>JAESUZ010004340.1:0-76208 GCA_017311185.1 Proteles cristata cristata | reverse complement strand
TGAGACGGAGAGAGACAGAGCATGAACAGTGGAGGGGGGTGGGAGACACAGAACTCAAAGCAAGCTCTAGGCTCTGAGCTGTCTGCACAGAGCCTGACGTGGGGCTCAAACTCACAGATCGTGAGATCATGACCTGAACTGAAGTTGGACACTCAACCGACTGAGCCACCCAGGCGCCCCAAACCTAGACTATTTCTTACTCATCTTTGTGTCCTCCTACCACCTATGATACAGTAGATACTTAATAAATGTTTGAATGACTTAAATTAACATAATTAAGGTTAGTAGAATTTACATATCAGATAGGTAAAGGACTAAAGCTGCTTTAGTTGCTCAGCTTTATTGGCTTTGTACACAGTAATCAAGTATAAACTGCTTTTTTATAGCCGAGGCACAGGGGGTCCCAAAAATAGAGGATTGGCCACTGGCTGCCAAAAAGTCAAAGGCAGAGAAGCGAGTGGTTGTGAAACAAGAGAGGAATTTATTTTAGAGAGGCCAACACCTGAAAGACAGCCAGGAAAGACAGCCTACCATCTCAAAGACTGTCTCCAAGGTGCCCAAAATACTTCCAGGTTTATATAAGGAAAATGTGGGGCAAAGGTGGGTGGGTCTGGGCAGGTAGGCAGAGAAGGTCAAATCAGTCATTGCTTTGGAGTCAGTCACCGGCAGGGCCTTGCTGGCTCAGGGCAGTCCTTATTGCTGGAGGGGTTAGTTTCTGTTCCATTCAGGGATTGCATTGCACTCAGGGCCTTTTGCAAAAGCTAAGAAACACTTTGGAAAGAACCCAATTAGTGAGGTCTCGATGGAGGCACCCAGAGTCCTCTTTCATTCTGAACAGAAAAAAACAAATACCAGAGAGGATTAAGTTAGTCATAACCATATTATTATCTAATATTGTGTGCTGGTATGTGTACTGATAGAAACTATATCAGCTATAGGTTTTTGTATGTGTTTGCTTGTAATCTTTTTTTTTTTTTAATGTTTTATTTATTTTTAGGAGAGAGAGAGAGACAGCGTGAGCAGGGGAGGGTCAGAGAGAGAGGGAGTCACAGACTGAAACAGGCTCCAGGCTCTGAGCTGGCGGTCAGCACAGAGCCCGACGCGGGGCTCGAACCCACGAACCGCGAGATCATGACCTAAGCCAAAGTCGGACGCTTAACCGACTAAGCCACCCAGGCGCCCCTGTTTGCTTGTAATCTTAATAGCGCCATGCAAGATAGGTGGCAGTTTCTGCATTTGCAGATGAGGAGGCCCCATCCCATAGAGGCTAGTAGGTTTCTCTCCCAGAAGTCAGTGTAACTCAGTTCCTAAACACAGACACCAGAGCCTCA
Source organism: Proteles cristata cristata (assembly GCA_017311185.1). Lineage (NCBI taxonomy): Eukaryota > Metazoa > Chordata > Mammalia > Carnivora > Hyaenidae > Proteles > Proteles cristata. The sequence goes on along the minus strand of JAESUZ010004340.1, from coordinate 74,877 downwards.
AGTTTTAGACAGAAGCCTCTACTGCTACACAGCTGTGCTGACTGAAGAGAGGGGAAAATCATTAGTACTGTGAGAAATCATCTTAGGGTGTGATTCTTTTTATAAAAAGTATCATGTCTTTGCTCTGAGAAAGACCCCTCCCCACCCACATGCTGTCTCTATCTCAAAAATAAATGAACATTAAAATTTTTAAAAATATTTCCTTTATGACAAAACAAATACAAAATAAAATTAATACTTTGTGATAATATGAAGTATCCTAATAGATCACCTAGAAGAGTAAAAGGAGCATGCCTAAATTAAAATACTGCTTTGAGTACCAGTATTTTTTATTTTTTTATTTTTTTTAAATGTTTTATTTATTTCTAGGAGAGAGAGAGAGAGAGAGCATGAGCAGGGAAGGGTCAGAGAGAGAGGGAGTCACAGACTGAAACAGGCTCCAAGCTCTGAGCTGGCAGTCAGCACAGAGCCCGACGCGGGACTCGAACCCACGAACTGCGAGATCAGGACCTAAGCGAAAGTCGGACGCTTAACCGACTAAGCCACCCAGACGCCCCTGAGTACAAGTATTTTTTAAAAGGTTATTATTTTTTATGAAGTAATCCCAACATGGGGCTCTAACTCATGACCCCAAGATCAAGAATCACATGCTCTAGAGGCATCTGGGTGGCTCGGTTGGTTAAGCGCCGGCTTCAGCGCAGGTCATGATCTCACCACTCTTCATGAGTTTGAGCCCCATGTCAAGCTTTGTGTTGACAGCTCAGAGTCTGGAGCCTACTTCATATCCTGTGTCTTCCTCTCTCTCTGCCTCTCCCCTGCTCATGCTCTGTCTTGCTCTCTCTCAAAAATAAACATTAAAAAAAATTTTTTTTTTTTTAAAGAATCATATGCTCTAATGCCTGAGCCAGCCAGGTGCCCCGGCATTTTAATATTAATAACAGTGATGACTATTTTGTCTAGGACAGTGATTAAGAGCACAGGCATTGGATGCCTGAGTTCAGTTTCCAGTTCTGCTTTTGAATAGCTTTGTGATCTTGGGCAACTTGCTTAAGCTTTCCTTGACGTATTAAATGGGGATAAAAACTATATGTCCTTTTAGGTCAGTGTGAGGATTGAATGAGTTAACTCATGTGGAGTACTTAAAATAATTCCTAAAATGTATTAATAAATGCTCGATAGGGGCGCCTGGGTGGCTTAGTCGGTTAAGCGTCCGACTTTCGCTTATGTCATGATCTCACGGTTCGTCGGTTCGAGCCCCGTGTCGGGCTCTGTGCTGACTGCCAGCTCAGAGCCTGGAGCCTGTTTCAGAGTCTGTCACTCCCTCTCTCTCTGACCCTCCCCTGCTCATGCTGTCTCTCTCTCTCCCTCTCTCTCTCCCTCTCCCCTAGAAATAAATAAAACATTTAAAAAATAAAAAATAAAAAAAAAATAAATGCTCGATAAATGTTAGCTATTAAGAGAAGCTTTATAGCATATTATGCTTAGGTTCATAGAAGTGGAAGGCAGATTAACAGAGTTTGAATTCTGTCTTTGCCACTTACTAGCTGTGTAACCTTATGTAACTTAGCCTTGCTGTGACTGATTTTCCTTATCTATAAAAATGTGGATAGTTCCTAGCACAGTATGAAAACTCCAAAATTGTTATTATTCATGGAATCTGAGAAATTATGTTTCAGTACATAGGTGAATTTTCTGTATGACTGAAGAAAGATAAACCAGCAACCATCTTTACTTTCAAATAAAATCTTCATTAATACTACTTTTATGACAGTGGCACCTGGGTGGCTCAGTCAGTTGAGTGTCCGACTTTGGCTCAGGTCATGATCTTGTGGTTTGTAGGTTCAAGTCTTGCTTCAGGCTCTGTGCTGACAGCTCAGAGCTTGGAGACTGTTTAAGATTCTATGTTTCTTTCTCTCTGCCCCTCTCTGCTTCTGCTCTGTCTTTATCTCAAAAGTAAATGAACATTTATTAAAAATTTAAATATTTCTTTTACAAAACAATAAAATACAGAATAAAACATAAATGCAGAATAAAAACCAGTAGATAGGAATAGCCGAGATGGATGAAGGGAACCAAAAGGTACAGATTTCTAGTCTTAAATAAGTCATAGAGATGTACTATACATCATGACAACTATCATTAATAATGTTCTACTGCATATTGAGAAGTTGCTGAGAGAGTAAATCTTTTTTTTTTTTTATTTCTGGGGAGAGAGACAGAGAGAGAGAGAGAGAGAGAGAGAGAGAGACAGCGTGAACAGGGGAGGGTCAGAGAGAGAGGGAGATATAGACTCCGAAATACGCTCCAGGCTCTGAGCTGGCAGTCACCACAGAGCCTGACGCGGGGCTCGAACCCACGAACCGCGAGATCATGACCTAAGCGAAAGTCGGACACTTAACCGACTAAGCCACCCAGGCGCCCCTGAGAGAGTAAATCTTAAAAGTTCTCATCACTGGGGCACTGGGATGGCTTAGTCAGTTGAGCATCGGACTTAAGAAGCTCAGGTCATGATCTCACAATTCATGAGTTTGAGCCTTCTGTTGAATTCTGTGCTGACAGCTCGAATTTTGTGTGTGTGTCTCTCTCTCTGCCCCTCCCCTGCTCACACTTTGTCTCTGTCTCTCTCAAAAATAAATAAAACAGAGGCGCCTGAGTGGCTTAGTCGGTTAAGCGTCCGACTTTCGCTTAGGTCATGATCTCGCGGTTTGTGGGTTCAAGCCCCGCGTCGGACTCTGTGCTGACTGCCAGCTTAGAGCCTGGAGCCTGTTTCAGAGTCTGTGTCTCCCTCTCTCTCTGACCCTCTCCTGCTCACGCTGTCTCTCTCTCTCTCCTAGAAATAAATAAAACATTAAAAAAAAATTTAAAAAAATAAAACATTAAGGGACATCTGGGTGGCTCAGTTAGTTAAGTGTCCAACTTTGGCTCTGGTCATGATCTCACGGTTTATGGGCTCAAGTCCCGCATTGGGCTCTGTGCTGATGGCTTAGAGCCTAGAGCTTGCTTCAGATTCTGTGTCTCCAGATCCTCCACCCCTTCCCCACTCACACTCTGTCTCTCTCTGTCTCTCAAAAATAAACATTAAAAAAGCATTAAAAAAATAAAACATTAAATATTTTTAAAAGTTCTCATCACAAAAATCTTCTGTAACTGTATGGTGATAGATGTTAGCTAGACTTGCTGTGGTGATCATTTCACAGTATATACAAATATCATGTTGTCGACCTGAAACTAATATGTCAGTTTGTACCTCAATTTAAGAAAAAATAGTAGAGGGGTGCCTGGGTGGCTTAGTCGGTTAAGCGTCCGACTTTTGCTTAGAGCATGATCTCGCGGTTCGTGGGTTCGAGCCCCGCGTTGGGCTCTGTGCTGACTGCCAGCTTGGAGCCTGGAGCCTGTTTCAGTCTGTGACTCCCTCTCTCTCTGACCCTCCCCTGTTCACACTGTCTTCCTCTCTCCTAGAAATTAGTAAATCATTTAAAAAAAAAAAAAAGAAAAAATAGTAGAGAGATGCTTGGATGGCTCAGTCGGTTGAGCGTCCAACTCTTGATTTCAGCTCAGGTTATGAACTCACAAATTGTGGGTTCGAGCTCTACATTGAGCTCTACAATGACAGTGTAGAGCCTCCTTGGGATTCTCTCTCCCTTTCTCTGCCCTTCTCCACTCATGCTCTCTCTCCCTCTTCTCCCTCTCTCACTTTCCCTCTCTCTTTCTCAAATAAATAAATATTTTTAAAAAGAAAAGTAGAGAGGCACCTGGCTGGCTCATTCAGAGGAGCATGTGACTCCTGGTTGTAAATTCAAGTCCCATGTTGGTTTTAGAAATTATTTAAAAAGAAAATCTTAAATAATAAGGGACGCCTGGGTGGCTCAGTTGGTTGAGCAACCAACTCTTGCTTTCAGCTCAGGTCATGATCCCAGGATTATGGGATTGAGCCCCATATTGCGATCTGTGCTGAACATGGAGCCTGCTTAGAGTTTTCTCTTTCCCTTTTCCTTCTGCACCCGCTGCCTCTCCACGCCCATGAGTGCACTTTCTCCTCTCTCTCTCTCTCTTCAAAATAAAAAGGGTGTGGGGCACCTGGGTGGCTCAGTTGGTTAAGCATCCGACTTTGGCTCAGATTATGATCTCACGATTCATGGGTTTGAGCCCTGTGTCAGGCTCTTTGCTGACAGCTAGCTCAGAGCCTGGAGCCTGTTTCAGATTCTGTGTCTCCCTCTCTCTCTGACCCTCCCCTGCTCATGCTGTCTCTCTTTCTCAGAAATTTAAAAAAGAAAAATTTAAATTTAAAAGAAAATAAATTTAAAAAAATAAAAATACAAGGGTGTCTGGGTGGCTCAGTTGGTTGGGGTTTGACTTCAGCTCAGGTCGTGATCTTGCGGTTCGTGAGTTGGAGTCCTGCATTGGGCTCTGTGCAGACCGCTTGGAGTCCGGAGCCCGCTTTGGATTCTGTGTCCCCCACCCCTCGCTCTCTGCCTCTCCCCACTTCAAAAATAAATTAGGAGTTAAAATTTTTTTTAAATATAAAAAAATAAATAAAAATTTATTTTAAAAATAGAGTATTAAACTACTACAAATCAAAGTCTTCAGGGAGAAATCTTCTTCTGAAGTTATGCAAATCAAAACCATGATTAGGACTTTTCCTTGCACATTATTCCCCTTTAGTTTCAAACGTGCTTTTTCTGTTACCAAAAGGTACCTAGTAACTGTGGTGTCTAAATGGGGTGTCTCTTGATCAGATGGGGACCCCCAAATGTGGGGTGAAGCTGAAAGAATTCACCTGAGGTAGAACAAAAGGGACAGGAGTTGATTGAATACACTGCTCAGAGCTGGGGCAGGACAGCAGAGGAGAGACTGTAACAAGGCAGTGGGCGGGGGCTGTTTTTAAAGCGGGGAGGTGGGGAGATACGGGAACAGATGGAATTTTCCCTTTTTTTGTAACTACTTGATTGTAAGTAGCTCATTGTTAGGGCCTATTGATATTTTGAGGCAGGTCACCTGATGGGCGTCTATTCAGCCAAGTGATCACTGTGGTCCCTTTTTACATTCTATTGCTCAACCCTCTTTCCCTAAAAGCAGCCTCTGCATGGGCACTTGGGTGGTTCAGTAGATTAATAGTCTTATTCTTGATTTTGGCTCAGGTCATGATCTCACAACTTGTGGGATCGAGCCCTGCATCTGGCTCTGGGCTGATAGCCCCCCCCCCCAAAAAAAAAAAAAAAAAAGGCAGCCTTTGTAGTAACCCCTTGTAAAAATATTTTGAGCTTTTTACAAAGAACACATTTTTTTTTTTTAACTCTGGACCAGTGATTTTCTTTCTTTTTTTTTTTTTTTAAATATTTTTATTTATTTCTAAGAGAGAGAGAGAGAGACAGCGTGAGCAGGGGAGGGTCAGAGAGAGAGGGAGTCACAGACTGAAACGGGCTCCAGGCCCTGAGCTGGCAGTCAGCACAGAGCCCGACGCGGGGCTCGAACCCACGAACCGCGAGATCATGACCTGAACGAAAGTCGGACGCTTAACCGACTAAGCCACCCAGGCGCCCCTGGACCAGTGATTTTCAACCTGGTGTAGTTTTGTCCCCCAGTGGACACCTGGGAATGTGTAGAGATGGTTTCAGTTATAACACTGGAAGTGCAGGGTGGGTGGAGTATGCATGATACTGGCATTTAGTGGGTAATGTTCTGCTGCACATCCTACAATGGACAGGGCAGCTCACACAACAGAGAACTGACCCTCCTCAAATGTCAGTAGACTGATGGGGAGAAAACCCTACTCTGGACCAAAAGGCTTAACGACTTCCCAAGGTCACTTATCTGCTAGAATCTTAATTTAGAATTGGGTCTCGGGGCACCTGAGTGACTCAATCAGTTAAGCATCCAACTTCAGCTCAGATCATGATCTTGTGGTTCATGAGTTCGAGCCCCAAGTCGGACCCTGTGCTGACAACTCAGAGCCTGGATCCCACTTCAGATTCTGTATCTCCCTCTCTCTGTGCCCCTCCCCTACTTGTACTCTGTCTCTCTCTCAAAAATAAAACATTAAAAAAATTTTAATTTAGAAGTGGGTCTAAATTGTGGACAAGGAAGCATCTAAGTTTCAAGATCCCTTAACTAGAGGGGCACCTGAGTGGCTCAGTCAGTTAAGCGTCCGACTTTGGCTCAGATCATGATCTCGCAGATTGATTGTGGGTTCAAGCCTCGCATCGGGCTTTGTGCTGACAGCTAGTTCAGAGCCTGGAGCCTGTTTCAGATTCTGTGTCTCCCTCTCTCTCTGATCCTCCCCTATTTACACTGTCTCTCTCTCTCTCTCTCTCTCTCTCTCAGAAATAAATAAAAAACATTTTTAAAAAGATCCCTTAACTAGAACAGTTCATGTAAACTTTTGGAAAATTAGTAGTCAGTACTGTTTTTTGTTTTTTTTGTGTGTGTAGGGTCTGTGAAACAGGATCTGACAGCCAACCTCTTCGTGATGATCGACAAACAAATTGTGAATATTTTGTTGACAGCCTTTTTGAGGAAGCTGAGAAGGTTGGTGCCAAATGTGTGTCTCCCACTGAACAGAAGAAACAGGTAAAATGTCCATAACTTTTTCTCTTCCAGTGTTTCTCAAAATAGGAACCATATGTTTCATAATAATAGTAAGTTATTATTACTTTTTCCACTGTGTTGACGTTGCACTGATACCGCAGAAGTAATGTGGGTTAAACTGCTGGTGCCTTAAGAGGAATCAAAGCAGTGGCACCAAAACTGTACTAGTAATTACTGTGTTTTTTATTTGCTTTCAGTCGGGAGCATGTTAGTTTTAATGAAGAATGTCCTTGATGAAGCCAGCCTTGGGATAGCTTTTTAAAACAGTATGCATGAGAAGAGTGCATTGGAAATAGATGGCTTGAAACCTTGTAAGCCTAGGGGTTCCTGGGTACCTCAGTGCATAGAGCATCCTTCGATACTCAAGATGACCATGATTTTGGTCCAAGTCATGGTCCCCACGTTGGACTCCTAGCTGAGCATGGAGTCTTCTTATGTGTCTCTCTCTCTCTTTCTCTCTCTCTCTCTCTCTTTCTCTCTCTCTCTCTCTCTCAGTCTCTCTCTCTCTGTCCGTTGTTCACTTGTTCCAGCATGCACATTCTCTGTAGTTAAAAACAAACAGGGGCGCCTGGGTAGCTTAGTCGGTTAAGCGTCCGACTTTTGCTCAGGTCATGATCTCTCGGTTCATGGGTTCGAGCCCCGCGTCGGGCTCTGTGCTGACTGCCAGCTCAGAGCCTGGAGCCTGTTTCAGTCTGTGACTCCCTCTCTCTCTGACCCACCCCTGCTGACGCTGTCTCTCTCTCTTTCCTAGAAATAAATAAAAATTTTTTTAAAAATTTAACAAAACAAACAAACAAACAAACAAAAACATAGCCTTGCAAGCCTAACTTTGCCTTTGTTCTGCCTTCATACTTGATTGATACAATTCCATTCTGGTATCTGAGATTTGTATATGGCACATTTTTACTCCCTGAAAGCTTAAAAAAAATTTTTTTTTAATGTTTCTTTTGAAAGAGAGAGAAAGACAGTGCAGGAGCAGGGGAAGGGCAGAGAGAGAGGGAGACACTGAGGCACAGAACCTGATGTGGGGCTTGAACCCACAAACCATGAGATCATGAACTGAGTTGAAGGTTCAGCTGACTCACCCAGGCACCCCTCCCTGAAAGCTTTTAGAATCTTTAATGCTATGTTCTTTTTTTTTTTTTAATGTTTTATTTATTTCTGAGAGAGAGACAGCATGAGCAGGGGAGGGTCAGAGAGAGTGGCAGACACAGAATCTGAAACACGCCCCAGGCTGTGACCTACCTGTCAGCACAGAGCCCCACATGGGGCTTGAACCCATGAACCGTGAGATCATGGCCTGAGCCAAAGTCGGAGGCCCAACTGACTAAGCCACCCAGGCGCCCCTTTAATGCTGTGTTCTTACAGCCTTGCTGTGGGTCCTTTTTCATTCATTCAATCTAGAAGCTCATGTTTTACCATTCTAGGACCTTTTCTTAAGTTTATTTATTTTGAGAAAGTGCCAGCAGGGTAGGGGCTGACAGAGAGAATCCCAAGCAGGCTCCACACTGTCAGTGCAGAGCCCGATGTACGGCTCGAATTCACAAACCATGATCATGACCTGAGTCAAAATTGAGTCAGCTGCTTAACACACTGAGCTACCCAGGCACTTACTTTTTATATTATTTCTCCTATTTTCTACTTCTTTGTTGTTTTGTTCTGTTTTATTTTAGTATTTTTTAAAGATTTTTTTTGATTTTATTTTTTTTTAATGTTTATCAGTTTTTTTAGACAGACAGGCAGACACACACACACACACACACACACACACACACACACACACACACAGTATGAGTGGGGGAGGGGTGGAGGGAGACACAGAGTCTGAAGCAGGCTGTATCCAGGCTCTGAGCTGTCAGCACAGAGCCCACCATGGGGCTCGAACTCAAGAACTGTGAGATCATGATCTGAGCTGAACTTGGGTGCTTAACCAACTGAGTTACCCAGGCACCTCTATTTTTTTATTTTTACATAATCTCCACACCCAATGTGTGACTCAAACTTAGAACCCCAAGATCAAGAGTCACATGCCAGCCAAGCGCCCCTGTTTTGTTCTATTTTATTTTATTTTTTTAATGTTTATTTAGAGCACGAAAGAGAGATGGAGGGGAAGGAGCAGAAAGAGAGAGGATTTGAAGCCTGTTTCATGCTGACAGCAGACAGGCTGATGTGGGGCTTGAACTCACAAACTGAGATCATGCCCCTAGCCAAAGTCAGATGCCTAACTGACTAAGCCACCCCAGGCATCCCTTGTTCTAATTAAGATATCTCTTTGACCTTATATTTAGTATTTTTATTCCATTTCCATTTTCAGTTTCTTTTTTATTTTTGCTTTTTCCCCCCTCATTATCAATTTCTAAGAGCTCTTTTGTTTCCTAAATATTCCCTCCCTTTCAGACATCATGTTCTCTTATATGAGTGTATTGTCATTTTTGGATTTTTGTTTTTAAGTTTCTTCTGTTTTCCTCAGTGTCTTTATGAAGAATATCTCTTTTCCTGTTAATTTTGTTCTCATCTTTTATGTGAGTACCATGAGAGCAGAGACTTGGTTATAGTCACACTGTGTGGCTTTGGGGAATTTAACAATCTTCTGTGTTTCCATCTCTCTCTTTAAAAAGGCATAATGATGGGGGCGCCTGGGTGGCTTAGTCGGTTAAGCGTCCGACTTTCGCTTAGGTCATGATCTCGCGGTTCGTGGGTTCGAGCCCCGCGTCGGGCTCTGTGCTGACTGCCAGCTCAGAGCCTGGAGCCTGTTTCAGTCTGTGACTCCCTCTCTCTCTGACCCTCCCCTGCTCACGCTGTCTCTCTCTCTCTCCTGGAAATAAATAAAACATTAAAAAAAAAAGGCATAATGATGATACCTTGTGTAGATTTTAGCGGGAGGAAATAAGTAGGGAAAGTGCTTTAAACACAGTCTGTTCCACACTGAATACACCCAAGTGCTCTCATAGATAGATAGGTAGGTAGAGAGGTTAATAATGCATGCTATAATTATTATGATTATTTTCCTTAACTTCTTTTTTTTTTAATTTTTATTTAGTTTTTAGTTTTCATTTAAATTCAAGCTAGTTAACATACAATGTAGTAGTGGCTTCAGGAGTAGAACCCAGTGATTCGTCTCTTACATAAGACACCCAGTGCTCATCCCAACAAGTGCCCTCCTGAATGCCCGTGCCCATCTAGATCATCCCTCACCCACTACCCCTCCAGCAACCCTCAGTTTGTTCTATTTAAGAATCTCTTACGGTTTGCTTCCCTTCTGTTTGTATTTTATTTTATTTTTCCTTCCCTTCCCATGTATTCATTCATCTGTTTTGGTTCTTAGATTTTACATATGAGTGAAATCATGTGATATTTGTCTTTCTCTGACTGACTTATTTCACTTAGCATAATACACTCTAGTTCCATCCATGTTGTTGCAGATGGCAAGATTCCATTCTTTTTGATATTTTCCCTAATATCTTATGGAGTGTCTGTTACTTAATAGGTATTAAGTATATATGTTGAATGAATAAATGATTGAATAAATGCTAGAGACAAGGGAGAGGCTCTGTTGGTCTGAAATCTTCTTAAACAGCTTTTTAATCGATCCAGTGTTTAACCTGAAGTATCCCTGAATTCTGCTGTTCTCCTGAACCTTTCTTAGGTTTCAGTTGTAACTTACCTTTTTTTGATTGAATGAGAGAATAAATGTAAATATTGTTCCTATGAGCTGGTGAACAAAATGTTAAAGGATAATATAATTGATGGTAACAATGTAACAGTGGTATTTTATATTTAGAGGAATAGCCATTAATTAATTAATCACAGATTTTAATGTCCAAAGTCATTTCACATGAAGCCCTTCTCTTTAACTGTCCAGAAATCTGAACAGGAAGCTTTAGATTCCTCTGAACAGGGGATAGGATATTTTTGCAGGTGAGTTCTCTTAAAGAAAACTATGAGTATTATGAAGAAAAAATAAACTATAAATAAACTATGAGTATTATGTATATACATTTTTAAAACTATTATTTGGGAGGAAAGCACAAGGCAGGGAAGGGCAGAGAGAAAGAGACAGGATCTGAAGCAGGCTTTGTGCTGACAGGCTGACAGCAGTGAGCTGGATGTGGGGCTCCAATTCACGAACATGGAGATGATGCTCTGAGCCGAAGTTGGACACTCAACCTTTGGGCCACCCAAAGGCCCCCTGTATATACATTTTATTTATTTATTTATTTATTTATTTATTTATTTATTTATTTAAAATGTGACCTTTTTTTTTTTAGGTTTATTTTGAGAGACAAAGTTTGAGTTGAGGAGGGGCAGAGAGACAGGGAGAGAGAGAGAATCCCAAGTAGAGTCTACACTGGCAATGCAGAGCCCAGCTTGGCACTGGAACTCTCAAACCATGAGATCATGACCTGAGCTGAAGTCAGATGCTTAACCGACTGAACCACCCAGGCGCTCCTGTATATACATTATTTAAAGTAAACTGTATGCCCAACATGGAGCTCAAACTCACGAATAGGTCAAGACTCTCATGCTCTACCACCTGAGCCAGCCACGCACCCCTATATACATTATTTTTGATATTTTACATTTGAAGTTTTCTTTTAAGAATGATGCATTAGGGGCTCCTAGGTGGCTCACTCGGTTAAACATCCAGCTTCGGGTCAGATCATGATCTCATGGTTTGTGGGTTCAAGTCCTGCGTCAGGCTTTGTGTTGACAGCTAGCTCAGAGCCTGGAGACTGCTTCAGATTCTGCGTCTCTCTTTCTCTCTCAGAAATAAATAAAGACAGGAGCGCCTGGGTGGCTTAGTCAGTTAAGCGACCAACTTTCGCTTAGGTCATGATCTCGCGGTTCGTGGGTTCGAGCCCCACGTCAGGCTCTGTGCTGACTGGAAGCTCAGAGCCTGGAGCCTGTTTGAGAGTCTGCGTTTCCCTTTCTCTCTCTGACCCTCCCCTGCTCACGCTGTCTCTCTCTCTCTCTCTCTCTCTCTCTCCTAGAAATAAATAAAAATATTTTAAAAAAAAGAAATAAATAAAGACATTTTTTGAAAAAAGAATGATATATTAAAGAGGCACCCTGATGCCTCAGTTGGTTAAGTGTCCAACTTTGGGTCAGGTCATGATCTTAGTTTGTGGGTTTGAGGCCCACTTTGGGCTCTGTGCTGACAGCTCAGAGCCTGGATGGAGCCTGCTTCAGATTCTGTGTCTCCCTTTCTCTCTGCCCCGCCCCACCTTACTTGTGCTCTGTGTCTGTCTCCCTCTCTCAAAAATAAATAAACATAAATTTTTAAAAATGATACATTAAATTTTACAGAGGGTGATCAAAAGTACAAACTTCTAAGTATAATATAAGTAAGGACCAGGGTTATAATGCACAACGGGATGATTGCCCTGGGATACATAGGAAAGTTAGAGTTAATCCTCAGTTCTCATCACAAGGAGAAGATTCTTTTTTTCTTTCTTTTTTTCAAATGTTTTAAATTTATTTTAAATGTTTATGTATTTTTTGAAATACAGAGAACAATCAGGGGAGTGGCAGAGAGAGACAGAATCTGAAGTAGACTCTAGGCTCTGAGCTGTCAGCACAGAGCCTGACGTGGGGCTCAGACTCACAAACCAAGTGCTCGAGTTGGACGCTCAACCAGCTGAGCCACGAGGCGCCCCTTCTTCTTTTCTTTTTATTGTGTCTATGTGAGACGACAGGTGTTAGCTGAACCTATTGTGGTAATCATTTTACAATACATGTAAATCAGACCATAATGCTGTATGCATTAAACTTACTTAGTGAGGTATGTTAGTTTTCAGTAAAACTGGAAAAAAAATTGTAGTTGTGTTTGGTAATGGATGTTGACTAAACACTGTAGTAATCATCTTGCAGGATGTGCATATATGAAGTCATTTTGTTGTACACCAAAAATATATACAATGTTATATGTCAATTTTATCAACTTTAAAAAGAAAATGAGGGACGCCTGGGTGGCTTAGTCGGTTAGGCATCCGACTTTCGCTTAGGTCATGATCTCGCGGTTCATGGGTTCGAGCCCCACGTCGGGCTCTGTGCTGACAGCTAGCTCAGAGCCTGGAGCCTGTTTCAGATTCTGTATCTCCCTCTCTCTCTGACCCTCCCCTGCTCACTCTGTGTCTGTCTCTCTCTCTTCTAGAAATAAATAAAAAAATATTTAAAAAAAAATAAAAAAGATAAAAGAAAAAGAAAATGATACATAAAATATATACAATAGAAGAACTTCAGAATTTTAATCTAGTACATTTTATTAACATGATACTTTTTTTTCTTACTGCTCTGCAGGTAGATGTTAGTATAAAATTATGGAAAAATGGCTTCACAGTCAATGATGATTTCAGAAGTTACTCTGATGGTGCAAGTCAGCAGTTTCTGAACTCCATCAAAAAAGGGTAAGCAATCTTTGCAAATACAAGGATATTTTAAGCATGTTTCATTTGGAAGAATCTGCATTATTGCATATAGCTATAGTTGGCATGAATCCCAGAAGAAATATAAAAATATGGATAAATTTCATTATATAAATATTAAAAACATATATTTACCAGCAACACTTATATGCAGTCAAAAGAGAACTGCCAGACTGGAGGTACTTTTTTCATAAATGTCATGCAAATGGAACATATATGCAATTCTTATAAATCACTAAGAAAAAAATGGAAAGAGTATTTTATATATTTATACCATTTGATCTACTTTATAACACTATGCATTTGGTAAAAGTGAATGACATATATCTATATATTAACATGGGAAGATTTCTATGGTAACTTTTGTTTTTGGGGTTTTGTTTTTTATTAAGTGCTTTTTTCTGTTTTTAAATTTTTGTTTAATATTTACTTATTTTTGAGAGAGAAAGAGAGACAGGGCATGAGCAGGGTAATAGCAGAGAGGGAGAGAGACACGGAATCTGAAAGAGGCACCAGGCTCTGAGCTGTCAGCACAGAGCCCTTCATCGGGCTTGAACCCAAAAACAATGAGCTCATGACCTGAGCCGAAGTTGCATGAGTAACCGACTGAGCCCTACCCAGGCTCCCCTGGTATCTTTTGTTTTTAAAAAGTTTGCAGGGACACTTGTATGGCTCAGTCAGTTGAGTGTCTGACTTTTGATTTTGGCCCATGTCTTGATCTCACACTTCATGAGATCCAGCCCCATGTCAGGCTCTGTGTTGACAGCATGAAGTCTGCTTGGGATTCTCTTTGTCTCTCTCTTGCTGCCTCTCCCCAGCTGGTGCTCTCTCTGTCTCTCTCAAAATGAATAAATACACTTTTAAAAAAAGCAGTTTGCAGAATACTGATAGTGTGTATACATCAGTACCATCTGCGGATAAAATAAAATAATTATGTGGAGTTTTATTATATGCATAGAGAAAAAGCTAGGAGATACAACACCAGAGTTTTGTGCTTTTTTATTTATTTTTTTTTAAATTTTTTTTAATGTTTTATTTATTTCTAGGAGGGAGAGAGACAGCATGAGCAGGGGAGGGTCAGAGAGAGATGGAGTGACAGACTCTGAAACAGGCTCCAGGCTCTGAGCTGGCAGTCAGCACAGAGCCTGACGCGGGGCTCGAACCACAAACCGCGAGATCATGACCTAAGCGAAAGTCGGACGCTTAACCGACTAAGCCACCCAGGCGCCCTAGTTTTGTGCTTTTTTAAAATTTTTTTTTTAATTTTTTTTAATGTTTTATTCATTTCTAGGAGAGAGAGAGAGACAGCGTGAGCAGGGGAGGGTCAGAGAGAGAGGGAGTCACAGACTGAAACAGGCTCCAGGCTCTGAGCTGGCAGTCAGCACAGAGCCCGACGCGGGGCTCGAACCCACGAACCGTGAGATCGTGACCTAAGCGAAAGTCGAACGCTTAACCGACTAAGCCACCCAGGCGCCCCTTAAAAAATTTTTTTAATGTTTATCTCTGAGAGAGAGAGCATGAGCAAGGGAGGGGCAGAGAGAGAGGGAGACACAGAATCTGAAGAAGGCTTCAGGCTCTGAGCTGTCAGCACAGAGCCCACTGCGGGGTTAAAACTCACGAACTGTGAGATCATGACCTGAGCCAAAATTGGATGGTTAACCAACTGAGTCACCTAGGTGTCCCAATGTGGATTTTTTGTTTTTGTTCTTGTTTTCAAGTAAGCTCTAGGCCCAACATGGGGCTTGAACTCACAACCCCAACCAAGATTAAGAGTTGCATGCTCAGGACGCCTGGCTAGTTCAGTTGGTGGAGCATGTGATTCTTGATCTCAGGTTCATGAGCCCAAGGGGTTGTGTGTTTGAATCCTACATTGGGTGTAGAGATTACTTTAAAAAAAAAAAAAGTGAAAGAATTGTATACTCGACCAACTGAGCCAGCCAGGTGCCCCAGTTTTTTATTAAAGGGAGAGTGGGATTATGAGGAATGTCACTTTTTTTTTTTAATTTACTGATTTTTGAGAGAGAGTAAACATACTGGGGTATGAGGGCAGGCATTGAGAGAGGGAAAGAGAGAGGACCCAAACAGGCTCCACTCTGTCAGTGCAAAGCCTCACTCAAGGTTCATGCTCAGGATCCATGAAATGACCTGAGCCGAGATCAAGAGTTTGTTGCTTAACCTACTGAGCCACCAGGCACCCCAGGACTGTCACTTTCTAAGTTGACTTGTGTTTACATTTTTATGTATTATTTTATTTTTAAAACAAATGTATATTACTTATTCTTAAAAATTTTTGAAGTATAACATATTCAGAGAAGTATAAGAATCCTAAGTATAAAATCAATTTGTATTGTTTCAATTTTCAGGAAAAAAATCATTTACTTTATAAGTTTGTTAAAACTTGTAATTTGTTTAAAATTTCCCTGTGGAAGTTCATGGCTTATATATCTATATATTCCATAACATTGTAAACTTTCAAGTGTTCATTAGAAAAGACTCTGCTTTTAAAAGATCATAAGATTCAAAGAAGTTTACTGTGTTCAGAAGAGAGACATCTCGGGGCGCCTGAGTGGCTTAGTCGGTTGAGCGTCCGACTTTCGCTTGGGTCATGATCTCGCGGTTCGTGGGTTCGAGCCCCGCGTCGGGCTCTGTGCTGACTGCCAGCTCAGAGCCTGGAGCTTGTTTCAGTCTGTGACTCCCTCTCTCTCTGACCCTCCCCTGCTCACGCTGTCTCTCTCTCTCTCCTAGAAATAATAAAAATTAAAAAAAAAAAAAAAAAGAAGACAGACATCTCTGGTGTTTGAGACACAGCCTCCAGCGGAGGCCTTGTCCTAACGATGGTACTTGAATCTTTCTGTTAAGAGTATAAAATGTGAAAACACTTTTTAAAATTTTACATGTTTTGTATTTTAATTCATCATATCTAGAGTAAATCTATATATATTTTTCATTTTTTATATTTCTATTCAGCAATGGAAATGAGAGCTTGATTTTTCTAGCACATTTTTAGTTTTATTCAGACACCTATAAAAAGATCAAATTGTTTAAATTTAGCAGCATATAGTCATCAAGTATTTCATGACGTTAGTACTATTCTAGGTACTGCTGAATAACTCAAGCTGTTCATGAATTTGTAGTCTTAAAAATTAACTCTCTATTTGGTGGCTCTGTCAGTTAAGCATCTGACTTCAGCTCACACCAGGGCCTCCATGGTTCGTGAGTTTGAGCCCAGCATCAGGCTCTGTGCTGACGTCTCAGAGCCTGGAGCCTGCCTCAGATTCCGTGTCTTCTCTCTTATTGGGCACCTCCCCTATTCTTGCGCGTTCTTTCTCTCTCAAAAATAAACAAACGTACATTAAAAGAAATTACTTTGGATTCTTCTTGGTTCTTGGTATTCATGTTATTTGACTGTATCATTTTAAATACATTCCGTTGCAGGGGCACCTTGGTGGCTTAGTCGGTTAAGCCTCTGACTTTCGCTTAGGTCGTGATCTCACGGTTCATGGGTTCGAGCCCCGCGTTGGGCTCTGTGCTTACTGCCAGCTCGGAGCCTGGAGCCTATTTCAGAGTCTGTATCTCCCTCTCTCCCTGACCCTCCCCTGCTCATGCTGTCTCTCTCTCTCTCTCCTAGAAATAAAAATATTTTTAAAAAATAAATATATAAAATAAATACATTCAGTTGTGGAGGCAAGTGGTTGTCTCAGTCGTTGGAGCATGTGACTCTTAATTGGGTTGTGGGTTTCAGCCCCACATTGGGTGTAGAAATTACTTAAAAATAAAGCCTTAATAAAATATTTAGTTTTTTATTGTAAAGTTTATATGCCTCTTATTTCTACATATTGTTCAGTTCTGTTTGCATACAGAATGTTTTTCAGAGAAAGAAAAAACTTTGGGAGCTTTATCACTTTGTTTCTTTTCCTTCCTAGGGAATTACCTTTGGAATTGCAGGGAATTTTTGATAAAGAGGAGGTGGATGTTAAAGTTGAAGACAAAAAAAATGAAGTATGTGTGTCAACGAAGCCTGTGTTCCAGCCCTTTTCAGGTCAAGGTCATAGACTGGGAAGGTAAGTAGCCCCATGAGCTGTGCTTTCCATAAACAGAGGCTTGAATAATACTCAACTTGTCATTATGTTACGATATAGACCATATATAAAAAAACTTATCATTTCTCTCATTGGAAATGAGATTTTTCTTCATAACTTTTATGAGGACTCCTAAGTCATATTTACCTTAGTGTAAATTAACACATGCTGGTAGTACGCTAAAAACATCATGGAGGCTTTTTTGATTTTACCAAATTAAAAGGACATGGATTATTTAGGACATTCGGCAGAATTGGATGGATAAATAATTTTTCTCCTTGCCCCCACCACTTGATCATAGCTGTTAATGTTACAGAGTAGTACATATGCTAGCTTTTGTATATAGGGTTCAATTTTATACTTACCAGTGCCTTCAACATTGTGATCTGTGGTAAGTATCTGAATTGTGGTAAGTATCTGAATTTGTAAGTATCACAAATTGTGAATTTGTGAGCTCCCAAAGTTTTTTCTTTCTCTGAAAAACATATTCTGTATGCAAACGGAACTGAACAATATGTAGAAATAAGAGGCATATCATCTTTACAATAAAAAACTAAATAAAAATATAAATAAAAATAAAGTAATAAAAAATAAATAAAACAAAAATAGCATGATAAGGTTATTATCCATATCAAAGCCTTTATTGTCAAATTTTGCAATCTTTATCATATCTAACTCTGCCTTATGACAGAATATACAGAGATTACATACGTGATCATGTGTATCTTTATCCATTCTCATATATTATCAAGATTGGTAAAGTTATCTACATATTCATCCACACATATAAAAATATTCAGATAAAAATATTCACATGTTGGGGTGCCTTAGTGGCTCAGTTGTTAAGCGTCCAACTTCGGCATAGGTCAAGATCATGTGATTTGTGAGTTCAAGCCCCACGTTGGGCTCTGTGCTGATTGCATGGAGCTGGAGCCTGCCTTGAGTTCTTTGTCTCTCTCTTTCTCTGACCCCCCCCTGCTCATACTCCGTCTCTCTCTCCCTCTCTCAAAAATGAATAAACATTAAAAAAAAATTGAGTGTAACTTTCAAAATGATCAGGAAATACTTTGCCTCCTTTTCCCCCCCCTTTATAACCCAAAGATTCATCTCTATTGAGAACTTCTCATTTCTTAACAGAAATTTTAACCTTGGGAGTAGTAGGTAAAGTCCATAAATCGAATAACCCTGTAAAATTATCTATTCTGTAAGGCGCTATTTAAATTTACAATATTGGGGCACCTGGGTGGCTCAGTCAGCTAAGCATCCAACTTTGGCTCAGGTCAAGATCTCACGGTTCGTGGGTTCGAGCCCCGCGTCAGGCTCTGTGCTGACAGCTAGCTCAGAGTCTGCAGCCTGCTTCAGATTCTGTGTCTCCCTCTCTCTCTGACCTTCCTCTGTTCACTCTGCCTCTCTCTCTCTCTCTCTCTCTCAGAAATAAATAAAACATTAAAAAAAATTTTTAAACAATTAAAATATTTTATTGTATATTTACTATATTTACATAGCATTCTACAGTCTTTTTTTTTTTTTTTTTTTTTAGCATTCTACAGTCTTACAAGTTACTTGGATATGCCTAATTTCATTAGGTTCCTACATTCATCATATATGATGGACATAACTAATATTGTTATTATTGAGGAAACAGCAGTGACTTACTAAAATCTTCCTAAAGTATACGTAATGTAAAATTTAAAAAAATTTTTTTTAATGTTTTATTATTTATTTTTAGGAGAGAGCGAGAATGAGTGGGGGAGGGGCAGACAGAGGGAGATGCAGTATCTGAAGCAGATTCCAGGCTGTGAGCTGTCAGCACAGAGCCTGATGTGGTACTCAAACTCACAAGCTGTGACATCATGATCTGAGCGGAAGTTGGATGCTTAACTGACTGAGCCACCCTTTTACCCCTTAATGTAAAATTTTTATAGTAATTATTTAATGATAAGGTTTTGCTTACTGAATAACATGCATCTGAGTTTGTTGTCTGGATTTTCTTAGTGCCACACCAAAAATTGTTTCTAAGGCAAAGAGTATTGAAGTCGAGAATAAAAATTTGTCTGTTGTTCAACTAAACAACCTGGAGCCCATCACTAATGTACAGATCTGGTTAGCCAATGGAAAACGGATTGTCCAGAAATTTAACATTTCTCATAGGTGAGTCTTCCATTTCATTATTTGTCTTAGTTTTTTCTGTTTTAAATTTCTTTTCAGTTCAGTAAACAATTTTTTAGAACCAACCAAGGATCTTAACAGTTCTCTAAATATAATATATCATGACAGTAGAAATTCTTGGACATAATGAAGTCTTTCCAGTTTGTTTTATGGATTATTGTTTTTATCATTTGGTTAGTTTTCCTATATAACTAGATATGTAATTTTATTTTATTAATTTATTTTTAATTTACTGTTTAATGATTTTTAAGTGAAAGAATCTTTTATTTAGTGTTTATTTTTGAAAGAGAAAGAGTGTGCATGAACCAGGGAGGGGCAGAGAGCAAGGGCGACAGAGAATCCAAAGCAGACTCTACAGTGACAGCAGAGAACCCAAATGCAGGGCTCCAACTCCTGATGGGATCATGACCAGAGTTGGACACTTCCCTGACTGAGCCGCCCAGGTGCCCCATAACCAGTTTTGTTTAATGTTTATTTATTTTGAGAGAGAGAACACGCACATGTGTGCACAAGCGAGGGATGGGCAGAGAGAGAGAATCCCATCAGGCCTCACACCGTCAGTGCAGAGTCTGTCACAGGGCTCATCTCACAAACCGTGAGATCATGACCCAAGCTGAGATCAAGAGTCAGACACTTACCCTACTGAGCCATCCAGTTCTCCCTGGATATATAATTTTAGAAGAATTGTTTTTAATGTTTTAAATTCAGCCATTAGCATTATGTGCATATTTTTTGTTGAAAAAATACAGAAAAATATTGAAAGAAATTGAAGTCATTTGAAATTTCATCACCCAGAAATAATCACTACTCTCAGTTTCATGGATTTTTCCAGTCTTTTATCTCTTAAAATTGTTAACATTTTAAATTTATTTTTATTTTTATTTTTTAAGTAAACTCTACCCTATCATGGGGCTTGAACTCACGATTCTAAGATCACAAGTTGCCACTTCTTCAAAGTAAGCCAGCTAGGCACCCCAGAAATTTTTGTTCCTTTCAATTAAAAGTAGGAACATCCTGTGCATAGGTTTTGTTCTTTATTTAAAAACATATAAAATTTTGGGGGAGAAATTTTTTACACAAAAATTATATATGTATAGTTAAAGTGACAATAAGATAAACACACATACAGTGCCTCACTCAAAACATACACTAATATATCTGTGTGCATTTCTTCGATCATATCTCTCTTTTTTGTGCAGGAGATGCTCTATTCTGAATTTTTGTTCTTCATCTTCTGCTTTTTTTTGTTTTGTTTTTAATTTTTTTTTCTGAGAGAGAGAGAGAGAGAGAGCAATCGAGCATGAGCAGGGGAAGATCAGAAAGAGAGGAAGACACAGAATCTGAAGCAGTCTCCAGGATCTGAGCTAATTGTCAGCACAGAGCCCGACGCGGGGCTTGAACCCACAAACCATGAGATCATGACCTGAGCCAAAGTCGGACGCTTAACCTACTGAGCTACTCAGGCGCCCCATTGTGCTTTTTTTTTTTAAGTTATTTATTTTGAGAGAGACAGCATGGGTGGGGGAGGGGCAGAGTAGGAGCGAGAGAGATAATCCCAAGCGGACTCCACGCTGTTAGCACAGAGCACAATGAGGGGCTTGAACTCCTGAAACTGTGAGATCATGACCTGAGCTGAAACCAGTCGGATGCTTAACCAACTTAGCCACCCAGGTGCCTCCTTCATCTGCTTTTATTCATAGTTTTACCAAGTACATATGTATCTTTAAAAAATACTGAGTTGTTTTGCTCATTTTCAAATAATTGCCTTAAGTTTTAAAACAATCATAAACATACAGAGAAGTTTTAAGAACACTATTAAAAAACTCTTTTTTTCCTAGCCATCGAGAGTAAGTTGCCAAGCTGATGACCCATCACCCAGAATACATTACTGTGTATTTCCTACAAACATGGCCATTGTCCCATATAAACAAAATTCAGCCATCTGGGAGTCTTAACACTGAAGTACTTCTACCGGCTAATATTTGGGCCCTATTCAAAGTTTGCCATTTAATCCAAAATCATCCCCCCCCCCCCCAAAAAAAGCCTAAAGACCATTCAGAATCACACATGTCTCAGTTTCGGGGGGGGGTGTGTTTTGTTTTTTCTTCTAGTTTTCTTTAAATCCTAGTTAGTTAACATACAGAGCAATATTGGTTTCAAGAGTAGAATTTAATGATTAATAACTTAAATATAACATCTAGTGCTCATCATAACAAGTGGCCTCCTTGATGCTCATCATCCATTTAGCCAGCCCCATACCCATCTCCCTCCATCAACACTGTTCTCTATCATTAAGAGTCTCTTATGGGGGCCCCTGGGTGGCTCAGTCGGTTGAGCGTCCGACTTCGGCTCGGGTCATGATCTCACGGTTCGTGGGTTCGAGCCCCGCATCGGGCTCTGTGCTGACAGCTAGCTCGGAGCCTGGAGCCTGCTTCGGATTCTGTGTCTCCCTCTCTCTCTGACCCTCCCCTGCTCATGCTGTCTCTATCTCTCTCTCAGAAATAAAATATTTAAAAAAAAAAAGAGTCTCTTATGGTTTGCTTCCCTCCCTCTGTCTCTCTTTTTTTTCTCCTTCCCATATTTTCATCTGTTTTGTTTCCTAACTCCCACATGAGTGAAATTATATGATATTTGTCTTTTTCTCTTGACTTATTTTGCTTATTAGCATAATACACTTTAGTTCTGTCCACATTGTTACAAATGGCAAGATTTCATTCTTTTTTTTTTAAATTTTTTTTTTTTTTACATTTATTTACTTTTGAGAGAGAGTGAGAGACAGAGTGTGAGTGGGGAGAGGCCGAGAGAGAAGGAGACACAGAGTCCGAAGCAGGCTTCGGGCTCTGAACAAGCTTTCAGCACAGAGCCTGACGCGGGGCTCGAACCCATGAACCTGTGAGATCATGACCTGAGCCAAAGTCGTTCACTTAACCAACTGAGCCATCCAAGTGCCCCAAGATTTCATTCTTTTTGATGGCTGAGTAATATTCCTCTGTGTGTGTGTGTGTGTGTGTGTGTGTGTGTGTGTGTGTGTGTGTGTGTTTGTCCCCCACATGTCCTTTATCCATTCATCAGTTAATGGATATTTAAGCTCTTTCCATAGTTTGACTGTTGTTGATAATGGTGCTGTAAACATCAGAATACATGTGTCCCTTCAGATCAGTATTTTTGAATCCTTTGAGTAAATAACTAGTAGTGCGATTGCTGGGTCATAGGGTAGGTCTGTTTAACTTTTTGAGGAACCTCCGAACTGCTTTCCAGAGTAGCTGCACCAGTTTGCATTCCCACCAGCAGTGCAGGAGGGCTCCCCCTTTGTCCACATCCTCACCAACATCTGTTGTTTCCTGTGCTAATGTTAGCCATTCTGACAAGTGAGGTGGTATCTCTTGTGGTTTTGATTTGTATTTCCCTGATGATATGTGATGTTGAACACCTTTTCATGTGCCTATTAGACATCTGGATATCTTTTTTGGAAAAGTGTCTATTCATGTCTTTTGCCCATTTCTTCACTTGAATATTTGTTTTTTGGGTGTTGAGTTTGAAAAGTTCTTGAATTTTATATACTAACCCTTTATCCAATATGTCATTTGTGTATAGCTTTTTTATTCTATATGCTGCCCTTTAGTTTTCATGTTTCCTTTTCTCTGCAGAACTTTTTATCTTGATGAAAGGCCAATAGTTCATTTTTGCTTTTGTTTCCCTTACCTCCATCAGTGTGTCAGGTAAGAAGTTGCTATGGCTGAGGTCAGAGACGTTGCTGTCTGTATTCTCCTCTAAGATTTTGATGGTTTCCTCTCTCACATTTAGTTATTTCATTCATTTGGAATTTAGTTTTGTGTATGGTGTAGGAAAGTGGTCTAGTGTCATTCTTCTGCATGCTGCTGTCCAGTTTTCCCAACACCATTTGTTGAAGAGACTGTCTTTTTCTCATTAGATACTCTTTCCTGCTTTGTTGAAGATGAAATGACCACATGGTTATGGGCCCATTTCTGAGTTTTCTATTCTGTACCATTGATCTGTGTGTCTGCTTTTTGTGCCAGTACCATATTGTCTTGATGATTATAGCTTTTTAATACAGCTTGAAGTCTGGAATTGTGATGCCTCCAGCTTTGCTTTTCTTTATCAGAATTGCTTTGGCTATTCAGGGTCTCTTGTGGTTCCTTGCAAATTTTAGGATTGTTTGTCCTAGCTCTGTGAGAAATGCTGGTGATATTTTGGTAGGGATTGCATTGAATGTGTAGATTACTTTGGGTAGTATTGACATTTTACCAATGTTTGTTCTTCCAATCCATGAGCATGGAAGTTTTTTTGTATTTCTTTTTGTTCTTTTCAATTTCTTTTATAAGTGTTCTATAGTTTTCAGATTTTTTACCTTTTTGGTTAGGTTTATTCTTAGATATCTTATTGGTTTTGGTACAGATACAAATGGGATAAATTCCTTGATATCTTTTTCTGTTCCTTCATTATTGGTGTATAGAAATGCAACAGATTTCTATATGTTGATTTTGTATATTGCAGCTTTGCACAATTCATGTATTTAGTTCTAGAAATTTTTTGGTGGAGTCTTTTGGGTTTTCCAGATAGAGTATCATGTCATCTTCAAATAGTGAAAATTTGACTTCCTTGCCAATTTGAATGCCTTTTATTTTTTGTTGTTGTTTGAGTGCTGAGGCTAAGACATCCAGTACTGTGTTAAATAGTAATGATGAGAGTGGTCACTCCTATCCTGTTCCTGATCGAAGAAGAAAAGCTCTCCATTTTTCCTCACTGAGGATGATATTAGCTGTGGCTCTTTCATATATGCCTTTTATCATGTTGAGTTTGAAATAATAGTTCCTCAGTCTTTCTTTGATTTTTATAACCTTGACATTTTTCTTTCAATTACAGGCCAATTTTGTATTTGATTGTTTCTCGTGATTATAGTTAGTTCACTAATTTTGGCAGGAATATCACAAAAGTGATGCTTTTGTGTCTCTCATTGCATTCTATCAGGTGGCATCATTTACATGTTGTCCCATTATGATGATGTTAAATTTGTTCATCTTTTTATTAAAAAATATTTTTGACATTTATTTATTTTTAAGAGACAGAGTGTGAGCAGGGAAGGACAGAGAGAAAGGGAGACACAGAATGCATAGCAGGCTCCAGGCTCTGAGCTGTCTGCAAGCTCGAACTCATCAACCATGAGATCATGACCTGAGCCCAAGTCGGATGCTTAACTGGGCCACCCAGGCACCCTAAGTTTGTTCACTTGATTAAAAGGATATCTGCCAATCTCCTTTAGTATAAAGTTATTTTTTTCTCTTTGTAGTTAATATATATTTTCTGGTGAGGAAGTTTAATATTGCAAAATTTTAACCAGCAAAATTTATTTTAATGCTCATATATTCCCAGATATAGTCAGTGGGTCTGCCTTTATCTTATTGGCATGTTCCCATCATTCTTTGAGTATTTCCTTGTTTTCTGGTACAAAAGTATTTTCAGGTTTTTTTCTGTCCTTTTTCTCAGAAGCCCTGGTTCTTTTTCAATGGACAGTGGCTACCTACCACTCAGGCTTTCTGAGTGGAGAGAGTGATAGGTGTACACACACATATACGTACACACATGTACATTTATATTTGTATTTTCTATGTCTTTACAGAGTGAAAAGCATGAGTTCACATAGATACCTCCAAACTCAGTCTACCACCATGGAGTTTATTCTAGTTTTTTCCTTTCCACATTTATAACTAATTTCTCCCGTACTGAGTAGCCTGGCTTCAATTATTCTTAATATATTTATTTATTGACTAATTCTCCTGTGTAGAACCATTCTCTTTTTTTCCTGTTGCCACCTCTCCCTCATGGAAGACTCTTCACCCTGCTTGGGCTTTCCCATATCCTGCTTGAGTTCCCACTTCAGTTCCCTTCTCTTCCTGCTAGGTCTCTGACACATCACCCCAGACCACTTCAACACCCTGTGCTGCTGACCTCTTCACCCTCTTGGTGACATTTGGTGCAGCCTCTTCTCCCCTGTGCCTGTACACTCTCTTTGTCCCATTTTGGTTCTTACATGCTGCAGCTGGCCACTCCTCTATAAGAAGGCTCTTTCCATTTTGCTTGAGACAGGCCACCCCGTGCCAGTTTGGGTATATTCCTCACCCCTCTGGGCTGCTGGCACTCTACTGGACAGGTCTTCCATGTGGGCCACACCCTTACCCTGCTTATACTCTGACTCCCCCTGCCTCATCTTCCCCTGCATGGATACCCTTCTTGTGTTCGTCAGGCTCTGGCACCATGCAGGTGGTTAGCTTTCCTGTGCAGAGACCTTCTTCTCCCTCAGAGACTCTGAGTCCCTGTCCTGGGCCACCAAAACTCCCTATCATTTCTGGTTCCCATGTTCTGCCATGCTGTTGGCTTTTGGACCAAGTTGTTTAGTAGGGAAAAGGAAAGGCAATTTTGCTTTTTTTTTTTTTAAAGTGGTGTGAATATTACCATATGTGTTCTACAGCTTTTGTTTTTGAGACTCCTATATGTTGATGTATGTAACTGTACCTCATCTGTTTTCATTATTGTACTATAATCTATTGTATGAAATCAGTTATCCATTCTATTTTTATTGGTAATGATCCACATTTATATTTGTTTATATGGATATATCAATCATCAGTGCTCAATAAACATATAGGAAAATCTGGCATGTTATAATAAGTATTTATGTGTCAGTTGATATGGCTTTGCTGATCTCACCTGGGCTCATTTGCGTTTGCGGGTCATCGAAGGGAGCACTAATTTAGGCTACGTGTCTTTGATTCTGGGTCTGCTCCTTGTGTATCTTCTCCTTGAATCAGCTGCCTGCGTGTCCATGTTCTCTTAACAATGACAGAGCCACGAGACTGGTCCCACTAAGCAGACTTTTGCTTGTATCACTCTTCCAACAGCCCATTGGCTAGAGCAAGTGCGTGACCAAGTCCAAGTTTATTACACTGTGGAAAAGACTTATTTCCTGACCCATCTTCTGTGGCATCTTTGTAAATCAGACAATCTGTTCTGGACTCTCCATTCTATTTAGTGGTCTGTGTATCTTTTGTGCCAACTACACTTTCTCTTAATTACTATAACTCTTCAATAAATTAAATTACTGTTTTATTTTCCTGCTTATTTTATCAGTTACTTATAGATCCGTGCTAAAATCTATAGCTATTATTGTGGATTTGTGTATTTTTCCTTTATTTCTGTCAACATTTACTTATGAATGCTAAAGCTATGTAGTTAGGTCTGTACAGAGGCAAAATTGTGGTTTTTTTCTATTAATTGACCTTTTAGCACTAAAGACATGTGCCTTTTAGTCCTAATATTTTGTATTGAAGTTTACTTTGCCTGATACTAATGTGGTCACACCAGCTTCCTTATGATTGGTGCCTGCATGATATAATATCCTTCTCCTTCCTTTTAATTTCAGTTTAACGATGTATTTATATGTGTCTGTCTATTTAAACATGTTTCTTGTAAATAGTTGTTTTGAGTATAGTTTTTATATCTAGGCTAACAGTCTTTCTCAGTTCCTCTTTTGTGCCTTTGTGTTTTATTTTTAGCTGCCACCTATTGGGTGTTTTCTGTATATTAGGCTCTCTTCAAGGCATTTCACTTCTTTTATTTCCAAATGACAAACCACCCTACACAGCTAGAATCAGAGAGCTAATGATGATGATAATAATAGAAGAAGCATATGTTTAAAGGATGCCTTAGAATGTTCTTCTGTGAGGGGCGCCTGGGTGGCTTAGTCGGTTAAGCGTCCGACTTTCGCTTAGGTCATGATCTCGCGGTTCGTGGGTTCGAGCCCCGCGTCGGGCTCTGTGCTGACTGCCAGCTCAGGGCCTGGAGCCTGTTTCAGAGTCTGTGACTCCCTCTCTCTCTGACTCTTCCTTGCTCACGCTGTCTCTCTCTCTCTCTCTCTCTCTCTCTCTCTCTCTCTCTCTCTCTCTCCTAGAAATAAATAAAAAAATATTTAAAAAAAAGAAAAAAAGAATGTTCTTCTGTGACCAAATTCCTTTAAAATGGAAGGAAGGCCAATGAAATAGGTGGAAAATGGAAGAGGGGATTTGTTATTCCAGTCTGTTTGGTTTTTTTTAAGGAAATAAAATATTTTTATTTTAATCTTTGTCTAGAAAAATACTTCCATCATTTTCAGTAGCAAATAGTCACCTAGATTTTTTTCTCCTGAATGACTGAAGCATTTAAAAATCATTGGCCAACAGTATTTATTAAGTGTTCATTAATTAGGCTTTGTTTTTATTTTTTTACTTTGCACATTTTTTATTTTTTTTAGGATGCATCCATCATTTTATTACAAAACTGTTCTTTTGGCATTAGTTGTTTACAGTAAGCCAGATACTGTGTGGCATAGCATCTCTAATGTAACAATTGCATTCCCTGCTTCCTGAACCGAACTGAAGTTACATTATATCCATTACATACAAATTACCAGCACTCGTTAATGGTGCAAATCGGATACACTGGCACATACTCCCTTTAGGGAGGAGCTGATGCAAACGGATTAGAGTAAATGTTGGTAAGACTAGTTCCTTCATGGGACTCTCTTGTTTCTTCTCCCTCCCTCCAATTTACTTTGCTTTAAAAGAATCAAAATTTCAAAATTACTAGTCTGAATAGCCGCAGCACCCAAGTAGCATCACACTTCACATGTTTTATACCATGAGAAAAGGGAATGATCACTTTAGTTTTAAACGTCTGCATTAGAGTCTCATTAAAAAAATAAAAGCATTCCATCAAGTTATCCAGATGGTATTGTTGTACACTTGGTGGGTGACTTTCTGTGGTGCATTTGCTTTGAAAGGATCTTCCAGTATATCTCCAATATTCCTAATAGTGTCCTTTAAAAAAAAATTTTTTTTTTAACATTTATTCATTTTTGAGGGACACAGACCATGAGCAGGGGGGCAGCAGAGAGAGAGAGAGAGAGACAGACAGAATCAGAAGCAGGCTCCAGGCTCTGAACTGTCAGCACAGAGCCCGATGCGGGGCTCGAACCCACAAACAGCAAGATCATGACCTGAACTGAAGTCAGACGCTTGACTGACTGAGCCACCCAGGTGCCCCCTAATGTGCTTTTCTTTAGCTAGGATTTCACACTACTCAATGCTTTATGAAGGATGTCCATCTTGGTGTTTAAAAAAAAATTGTTTTTAATCTGCTAAAAGAAGGGAAAGAAGAACAGAGTTAAAGAATGTCCTCCTTTGGATGCCTGACTGGTTCAGTTGGTGGACTTTACACCTCCTGATCTCAGGGTTGTGAGTTCAATCCCTACATTGGGTGTAGAAAAAAAGAATGTCCTCCTTGTTGTCACATTGGTTTTCTAGCATGTCTTCATAGACAGCCACACAAAAAAAGGCAGTTGGGGGAATTGTGACTTGGTGGTAAATCAAGTAAGTGATTTAACAGGTTGGGATGTTTGGAAAGACCACAGTCCTATAAAATCCCTTTCAGATAGTTGTGTGGGCTTTCGCGATGTGGTACTGGTTTGACCATTTCCAGAGTGTACTGGACTTCTGTCTCCAAAATAACACGATCACTGGGGCCAGTGGTGTTAAGAAATTATGAAATATCTTTGGTTGCAGACAGAGTTATGTCTCATACCCTCCTTAAGAAGTTGGTCTAGGGGCACCTGGCTGGCCCAGCTGGTGAAGCACGCAGCTCTTGATCTAGGAGCTGTCAGTTCAAGCGCCGCAAGGTTTATATTTCTGAGTAACCCACTGTTAAGTTGCCAGGTATAATTCTTTGCATCCTGACTAAGAATATCAGCCATAGGGGTGCCTGAATGACTCAGTCAGTTAGGTGTTGGACTCTTGATTTCAGCTCAGGTTATGATATAGGGGTTCATGGCCCACTTGGGATTCTCTCTCTCAAAATAAATAAACATTAAAAAATTTTTTTAATTTTTTTTTTAATGTTTTTTTATTTATTTTTAGGAGAGAGAGAGACAGCATGAGCAGGGGAGGGTCAGAGAGAGAGGGAGTCACAGACTGAAACAGGCTCCAGGCTCTGAGCTGGCAGTCAGCACAGAGCCCGACGCGGGGCTCGAACCCACGAACCGCGAGATCATGACCCAAGCGAAAGTCGGACACTTAACCGACTAAGCCACCCAGGCGCCCCAGAAAATTTTTAAATATCAGCAATAAACTCAAGCTTCTGAGATGGATCTTTTAGTCATTCCACTAACGACTGTGATGCCAAATCTGATAATTTTTGGATTGTTCCTCAATTCCTGCAGTGATGTTGTTCACTTCCTCACGTCAGTATTTTTGAAGTGACTTTAAGAAAACTTCCCAGGGGCACCTGGGTGGCTCAGTCAGTTAAGCGTCTGACTTTGGCTCAGGTCATGATCTCACGGTTTGTGGGTTCAAGCCCCGCATCGACCTCTGTGCTGACAGCTCAGAGCCTGGAGCCTGCTTCAGATGTTGTGTCTCCCTCTCTCTCTGACTCTCCCCTGCTCACTCTGTCTCTCTCTCTCTCTCAGAAATAAATTTTTTTAAAAAATTTAAAAGAAAAAAAGAAAACTTCCCAAAAATGCCACCACATTTAACTCAGTAGCATCTCTGGTTAGTTTAAAAGCTCATTCAATTCAAGGCACCTGGGTGGCTCAGTCAGCTAAGCATCAAACTCTTAATTTCAGCTCAGGTCTTGACCTTACTGGTAGTGAGTTTGAGAGTCTGTGTCTGCCTGTCTCTCTTTCTCAAAAATAGATGATGATAGATAGATAGATAGATAGATAGATAGATAGAGCGATCATATAACTCTTTCATCACACTACAGAATAGCCCAGAAATAATCATAAACATCTCTAAATTTTTCACTATAGATGATCTGGACCAGTGGATTGGGGCCATCATTCTATGGCACTGGATCTATATCCGCCCCTTCTGCTCTGTCCCTGTACAGGAGATGGGGGGGGGGGTACCGGGGAGCGCGAGTCCTGGCTCAGGAACCTGTCTTCTGTGGGGGGCGTCACTGCCTCTCCGGGCTCAGCTGCCATAGTGCATTTCTGCTGCTGCTGAGGTGGCAGCTCCCGGCCACCCGGCTGACCCTGCTCGCTGCCCTGAGTGGCCTACCAGAGCCCCACAGCGACTGCCGTCTGTCTTGAGTCCACAGCGGAGGTGGTCCACGCTTTGTTTTTATTTTTACTTTATAATTTTTTTAATGTTTTTTAAAGTTTATTTATTATTTTTAGTAGTCTCTACACCCCACTTGGAGCTCAGACTCATGATTCTGAGATCAAGAGTCATGTGCTCCTTGGACTGAGCCAGCCAGGTGCCTCCTCACTCCAGGCTTTGTTTTTTTTGTTTTGTTTTGTTTTGTTTTGTTTTTAAATTTTTTTTTAATGTTTTTTTATTTATTTCTGGCAGAGAGAGAGAGAGGGAGGCAGTGTGAGCAGGGGAGGGTCAGAGAGAGAGGGAGTCACAGACTCTGAAACAGGCTCCAGGATCTGAGCTGGCAGTCAGCACAGAGCCCGACGTGGGGCTCGAACCCACGAACCGCGAGATCATGACCTAAGCGAAAGTCGGACGCTTAACCGACTAAGCCACCCAGGCGCCCCTCCAGGCTTTGTTTTTAAGTTGGAACATTTAGTCTACTTTTTACAGTGATCTGTAATGTCCTGAACTAGTTAGGCTTAAGGCTACCTTCTTGCTGTTTGTTTTTTCTTCACCCCATGGCTTTGTATTCTTCATTGCTCTTTTTTTTAACCTCCTTTTGAGCTAAATCTGTATTTGTTATTTTTTATCCTCTTATAGATTTTTAGATTTGCGTTTCTTTATTCTAATCACATCATAGAGATCACAATATATGTTTAAAATTTTTGCTCCATGCTTCCTTTAATTTTTACTGTTTTCTTTTTTTTAATTTTTTTAATGTCTTTATTTCTGAGAGAGAGAGAGAGCGAGCATGAGCAGGGGAGGAGCAGAGAAAGAGAGACACAGAATCTGAAGCAAGTTCCAAGCTCTGAGCTACCTGTCAGCACAGAGCCCGACGTGGGGCTCAAACCCACGAACTATGAGATCGTGACCTGAGCCGGTCAGGCATTTAACCGACTGAGCCACCCAGGCACCACAATTTTTACTGTTTTCTTTTTATATTTATATTATTTGCCATTAGCTTTATTTAGCCTTTAGTTATCTAATTTTGGTACCTGAAGAAATATGTGAGACTATAGCCTAGACTTTTTTGATAAACTACACAGGTTTAAGAGAGCGGCAAATGAACTCTAATGAAGTGATAGGGAGAATTCTGCCTTTTGTGATATGCCATATTTCACTACTTTTGAGTTGCACATTTTTTCACATCTTAGCATCTCTGGGATGGAGGTGTGCTCTAAAATCCATGGTTGGCCATATGGCAATCATTGTACAGTTGTCTTTGCCTTAGTATCTGCTGCAAACCATGCAGAATAGTGTCAGCTGAACAAAAAATATCCCAGAGACAGTGGTCTTACAAATTTTTAAAAGATGTTTATTTAGTTTTGAGAGAGAGAACACATGCACAAACAGGACAGGGCAGAGAGAGAGAAGGAGACAGAATTTGAAGCAGGTTCTGAGCTGCTGGCACAGAGCCCAACCTGGGGCTTGAAGCCACAAGCCAGAAGATCATGACCTGAGCCACCCAGGCTCCCTGACAGTAGTCTTTTTTTAAAGAAATCCTTTATACCAAAACACCTGATAATACAGAGAGCTGTTGTTATGTGGGAAAATATGTACATTAACAATTGAATCAAAAGTGATTCAAAGGATCCAAGTCTGAATAATGTTCAAGTATTAGTAATGGCTTAACTATTTTATTCTAGTGGAAGCAGGTGCTTGATTTGAGAACTATTTATGTGGGGGCACCTGGGTGACTCTGTCAGTTAAGCGTCTGACTTTGGCTCAGGTCATGATCTCATGGTTTGTGAGTTTGAGCCCCACATCAGGCTCTGTGCTGACAGCCAGCTTAGAGCCTGGAGCCTGTTTCGAATTCTGTATCTCCTCCTCTTTCTGACCCTCCTCTGCTCACGTGCTCGCTCTCTCTCTCTCTCTCTGAGAAATAAATTAACAACATGAAAAAAATCTTTTAAAAAAAAGAAATATTTATGTGAAATTAATAGTGCTCTTTATAAATATAAAAATTCTCTATAAAAATTTCTACTGAGAAAATATCTTGTCATAATTTGATTTTTTTAAAGCTATACATTAAATGATGTGTCTTAAAATCAGTGGCATCTTAGTTGTAATGAATTCTGTATGTCTCTCTCTAAATATGTACACATATACTTAGGTGAATATAGCTTTGAGCTGCCTCCAAAATTGCAAATATATTACATTATAGTTTTTCTTATACTAACTGAAATTCTACCCACACCAAGTTGAGAAGTTTCCTAATTCTGTTTGAAACACAGCATGACCTGGTATTTAAGAGATTACAGCCTGAGTCTGTCTAGAATTACTAGTAGGACCATTTCTGATCCATTCAGAGCCAGATATGTAAGTATAGAAACTTTCTATTATAGAGCCTTTCAGGTGTGTGTATGCGTGTGTGTACACACACACACAGAAGATTGAATGATCCTTACTCAGTTCCACCGAACTATTTTCAGACAAATCCTAGACTTTGTATCGTTTCCTTTGTAAATATTTCAATACGTTTCTAAAAGATAAGTACTCTTTAAAAATGTAACCAGGGGCACCTGCATGGCTCAGTCAGTTAAGCGTCCGACTTCAGTTCAAGTCATGATCTCACTGTGGGTTTGAGCCCCCATGTTGGGCTCTGCACTGGCGGCTTGGAGCCTGCTTCAGATTCTCTATGTCCTTGTCTGTTTCTGCCCCTCCCCTTCTCGTGTGTGTGTGTGTGTGTGTGTGTGTGTGTGTGTGTGTCTCAAAAATAAGTAAAATAAACATTTAAAAAATAAAGAAGTAAAAGTGGAAGAACACAGGACACCTGGGTGACTCAGTCAGTTGAGCATTCAACTCTTGATTTCAGCTCAGGTCATGATTCTGGGGTGGTGGGATGGAATCTTGCATAGGGCTCTGTGCTGAGCGTGGAGCCTGCTTAAGACAGCCCCTGTCCTCTGCTGGAGTGCTCTTGCTCTCTCCCCCTAAAATAAAAATAAATAAGTAAATAAATAAATAAATGAATGTAACCATAATGCCCTCATCACACTAAAGATAAATCATAGTAATTCCTTACTATCCAGAGTCAACTTTTAAGAAAGATAGCCTGGGCCACGTGGGTGGCTCAGTCAGTTGAGCATCTGATTTTGGCCCCGGTCATGATCTCACAGTTTGTGAGTTCAAGCTCTGCACTGGGCTCTGTGCTGACAGATCAGAGCCTGGAGCCTGTTTTGGATTGTGTGTGTGTGTTTCTTTCTCTCTCTCTCTCTCAAAGATAAATGAACATTAAAAAAAAAAAAAATAGCCCAAATCAGTCTATCATAATTTCACTGTTCTATATATGAACATAGCTAGATATCTTCAGGTTATTACCTCACATTAACTAATTCACATTTTCATAAGATTATGTTAATAGTCTGTACTATTTTACAGGATAAGCCACATCAAAGACTTCATTGAAAAATACCAAGGATCCCAGAGAAGCCCTCCCTTTTCCCTGGCCACAGCTCTTCCTTCCCTCAGATTGCTAGATGAAACACTCACACTGGAAGAAGCAGATTTACAGAATGCTGTAATCATTCAGAGACTCCAAAATACTGCTGAACCTTTTAGAGAACTTTCATAACCTTGATTTTTGATACACTAAGTGGAAAGTTTGCAGAGAAATGATGGTTGTAAATGAACATACAAACCAAAATGAGGGAAAGGAAGTCTGATTTGCTGGACTTTTGGTTTGAGTGCTATTTAACTCCCTCCTGATGAGAAGATTTTAAATAAGTACAAGTTAGGAATGTAAACTGTGACTGGAAACTATATTCAATGCACTTTTCCAAGAGGCTACTCAGAAAACTATTTATTTTCAAATACTGGTTATTCAACAATAACATATATTAAATCATTATATCCTATAGAATCTAAATATGGTATAAATTAGCAAATGTATTCACACATCTTTCATTCAGATGGTCCCAACCAGCCATGATTTGTTTGGATGTCAGCTATCTAAGATTTTTAAAATAGCAATACATTAAGAAATTTATACATGGCAACTTAAAAGCATCAGTGTAATTATTTTATACCTGGGTAACAGTCAGAAGGCTAGAAGAAGCTGCTTTCACCACAACTATGCCCGAACCTCGAAGTGTTCTCAGTTTTCATTCTCTAATGACAAGGTATACTCAAATATTAATTTGGCACAGTATCTAAAATGTATTTTCATTTAAGAATAAGATTGTGCACCATACTATAATGTCAGTACTAAAATTTCTATTCAGGAATCCTAGTTCATCCCCTTTTATTTTCTTTTGAAAATTAGGATTTTGTTTTTAGCTAACATTTTGAGTAAACCTTTCATTTGCTACCGCTTGTGTAGAATCTGTTCTAACGCCTGTGTTGGCACATTGCTAATATATTGTAAATACATCACATAAAGTACGGTTTCCTGTTCCATATATCAAAGTCGACCTGTGTATACATTAAAGGATTATTTATTTATTTACATTCTGATGCCACCAAGGGAAACATATTTTGTTTATCTTAAACATCTAACTAAAACTAGTTAGACTTCAATATTTCATTTTCAGGTTGAATTCCCTTGCCTAAACGTAAGTTTAAGAAGCTTTTTTGCAAATTCTCTATTTGAATCTTATTTAAGGCAAAATGTACATTGAATGTGCCAGGAGACCAAGTAGCCCTCCCTGGAGCAGTAGTGCCCATGGGGCAGTGGGGTCAGCCAGAAAGAGCAGTTCTCACACCTTCTGGCCTCAAGACCTTTTGTTTATGTGTGTTATATAGATGACAGTGAAAGTAAAAAGTTATAAAATATTTATTCAATAAAATAATAAGCACATCTTAGTATAAACCGTATTTTAATGAATACGCATTTTCTAAAAAAGCTTTAGTGAAAAAAGCAGCATCGTGTTCCATTTTTTGCAACTGTCTTTACCGTCTGACTTAAAGAGCACAGATGGAATCTCACGGCTGCTACCACATCCAATCTGTTGTGATACTGCACACCATGTAGCCGCTAGTAAACGCTACTGTCTGTTCATGAGAAAATGAAAAAAAAGCAAATAATGTCTTAGTTGATTATGAAAATAGTTTTGACTTTGTGGACCTCTTGAAAGAACCATTCTTGCAAAGCAGTGGTTCACAATAATTATCAAACCTTTGTCTAAGAATCACTTGGAAAGCATTTTGAAATATCTGTTCCAGGCACCTACCATACACATTCTGATTTATTGTATCTGGAATGGGTCCCAGATCTCTGCAGTTTTAATCTCAAGTGATTCTTAGGTACACAGTAGAAGTACCTGTGTTCAGGAAATTCGACACTGTGCTTCCACCCTAAGAAATAAAACCTGCGTGCTTCATTCACCACGAAGAGTGGAAGACTCCCACTGGGTCTGAAATGGGACTTCTAAACCTTTACGTTGTGTCCTTATCTCCCACAGTTGGTTCTTAGCCTGTTCCCCTCTCACTCTTAACTAATCATGATAGAAACCTGTGCTTCATCTTCTCTAAGCGGAGCTGAGATAAAGGCTGGAACGATTAAGTGAGATTCTTCCTAGAAGCTCGGGAATAGCAAGAGGGAAATACACACATAGCGAGGTGACCTGGTTTATAAGATATGCCTTCTGTTTGAGGTCCATATTAAGAGTGCTTGCTTTTCCAGCACCCAGCCTTACAAATGGTAGAGGCCTGTCTTTTTATTAGGAAGAGAGAAAGCGCAAAGGAGAGCCTTTTGCTTTTGTCATTTACTCTCAGAAATGAACAGATCTATAATAGAAAATACAGTCAGTAATGTTTACCGCTGTTAGAACCCTCTCTCCAATGAAACAAAAATAATGGTGTTTTGACAAGAAATGAGAGGATGGCAAAAATCCGCGAACTCTTTCAGATATAAAATGATTGTTAGTGTATTTTTCAGTCTATAAGGAAATATTTCCCTAGACCTATCATGAAGCATTTTATAATTTAGTCAGTATGTGATTCTGCATTTATGTCTATAAAGGGGCTTCTTGTTGGAAATATTTTTCTTGTACCTATAGAAAACCCTTCTTTGTGGATTTTCCAGTTTATAATTATTTATCCACAAGATGCATTGGAGGCTTTCTTGTATGTACATGTAGAATACACCCCAGTGAGAAGTTCCTATAAAGACCCATCATCAACAGTAACCTTCGTTTTTGTAACTGTGAAACTTTCATTAATGGGAATAACATTCCTAGAGGTTTTCTAAAATGAGAATCATCTGATAAAGCTGTCTACCTTAAAGTTAAAAATTGTAAAGTTGTTAATTAAATATGTAGGATATACAAAGCATACTTTAGAAAATATAAACTGAATTTGGCATGGCAAGGGAAGGCAGACTTGAAAATAATCAAACATTTTGGGTGTAGAACACAATTTGACCTGTATAGTTGTTTCAGAACTTATCAATCAGTTTCTTGAGAATCACTATTAAGGCTGATACAGAGAAATACATTTCTGGTTTTAAAGATTCTAATTTAATGGTTAACTTACTATGCATTGTGCAGGTTACAAAACTGGTCTTATTTATTTTGTATACTTTTCTCATTCAGAACACTTTGCATTGTGTTTCATTGTGTTAAAATATAGTATGTTTGCATCTATTTCAGTGCCTTATTTTAAAAGCAATCTTTTTGCTGATGGTTGAAGAACTGTTGTCTTTAGAATGAAATAATAATTCATTAAAAGGACCGTATGAAATAATCTACATTTGTCTG
Organism: Proteles cristata cristata; assembly: GCA_017311185.1. Lineage (NCBI taxonomy): Eukaryota > Metazoa > Chordata > Mammalia > Carnivora > Hyaenidae > Proteles > Proteles cristata. The sequence goes on along the minus strand of JAESUZ010004340.1, from coordinate 37,738 downwards.
TTATAAAATAGTTATATCTTGATGCATTTGTTATTTTTATTTGCTGAAGTCCTTCAGTTTGAGAATCAACATTTATTAGGTGCCTTTTGTTTGTCAGGTACTTTCATCAGTGTTACTTTCATTGAATACTCAGAAGTGTTAAGATGTGATATTTTTAATACCCAGGGGTAGGTTCTTTTAAAAACTATTTGTGTCCTGAGTTGAACTAGCATGAAAGGTCCTTGATAGAGTTCACTTCTTAGATGTTCTTTCTCTAAGTACAAACCATTTAATTAAAAAATTGCTCATCGAACACATCTTCAAATAGAAGTGGCTGATTCAGTAGACTAATACTTGGCTGTCATTTGTTTTAAATATTTTTTCACAGGTAATTCATATTCATTGTGGAAAATTAGAAAATGCAGATATGCTGAAATGATTTTTAAATCACCTACTTCACCTTTCAAACATAACCGCTAATAACATTTTGGTGTTCATCCTTTCAGATATTTTTAAGTGATTCAGTGTTTAGTTTAATTAAAAGGCAGGCTTCTTGGTTATTGTAATCCTACTGTTTTATCTCTAACATATTTGTCTTTAACTAAAAATTTATATTAAGAACATCATTTCAGGAACAATATCTGTTAGGAACAAATGCCTTATATTTGTTTTCATTATATTTCTGTGCAAAAAAAAAAAGATGTAGGGCTTTTTTTTTTTTTTACTTCTTTTCTCTCAAAATTAAAATTGTGGTAGTATGTGCAACACAGGACACATAATGGGGATGAAGTATTCCTAGGCCTAAAGATGCATATAAAATGATGTATGTAAAGGTAGATTATTCAAAGAAATTTCAGCTTGAGTTTTAGTTTCGAAAGAAATGTTTAGCACATGCATCATCTAATTATTCTTTAACTGTTGGTAAGGCGGCAGTCAAGGAAACAGAAGGTACACATTTTGTAGGTTAAAGAATTGAGGCATGTTTTGCAGTATATACAAATAATGAGTCACTACTTTGTACACCTGAAACTAATACTGTTCTATATCAGTTATACCTCAATTTAAAAAAAAGAATTGAGGCATAGAAAATGGAATGACTTGCTTTAAACTGGGTAGTATATACTTGAGGATTATATTTAGCTGTGACGGAAAATCTAAACTAATAGTGGCTTACAAAATAAAATGTTATTTACTTCCATGCAAAATTCTGATAGAAGCAATTCAGAGCTAGTAGAACCACTTCATGAAAAGTCAAACTCCTGTGCTCTTTATCACCAAATAGCTTCACTTCACCCCAGGTCTCAAGATAACTGCCCTCACACCAGTCACCACATTGGCATTTCATCCAGCGTGAAGAAGGGAAGAGGCACACACCTTTCCTTTTAAAAACAGAAAAGCAAGCAAACAAAAACACAACAGCTTTATTGGGATGTAATCTACCTTATTATTCACCCAATTGTGCAATTTGGTGGCTTTTAGTATAGCCACAGGATCACCACAATCTAATTTAGAATGTTTTTATTGTCTAGAAGAAACCCTATATTCACTACCCTCAGTTCTATGCTCTGTCCACTGATTTACCTATTCTGGACATTTTGTGTACATGGAATCCTAGAGTATATGGTCTCCCGTCCTTTCACTTAATGTTTCCAGGGTTCGTCTGTGTCTTTTTACTGTGGAATAATAGTCCACTGTATGGATATACCTACCACAATGTATCCAGCAGTTAAAGGACTTTTAGGTTGTTTTCACTTTTTGGTTATTTTAAGTAATCTTGATGTGAACTTTTGTGTGAGCATGTTTTTTTTCTAGGATATATACTTAGGAAGAATTGCTGGGTCATATGCTAATTCCATGTTTAACTTTTTGAAGAATTACCAATGTTTTCCATAGCACCTGCACCAGTTTACATGCCCACAGCAGTGTGTGATTTCTCCAGTTCCTCCCTAATACTTGTTATTGACAGTCTTTTTAATCCTAGCCATGCAGTGCTGTACGATCTTACCATTTTGGTTTTCCCTAATGGCATAAGCGTCTTTTCATGTGCTTATTTTTTGTCTGTCTTTGGAGAAGGATCTCTTGAAATCTTTTGCCCATTTTAAAATGTCTTATTATTGTTGAGTTGTAAGAGTTCTTTACATATTCCAGTACCAGCCTTTATGATTTGGGGGTATCTCTCCCATTCAGTGGGTTATCTTTTCACTTGTCGGGTTGCTTGCAACACAGTGGTTCATCTAGAAGCAGTCCAGCCTGTGGTGTCCTAAGAGCCAGCCGTCTATCCCAAGGTTGTGTAGATTTGCTCCTGTTTTCTTCGAGGTGTCTTATAGTTTTAGCGTTTACACTTAGGTCCATGGTGCGTTATCACTGTGTGATGTGACCCCTTCCCCTGTGAGGACTCTTCTGGAACACTGCGTGTACACTGCTGGGCAGCCATCCACCGGCCAGAACTTAGCTACACGGCTCTACCATCCCACAGGCGTGAGGCTGGGCAGCGTGTGTTTCCGGCGTCTTGTGTTAAATTTGACAGGTTGTAAGCCTCTCAGCCACAGTCTTAATCGAAACAAGTCCGTTTTATAGCTTTGTTTCCCAAATAAATTGATCTGGTGACTTTCACCGCCAGGTTTAGCAGGGCGTGTTGAGCGCCAGCCGCCGCCGGCCCTCCCTCTCTCTCCGGGACCTTCCCCGCGGAGAGCGGTCCCGAGGGGATTCCCGGCCGTTCCCCCGCCCCCCGACCCCGCGAATTTGGGCTCCAGGCATTTCGCCTTTGTGGCAACGAAACAGCACTCTGCGGTTTCCCGCCCCTCGCCGCGCCCTCTCGGCCGGCCCCGGGGCCGCCCTCCCGCGGGGCCCGCGGCGCCGGCCCGGCGATAACGCCGCAGGGCAGCGGCCGCGGGCGGAGCTGCCGCGCGCCATGGCCTCGTCCCCCGGAGCGCCAGGGGCCCGGGCCGTCCAGGCGCCCCCGCCGCAGCCGGCAGCGCGCACCTCGGAGCGCGGCTCGGTGAGCGCAGGGCGAGGGCGAGCGGGGAGCCGGGGCTGCGCGAGGGAGGCGGAGGGAAGGGCGCCGGCGCTCCAGGTTTCCGACCCCCCCGGGCTTGGACAGTTGAGAGCCGAGAGGCCGGGTACTCGGACGCCCTGGACAAGTGAAGTAACCTGCTGGATTCATCTCAGCTGGTTCATTCGTCAGGCTGGCGGGGCCAGGGCCGGTCTCTGGGCTCCCGACTCCCGGTCTAGGGCCCTTGTCCTCCACACTCCAGGTCTTTCCAGGGCGCCCCTGCACCCTGGGCCGTGGGACTTCCAGGTGTGTGTGAGAGGCTGCCCTCACCCCAGGCTCCTGGCACAGGGTGCAGGCTCAGCGGGCCTCTCAGCAGGCTGTCTTGGACCCTGGGCCCCCAGAGAGGACTTCCTGGCAGCCAGGCTCCGCAGGGAGGGTAGAGAGCAGGTGGGAAGGTAGGGGTGTTCTGTCTTTCCCCGTCTCCTGCCTGGCGCGCGCGGGGCGCATGCGGCCGTGCTGGAGAGGGGTTCGGCCAGCTCCCTGCTGCATGCACAGGCCCATTGCTTGCTCCGCGCTGTGCCTCCGTCGTGGCTTCACTTCACCACCCGGGTTCCCCGTGTTGACTCAGTGCTTACTCTCAGGCGCCTCAGAGCAAAGGATTTGTGGCCCCCAAGAAAGAGACATAGGGAGGTCCCCTGAGGACCCTCATTTCCCAGGAAATTTTGGGGTGAGATTAATGGCAAGAGGGAAAACTGACATGCCAGCATTTAATTCTAACAACTTTCTGAGGTGTGTTTTTTTACCCCGTTTTACACACGAGGAAATGAAGCCCAGCCACTTTTAAGGACCTTGCCCTGCTAGAAGTGGCAGACAGAATTTGAATCCAACTTAGTCTAGCACCAAAACCGGTGCTCAGTTAACTGGGAAAGGCTTATGAAACTTTCATCCTTAAGGTTCCAAGATAGTTTCAGCTGCAATTTCTCTATCTTTCAAGTGACTTCTATGTGACAGAAGCTTGCTTGGGGTGTTCAGCGGGAAACAGGAGTCGCATGGGGTGAGGTGGGTTATCATGTTGGATTCTGCCTGTTACTAAAATTTTCTGGAAGTGGAAATAATGTTCCCACCAGTGTCGGGAAAGGAGATCGCATCCTGCTCTGCGTGTGGTTTTCTTCTGCAAATAGGAAGAGTGTACAAAGTAGATTATAAACCCTTATCGAGCAAGAACTTCCTTTCAGAAGGGCCCATTTGGGATGTCCTGCAAGATACTAAAATGAGCGAAGTTACAGTCCCCTCCACTCCCCCTCATGTCGCCAAGCAAAGGATGAAAAGGAAGGATTCCCAGCATCTTTTGAAGAAACAGCCTTTTACATAGTTTATTTCTTCAACAAATATATATTGAGCATATGCCAAACATTGTTCTAGGTACTAGGGACATGGTAGTGAATAAAAAACGATAGTGCTTCCTCTCAGAGAGTTATATTCTTGTGCAGAGAGGCAGGAAATGAATGAGAACATATCAGGTAGTAAGTATAATTGAGAGAGACTTGGGTAGTCAGGGAAGGCTTCTCTCAGATGACATTCAGGCTTAGACTTGAATGCCAAGGAGTCAGCTCTGCAAAGACTCAGAGGAAGAGCCTTCTAGACAGAAGGATCAGAAAGTGCAAAGGCCCTGAGGCAGCAGTGGGCATGGTCATTTTGAAGAATAGCAAGGAAGCTACCATGGTTGAGGAAAGCTATGAATCTGTGGGCTCCTGTAGGCTGCCTGGGAAGGACACAGAATTTCATTCAGACTGCGATGGCAAGCTGTGGGAGGGTATTAAGCAGAGATGAGACATGATTAAATTTATGTTACGTGACTAGATAGGGTGTGGACAGTAGGGAACGAGAGCAGAAACAGGGAAGCCACCTAGGAGGCCACTGATGGATTTGGTGGGGGGACTGGGAAAGAGAAATCGAGGGCTCCTAGGTTTGTGGCCTGATCTGCTGAGTGGACATTGAGGCCGTTTAATGCAAAAGGGACAATAGGGTTAGAGGTTGGTTTAGACAATGGGTGGAAATCAGGAGCTGTATTTTGCCCATGCTAAGCTGAAATGCTGGGTAGGCAGCCATGTGGGGCTCTGAGTGGGCAGTCGAATATTCCAGTCTGGAGTTCTCTGGATCTCTTAGGGCTTATGAGATACACCTATTTGGAGTCATAAACAATGCTTTATTTCAGTGGTGGGCTGGTGAACAGTCTCTCCAGGAAAAGAAAGAAAGCAACTTGGATATGTAGTGTTTGCTGCTATCTGTGGTATAGATTCGCCACAGCCATATCAGGCTCCCAGTGGTTCAATGACTGGCAGAAACCCTGAACATGAAACAATCAGCTCCTGGAGCAAATAACACTCAGCTTCATTTCCTCATCAAAACAACTCTTGGAGTTGGCAGGAATAGTCCATTTGACAGAAGAGGCTTAAAGAGATTCAGCGATTGATTCAAGGTCACGCCGGAAGTTGGTGGCAAAGTTGGGGGCCTCCTGGCCCCCAGTTCTCTCTGGCTTGCTGACTCAAAATAAAACAGACTGTAGCAGGAAGCACAGAGAGGGAAGTATAGGGAAGAACTTCCACTGTGGAATCTTTGAGAGGTCATGGTTTAGGGTTGTTTTTTTTTCCCCTTTGTCTCACTTCCTTTTAAGATGATTTAGGGCAAATTAGGATTGAGAGGTTACTGGAAAAGCCCTCCAGACATAGGGACCCCAAGATGCTTATGGAGATCAGGAAGGTGTGGGGAACTGTGTGTGTGTGTGTGCGTGCGTGCGCGCGCATGTGCGTGCACGTATGTGTGCAGGTGCAGGGCTTAGCTCCTGTGTCTCCCCCAGGTCAGCAGAGCTGGTCACCTCTCATTCTGTACCAAGGTGTGCTATGGCATTGGTGGGATCCCCAACCAGGTGGCCTCCAGCGCCACAGCCTTTTACCTGCAACTCTTCCTGCTCGATGTAGCACAGGTGAGTTTGGACAGCAGCGCAGCCCCCCCCTGCCTCCCTGCCCCCATCCATCTTCCTTGGTAGCCTGTTCTTCCACCCCTACCTGTACTTCCCTTGGTAGATGGCACTTCTGTCCCAAACCTGACAGGCAGCCAGATGCCTTTGAGGCCAACCTCCTGGAGGATGTTTACTGCAGGCTGTTTGTAGTGAAAAATCAGGAAACAATACAGAAGTAGTTGCATGATAAGTTGCGTGATATCCACATAATGGACTGTTACGTAGCCATTCAAAAGAATGAGCTAGATCTATACCAGTTGACTTGGAGGGATTTCCATGATGTACCGTCAAGTGAGGAAAGTTGCTGTTAGAGAAGAGGATACAAATTGATGCCATTTTCCCAAAACAAAGATGTGCCCCATATATGCAGGTACATGAGTATGTGTAAATACCTGATGATACAGGATTAAAACACAAGCCTGGAGAAAATACATTACAGAAGGATATCCACAGGCTGTTAATGTTGGCTAAAGGAGGAAATGGTGGAAGACAGAGGGGAAGCAGGAAAAAAGGGTTCTAATATAGTGCCCATGATTTTTTTTTTAATGACGCTGATATGATCTCATTTAGGTAAAACTATAAATTCTGAATGCACATAAATAAATGCCTGAACAGATGATCACCAAAATGCTCTGGCAGTTGTCTCAGGATTGGGGGGCGGGGATTCAGATGAGCTTTGCTCAGTATTTTTCTGTACTATTTGAATGTTTTTATAATGAGTGTGTAATTTATGTAATCAGAAAAACGAATAAAATGTTTGCATTGTGACACAAAAAGCCTACCTCTGTCACCCTTCTTGCACTGAGCCACCTCAGATGAGGGCCCCCAAGCTCCCTCCAGAAGTGACTGGGCGTGAGTGATAACGGGAGTGTGCCAGTGTGTGGCTGTCAGCTCCTCCCCCGGCCCCTCTCTTCACTAGCTCAGGCGCGCCCTGAGAGCCTTCTGGATTTGTGTCCCTGGAAAGAGACCAAATAGACCTTCCCACTGCGGCCCTGCCCCCTGCGGGGTTGCCAGCACTTTCTCTGGGCAGGTGGGCAGGCCCAGACACCCCTCTCTGACACCACCGAGCCTTGGCTATCCCCCCTCCCCCGGCCTGTGCTTTTCAGATCCCTGCTGCCCAGGTGTCACTTGTCCTGTTTGGAGGAAAGGTGTCTGGGGCAGCTGCCGACCCTGTGGCTGGGTTCTTCATCAACAGAAGAAGGAGAACAGGGTCTGGACGACTCATGCCCTGGTGAGCAGCCCCCCAGCCCCACAGATCCTGACTCCCAGCCCCCGCGGAAAGCCAGTGGCTGATTGGAGGACAGGACCCTAACAGGTGCTGGCACCGGACTAGGTCAGGCCCAGCCGGAGCCGCTCAGGACTTCAGAGAGGTTCCTGGGGACTTCCCCTCACCGCGTGTCCTGGGGCTGGACAAAGCCTCCAAGGCTCCCAGGCCGGGTCCAGGGATCTACCTGTGGCCCGGATACAGGGGAGGGCCCCAGAGTTCTGCAGCCAACTGTCCCCACTGCCTGCCCACCCCAGCAGCCCCCTCTCCCCACCGGCGCCCAGGGCCCCTCTTGGGGACAGCGGACTTCTGCCCAGGGGAGTGTGGTTGCTCCAGGTTTGCCCTTAGTGTCCCCTGTCCTGGTGCCCTACCTCGGCCGTGCTTCCACAGGGTGCTGGGCTGTACACCCTTCATCACCGCCGCCTACTTCCTCCTGTGGTTCCTGCCCCCCTTCACCAGCCTGCGGGGCCTCTGGTACACCACCTTCTACTCCCTGTTCCAGGCCTTGGCCACGGTAAGCAAGTGGCTCCCCTCCCCGGGCCTGGCCCCCGGAACCCCAGAGCGGGCCAGGGGCCACTGGGAAGTCTGTGTGGAGGGGAGAGGACAGGTATCCCCAGGGCCCCACTGCCCGCACCTAAGCCCTTCCTCGGGGCTTCAAGGGGGCTGTGCCAGCCTGCTGTGGGGGGGCCCGGCTGGGCCTGGGGGCTGCGGGCCCGCCCCGCCCCCACGCCCCCCTCCCGCCCCCACCTCGGCCGCGTCTGGGCCGAGGGGCCCAGGGGTCCAGCCTGAGCCCGGCCTGGGCGCCCAGTTCTTTCAGGTGCCCTACGCGGCGCTCACCATGCTCCTGACCCCCTGCCCGAAGGAGCGGGACTTGGCCACTGCATACAGTGAGTGCGGGCGTGGGACCCGGCGGGAGGCCGCCGCCCCGGGGCGCCAGCGCCCGTCACTGGCCCCGCTCTGTGCCAGGGATGACCATGGAGATGGCCGGGACGCTGATGGGGGCCGCCGTCCATGGGCTCATCGTATCGGGCGCCCATGGGCCGCACAGGTGCGAGGACGCCGCGCTCCCCGGACCGGTCGCCGTCTCCCCAGACGCAGTGAGTGCCTACGTCACCCAGGAGGGGTGAGGGGTGCCTCTCCACAGTCAGAGGCGGAGGGGCCCGGAGGGCCGAGGAGAGGGTCTGGTGTCCCTGCAGAGTTCAGGGTGAAGCTCCTCCTGTGACCTGTCCCACCCAGCCCTGAATAGGTGGCTCCGCCCCCAGCCGCACCCCGGTGTTCAAGGACAAGGGAGACCTGGGAGCAGTCCCATTCCGTCTCCCACAAACCAGATCTGTCTTCAGCAACTAAGGGATGTGCATCTATTTCCTTTTTTTTTTTTTTTAATGTTTTATTTATTTCTAGGAGAGAGAGAGAGAGAGAGAGCGTGAGCAGGGGAGGGTCAGAGAGGGAGTCACAGACTGAAAACAGGCTCCAGGCTCTGAGCTGGCAGTCAGCACAGAGCCCGACGCGGGGCTTGAACCCACGAACCGCGAGATCATGACCCAAGCGAAAGTCGGACGCTTAACCGACTAAGCCACCCAGGCGCCCGTGCATCTATTTCATCCATCAAGTTCAGCTAACTTTCCCTTGAGAAATGATAGCATTATCCAGCAGAGTCCCAGGAGCCATCATTGGCTCCTCTCTCTCCAACTATTACCCCCACCCCAACCCATTACCAAATCCTATCCATGTTTTAGGCCCCAGATATGGAACCAATTCACAACCTCACATCCCCAATTGCCCCATCCTGGCTCGTGCCACCACCATCTCCCCGGTCACCCCAGTACTGCATCAGCCTCCCACATAGCACCCCAGCCTCCAGCCCTTCCCCCAGTCCAGTCAGGTGGACACTGTAAAGGAGTTCCAACATGGGTGGTCCTCACCCTCGGGTCCTGGCGCAGGCTGCTCCTCCCCGGGTTCGGTTTTCTCTCCATCATTCTTGTTTGCCAGCTCGTTTAATAAATGTCAGATTTACAAAAAAATTACACAGCTGTGGTTCTCAAAGTGTGGTCCCCGGACAGCAGCAGCAGCAGCATCTGGAAACTTCTTAGAAAGGCAAAATCTTGGGCCCCACCCTGATTTACAAATTTGGGGTAGGGGGGGTGGTAGCCTGGGTGTCTCCATTGGTTGAGCGTCTGCTTTTGGTTCAAGTCATGATCTCAAGGTTTGAGCCCCGCATCAGACTGTGCTGACAGCTCGGAGCCTGGAGCCTGCTTCAGATTCTCTGTCTCTGTCTCCCTCCCCTTCCCCCATTCGCACTCTGTCTTTCTCTCTCAAATATAAACAAAACCTTAAAAATAAAAAAAACAAATGGGGGCACCTGGGTGGCTTAGTCGGTTAAGCGTCCGACTTTCGCTTAGGTCATGATCTCACAGTTCGTGGGTTCGAGCCCCGCGTCGGGCTCTGTGCTGACTGCCAGCTCAGAGCCTGGAGCCTGTTTCAGTCTGTGACTCCCTCTTTCTCTGACCCTCCCCCTGCTCACGCTGTCTCTCTCTCTCCTAGAAATAAATAAAACATTAAAAAAAAATTAAAAAAAAAATAAATAAAAATAAAAAAAACAAATGTTGGGAGGGAGTCACCGGTCTATATTTGAACAAGCCCTCCAGGGGATTCCACCCCTCACCAGGGTTTGAGAATCAACGGTAAGAGAATAGCGCCACATCATGGCCCAGCGCCCACTTACGAGAACATAACAGTGAAGTCCCGTGTATCCATCCCCAGACCCATCTGCAGGGCCAGCTACAAAATGTGCCTGCGTTCAGTGCAAAATGAAAACACAGGGCTCCAGAGAGAGCAGGGAAGACAGTCCGTCCTTCCCATGGCCCCCTGCCCTATCCGAGGGCTTGTTTGGGTCCAAGTGCTTGAGGTGCCCCGCCAGGTTGACCTCGGCCTGGCCCGTGCAGCTCTGCCAGCCAAGGGTCAGAGGTGGTGGTCTTGCCTGTCCAGGCTGACTCCGCCCACATGCACGTCCAGGCTCCCCACTCAGGCCTCCACAGGCCCCCTCCCCAAAGATACCAGGTCATTCTCTGCGTGCCGGAGGGCCTTGGGTTGGCCTGGCCTAAAGTGCAAAGGAATGGTGAGCAGGAGAACCTCCCCCCAGGAGGTGGAGGCTCGTGTGAGCCAAAGCACAAAGCTTCAGTTCCGGCCAGCTGAACTGTCCCAATCAGACTTCACTTTCGAATTCATAGATAAAATGATCAAGCATTTCAAGACAGTGACAGCAGAGCAGTAATGCCTACCCTGCCACCCTCCTGAATGTGGGGGCCTGTGCAACCCCACGCAGGCGAGGCCGGGTCGCCTCCTCCTTTCTTCCCTTCCCCAGAGGCAACCTTATCCTGCAGCAGGTGCCTGTTACCCCCGTGCATGCCTACATGTATTGTATTCCTTGTATATCTTCCCCTGGGTGACAGGTGGCACCATTTCTGTTGTTGACATGTGCCTGTGTCATCGTGAGTCACACTCTGCTGCAACTGTTGGCTCATGTGTCTGTCTTCCACACTCGAAGCAGGAGTCACTTATTCCTCACTGTAACCTCGGGGTCCAGCATGCAGAAGTCCCAGCAATGAATCTTTGCCTTTAAAAATGAGAGAAAGAGAGAGGCAGGGCTCAGACCCTTGGTGGCATGGACGCCCTCCTATTCATGCAGGAGGCACAGAGGCAGCAGCAGGTCTGTTCAGAGCCTTAGATCGCCATCTCCTGCTCTGGCGATTGGGAACAGGGCACCTAGCATCCTTGGGCTTGGGCTGAGGGTCCCTCTGCCCCCATTGGGGTGTCCCTACTTCCACAGGTGGGAGACATCACCCCCACCCCAGTTCTGTCCTGTCCCATAGATTCGTCTCTACTCCATTGCAGCCGCTGTGGTTGCCGTGACTTACCCTGTGTGCAGTTGTTTGCTCTGCCTGGGGGTGAAGGAGCGACCAGGTAAGGGGGTACAGTCAGAGTGTGGGAAGCAGGAGCTGGGACAGGATTCCTCTGGGGCATGGGTTTTGGTTTTGAATTCTGCCAAGCCAAAGTGTCCCTTTCCCTTGTGGCAGACTCCACTGCCCCAGCCTCAGGCCCAGGCCTGAGCTTCCTGGCTGGGCTGGCGCTCACTGTCCGGCACCCGCCCTACCTGAAGCTGGTGATCTCCTTCCTGTTCATCTCAGCAGCCATTCAGGTAACCCCTGGCCTTGGCTTTAGCCATACTGCCCCTGCGCATGTCCAGGCTTGGTCTCTTGGCTCCTCCAACCAGAGCTAGGCTTTAACAGGGAGAAATGGTGGCTGGCACGGGGCCTAGAGAGTTTGGTGCAGGGAGGAGAGAGGCCTGGACAGAGCTTGTGGGGCTGGGAGGGTCAGGGCCCCGATGCCAGGAAGCTGATAGAATGTGCATGGTGAGGTCCACTAGCCGGGCAAGGGTGAGGATGGACTAGGAATGGTGTTGATCCCTGTGTCAAGGTTAAGTGTCCTTTGTGGGGGAGGGGATTGTATGACGGCAGCAGCAGCCAGTATTCGAGGTCCCAAAGACGAGGCCAGACTTGAGACGTAGGCCTTGCCCTTGACTTCTGAGTTCTTGCCGTTCCCTGTGCATGCCTGCTTCCCATTGGCCTCCTCAGGTGGAGCAGAGCTACCTGGTCCTGTTCTGTACGCATGCCTCCCGGCTACATGACCATGTCCAGGGCGTGGTGCTAACCATCCTGGTGAGTGGTCACGAGGTGGCGGAGGCAAGGTCACTCAGGGGCCTGAGTTGGGGAACTATGTGGTTCTTGACAAGACATGCGTAGCCAGAATTCTGGCCAACATTCTGGACTCTGCTGTGATTTTAGTCGCCTGCACTCTGGCAGAGGGTGGGATTGGGACTGGGGTCACAAAGTTCAGAGCCACTGGTTCCAGCCCGGGGGCAAAGTCGAGCTCGAGCATCCCACCTAAAAGCCAGGGCTTCTGGAACCTGGGTGGGTAAAGACACTGGCAGCATGGCCAAGGCCGGGGTGCTTCTGTCTGTTCACAGGTCTCGGCTGTGCTGAGCACCCCGCTGTGGGAGTGGGCTCTCCAGCGATTTGGGAAGAAGACATCGGCCTTTGGGATCTGTGTGAGTGAGGCAAGAAGTAAGGGCCGGGCTGGCTGCAGGGAAGGTCGTGGGGGTCAGGGAAGTGGTCTTTGAGCCTCAGCCTCCTGGGTGCTGGCGGGGCTGACCTGTATTTGCTTGTCTATGACCAGGCACAGGGGTCATTACTAAAGACGGGTGAGGGTGGGAATGAAAGAGCAAATCAGGGGCAGGTGGAGGGATCAGCTAGTATGTCTGTCTCCCCAGGTGATGGTGCCTTTTGCAATCTTGCTGGCGGCAGTGCCCACAGCGCCTGTGGCGTATGTGGTGGCCTTTGTATCTGGCATGAGCATTTCTGTGTCCTTGCTGCTACCCTGGTAGGCTGGGGGAGGGGAGGGGGTGGGAGCTTCATGTCCTTCCTAATGGGTATGCCCTCTTTCATGTCCATCTGTTGTCCCAGCGCCCCGTGCCCAGCCTGTGCTGGGTAGGGCTCCCCCACCTGCAGGAGGTGGCTGTCACCAGCTCAGTCGCTGGAGCTCTCCTGAAAGAGCACCAGACAGCAGAAACGGTGGGCAGCGGTGCCGGGGGCGGGGAGAAAATGCAAGCACACATCCGGCCTGGCTCTCTGTGGGCCAGTCCTGGTCCTGGGCAGCAGGAACCCAAGGATGAATCTGATTTGGTCTCTGTCCCCAGAGAGCTCTCGGGTTGATGGCTGCCAAGGGGATACGAGGGGTAATTGTGCAGCCCCTTCCCCCAGGTCCATGCTGCCAGATGTGGTGGATGACTTCCAGCTGCAGCACCAGTATGGCCCAGGCCTGGAGACCATCTTCTACTCATCCTATGTCTTATTCACCAAGCTTTCTGGTGCAGGTGCCCTGGGCATCTCCACTCTCAGTCTGGAGTGAGTCCCAGGGTTGGACTGTACTAGAGACACAAAAGACTAATGGATTGGGAGGAAGAGGGTGGCGTTCTCCATCCTAATGGGCCAGGGGACACCCATGAATCTGGGACCCAAGCTCTGCTCTTTGGAGAGTGTAGGGGAGCCACTTGCCCCAGGTTGCCTTGCGCACGTGACTGAAAGGGGCCTTTCTGGGGGGCCGTAACCCACATTCTTAGTTCTGTCTGAGCTCTTCCTTGGCCAGCCCATTCCCTCCACTCTCCCTTCCACCATGGTTAGGCTGATCTGGCCAGGAAGGGAATCCAAATTTCGGGGTAGTGGGGGGGGAGGGGGTGTCAGGGAGCCAGGCTCCGTGAGATCTGAGCTGGAGGCATGTGGTGCTGTCTCTCCAGGTTTGCCGGCTATGAGGCAGGGGCCTGCGAGCAGGCGGAGCAGGTGGTGGTGACCCTCAAGGTCCTCATCGGTGCCGTGCCCACCTGCATGATCCTCACCGGTCTGTGCATCCTCATGGTCAGCCCCACTCCAAAGGTGCCCCGCCAGGACCCCTCCCGCCAGCTGAGCCTTCAGAGGTGGGCACCCTGTGCACGCGGGTGCACACGGCAGGCAAGCGCAAACATCCCCTGGTGTGAGATTGGCCGGTCCGCAGGTGCCCCTGACGCATGCGCACAGTTGAGCGCTCCTGCCCCAGCACACTCGTCACTTAGCTTCAGTGATGCCATCTTCTCGTGGATTTTCTTCAGCTGCTTTGCTCACTCCTTCTCCGTCTCTCTCGCTGTCACCTGTCGGAGGGTGGTGGTGAGGAAAGCCTCCCTCCTCGGCCCCTGTGCCCTCTGCTCTCCACGGTGCCAGGCGCCTGGTCCACTTGCTTGAGCTCAAGCACCACTTGTGCCCGGTGACTCCTAAAGCTGTCCCTCTCCCCTGGACTTCCTGCAAGTTCCAGACCCACATGGCAGGCTCTCATCTGCACATCTCCTGATGGCCCACCAGGGCGGAGTCACTTTCTGGGAGCCCTGAGCTACTGAACTCATCTTCTTACCCCATTAGGCTCCTCCTCCTGTGTCGGCACCATCCAGAAACTGGGTTGGCTTCCAACTCTTCCCCCACCCCCAGGCTGTGCTGAGCCACTCCCTGAACCTTGTCCTTCCCACTTCCGGGCACTGATCCCTCCGCACAGGGATGAGATGCCCATTGGATGGCCTTCCCGGTGGATTGTAGGGGATCTGGAAGGCTGGGGCTGTGTTTTATTCACTTCTGTGTGCCAAGCCCAGCACAGGGGACACGGCCAAGCTGGTGCCACCGTGTCAACACGTCTGGCCCAGCGGCTTCACTAGCACGTGCCACATTTTTGGACATGCTCACACACCCAAAAATACGAGCGCATGTACACACAGAGGACCGTCCGGGATCGGTGGGAAGTGGCTGTTGTCATCCGCCCCTCATTCTCAGCGTGGACGGCTCAGGCTCGGGCCCAGTAACCCTGAGATGACATGTCACACTCGGAATGACATGCAGATGGGGAATTGCTTGGTGGACTCGGAGCAACAAGGGCTGGAGCTTTTTCCAAGAGGCTGTGAAGGGGAGGAGTTGCTAGGAAGTCAGGGAGCTGTCCCCCTACCCCACCCCCACAATCCGACTGAGGGGTCTACGGCCAGACAGAGTCCCCTTCCACCTTCATCTTTCTCTTTGGCTCCTTTCCTGTTCACAGGCGGACCAGCTGCACCCTCGCCTGAAGTCTCACCTGGTGTGGGCTGCGACAGCAGGAGCCAGCCTCCTCTGGACTCGACGTCCCTCTTTCTTCGCAGCCCCTAACACGCCTACTTCGAAGGTTACATGCGACCTGTCTTTTCCCCTGGGATATGGAATCTTCAGTGACATCTCCTGAAGGGACTGGCCTGGTCTCCGGGACCCTCACCCGTCATTTCTTGCCTGTTGACTACAGATCATGTCAGATGGGCCTGTGCCCCTGACCACCCAGCTCCAGGTAACCTTGACCTGGAAAGCATCCCAATAGCAGCTATTTCTGGAAAAAGGAAGCCCCACAAACTGCTCACCCAGCAGGACAGACACACGGACACACAGTGTTCCTCCTGACACTCCAGCGGTCTTCCGAGAGAGAGGCTGACAGACACCACACGAATGGGCAGAGTGGGGACAGATGGACATGCTGGGGATGTCATTAAGGGGAACACAGACAGATGCACTGAGGCCATCAGGCCCGGAGGGAGCACGTGGGGACAGCCGTGGACTGAGGAGAGTGAGTGGGGCGCGAGAGGCGCTGCTCAAGCCTCCCCTTTTGTTCACATAGCACTGTTGTTAGGATCGGACACAGGCTGATGTGGGGCCATAAAGATCAATCATTTTTATGAACAGAAGTTCTTTTTGTGGAAATATGTTTTTGAAATGGTATCTTATAAAAAAAAGCACAGGGACCGCTGTTTTCTAAAGGCCATATCTTTGGGGAAGAAAGATCTGCTGAGGTTTATTTTTTCAAAGAAAAAAAATTAAAGGGTTTATCTTCTACTGATTCTGTAAAATATGACTGTGGCCAGCCCTCTCATCCCACCTCCTGGGAAACCACTGCCCAAGGAGGGATGGGGAAGGTTGCCTAACATCACTGCTCTTGGCCATGTGTATCCCTGATTCGGCATTTCCTCAGGCCAGAGCTGCCACATGGGAGGTGGGTTCCTTCTTTGCTTTGGAAGAGATCAGAAGTTGAGACTCTAGGGGCGCCTTGGTGGCTCAGTTGGCAGGGCATCTGACTTCAGCTCAGGTCATGATCTTGTGGTCCTTGAGTTCAAGCCCTGCGTTGGGCTCTGCGCTGACAGCTTGGAGCTTGGAGCCTGCTTTGGATTTTGTCTCCCTCTTTCTCTGCCCCTCCCTTGCTCACAGTCTGTCTCTCTCTCAAAAATAAAATAAAAACATTAAAAAAAATTTTTTTTTAAAGTTGAGACTCTAGAGTAGCCAGGGCAGCAGGCCACAGTGGCTTGCCTGGGTTGGGGCCTACAGAAGTGACAGGGAACCCGTGGGGGCTCTGACGACCCAGCCACTCCCAGAAAAGCCCAGACACCTAAGGAGATGACCGGGAGGTACAGACTTGCCCCCTGTATTTTTTGCCAGCCCCCTGCTCTGTCCCCTCCATGGGATCAGCTTTCCCGAGCCCTCTGCCCAGGGGTAGGCCCCCTTGCACTTCCCCGTTAGAGCTCTGGCTGCCTCTTAGTTTCCAGATCCCCCCTTAACACTGCCGGAGCCCCGACTCACACTCAGGGATGGTATGCCCTCAAAGCATGAAATGCCTTGCTTCCTCCACAAACGCTGTAGCCCTAGAAGGAACCTGACCTCAGAGCGAGACTACACAGTGTGACCTGGACGATATGATGCCTGCACTCTCTGCCCTTGCTTGTGACACTGACAGGAATATGTGATCCTTTGAGGTCACGGGGCATCAGGGAAAGAGCCAGGTTCAGGTTCAGCCTCTCTTCATTGTCCATCTGACTAATGAAGGGGCTGCCAGGAAGCTCTGCTCACCCCCAGCTGCGCATGGACACACACACACACACACACACACACACACACACACACACACACACACACACACACACACACACCAGTTTCTCAACAGCGGGAAATCACTGGCTGTGGGGAGCAGTACCTGCTAAGACAGAAGGCAGGGTGAAGTTTCTACCATATTATCATGCTGTGCTTTGGAAAGGTGGGCAGTGCAGGTCGGATCAGAAGCTTGTGCCGAATTCTGTTACTTGTTTCCCAGGAGCGTGGTGTCAAGGAGAAGTGTACTGTCCACATACAGCTGCGGGGGCCCCCTCTTGGGTTAGATCTGAGGCAGGAGGTGACTGGCTGCCCCAAATGTGTTATTCCGTTTCTCCCTCACAGCAGCACTATGAAGTGGGTACTGTTCTCATTTTCAGATGAGGAAACAGGCTGAGGGAGGTTAAGTAACTTGCCCAAGCTCAGTTGGTAGCAAAAACAGCCTTGAACCTAAGTGGGTCTGGGGTGCCTGGGTGGCTCAGTTGGTTGGGCATCCGACTTCAGCTCGGGTCATGATCTCGTGATTCGTGAGTTCAAGCCCCGCGTCGGGCTCTGTGCTGACAGCTCAGAGCCTGGAGCCTGTTTTGGATTCTGTGTCTCCCCTCTCTCTCTGACCCTTCCCTGCTCATGCTTCTCTCTCTCTCTCTCTCTCTCTCTCTCTCTCTCTCAGAAATAAAAACATTAAAAAAAATTTTTTTTTTTAATTTTACTTAAGTGGGTCTGACTCTAGGCTTTGTGAAGACAGCCAGTGCTGGAAACCTTTGTTAGAGGAATGGCTGATACCCAGACTTTGGTACCATGAGGACAGCTCCTCCCCTGAAACCACATGCCGGCATCCCCACCTCCGACCCTAAGTGGTATCATCCGCACTCACTGGGAACTGCCATTCCTGATTCCATCCGCTATTCCTACTCTGCCTCCTTTGACTCACATTTGCCTACAGGGCCTCCCCTCGCATTCCCGTCCCTCTCCTGACACCCACCCTCAGAGCCAGTCCTCTGGGTTCAGAGGAAGAGGACATCTCCTCGCCACCAAGGCCCAGCCCAGGGCCTGTTGCTGATGAACAACAGGCATCCCCTCATCCCTTCCCTCTCTGCTACCTTTTCCAAACCCACTTAAATCCAAGAGATCACACCTTTCACTTGCTCAAGATCCCCACCCCCCCAAGGGGGCTGCTCAGATGTCACTACCTGGAAGGAGAGACCTCTCCTGGGCCCCTGCTCTCCCCCAGTGACCGTTCCTCCACCCCAGCACTCTCCAAGCTTTACCTGTGCTTAGTAGAACCTACCTCCATGTACAGTTATGTATTTATCAAGTGCTTATTTATTGCGGGCCACCCCCACTAAAATGTAAACTTCACAGGGACAGGGACCTCGGCTCCTCCTGCTAGATCCTCACTCAGTGCCTGGAAGTAAATGTTCAGTATGTGTAAACGTCTGCTGGATGAACAAGTGAATGTTCCTATCGGCCTCATCCTGAAACAGACAAAAATCACCTTTCCTTGTTCCCTTAGCTTCTGCCTGTGCAGACAATCTCCTTCGCTCTTCTCCCCCACCCGCCCCTGGCCACCATAGTGTCGTCTCCCTGTCCTCACCTGCCATTCCCTCACCTCCTTAAACCTGGCCCTGCCTTCCTACTGAGACCATGCAGCTCGGCGGGATCAACTCCAGCATCAGAGAAAAGGAAATGGGAGTTTGTATCGTTCGCATGTGTGACTTGTGTAACAAACCAGAGCCTGTTTCCTTTTTGAAAGGAATGTGTTCACTATTACCTACACCTCGGGATGGCCATGAGGATTAAGTGTGAGATAATATCTGACCAGGGAAACTTTCAATGACTGGCAGCCATTAAATGATGGCCACTCGTTTTCAAAACTCCATCTTCCCTTGGCTTACATGATGTACCTTCCCCGTTATCCTCCACCATCTCTGGCCATTCATTTTTTTGTCTTTTCTTTTGCTTCTTTTTCCTTTGATGCTCTGTAGGTGTCCCAGGCTTCACAGGGCTGTGTGATCTCATTCACTGCCACCTTTATTTTTATTTATTATTTCAGAGAGAGAGAGAGAGAGAGTGCACACTCACGTACACAAGCATGGAAGGGTACAGCCAGCAGAGCAAGAGAGAGAATCTTAAGCAGGCTCCATGCCCGGTGCTGAGCCTTATGTGGGGCTTGATCCTGCAACGGTAAGATCATGACCTGAGCCGAAATCAAGAGTGGGACGTTTAGCTGACTGAGCCACCCAGGCGCCACTCAATCACCATCACCTTTACACCACTCTGTTTCCACCCCTGAGCTCTGCTGACTTCAGAAGCCCATCTGAGTGTTCTTCAGGGAGTTAAAACACCCTCTGAGGTGGAACTCATCACCTCCCCACACTTGTTCCGCCTCCTGCATTTTGGTAAATTATGTCAGCATCTGTCAGGTCATCAAAACCCAAAACTTGGTGTCTTCATAGTTTTCTTTCTTCCCCATTCACACTACTGTGCCCTTCCTGTGCACACGAAGTGTAGGTGAGGCAATGGGAGGAAAGGGTTGCAGCTTGTAGGTTATTATCAAATGGTAGAAGGTATTTGAGGTTGGACAGAAAGTTGTAGCCCCAGAAATGGATGGGTTTGGCTCAAAATACACATGGTGAACTGACACAGCTGCTTGTGAGATGTCTGAGGTGGGTATGTGTGTACGTTTACATATTCCTGTGGGACTTCTTCATTCGGCTGGGTAGTTTTCTGTGTTCACCTAGTGTTTCTTAAGGACAAACCTGGTGCATATGTAAGGGAATTCAGGTTATGCTCAAATTGTTCCTTAAGATAACAATTGTGCTGGAACAAATCTGTGTTTTCAAAACAAGCATTATAAGAGAACTGAATGTATGTGTGTGAGCGTGAACAACGGAAATCCTAAATGATCTCATAAATATTCAAGGAATGAAATACATGTTATAAAGCATCCCCGCCCCTCCCCCCCCCACACAAACCTTCACGAGATCCACATGATTTTACCAAGTGCTATCTCAATTTTTTATCAAGGATCATTTCATAGCTTATGAAAACTTTTCCAGGGAATAGAAAAAAGGGCAAAGTCTACAACTCATTACATCAGGCCAGAATAAGTTTGATACCAAAACCAGACACGCACAGTAAAAATGAAAGGAGGTTTACAGGCTAATCTTAGAAGATTAAAAGAGCGCAGGGCATAAAGCAAGAATCTGAAACAAAATACTAGTAAACTGAGGGGTGCCTTGGTGCCTCAGTCAGTTAAGTGTCTGACTTCAGCTCCGGTCATGGTCTCTTAGTTTGTGGGTTGGAGCCCTGCATCGGGCTCTGTGCTGTCAGCGTGGAGCCTTCAGATTCTGTGTCTCCCTCTCTCTCTCTCTGTCTCTCAAGAATGAACATTTAAAAGGGGGAGAAAAATCTGTCAAGTGAAACTTACCACAATTAACAGATTAAAGGAAGAAATAAATTGTGATCTCAATAGAAACAGAATCATTTGATAAAAAGCTAGTACTCATTCTTTTTTTTAAAATTTATTTCTAGAGAGAGAGAGAGCGTGAGCAGGGGAGGGTCAGAGAGAGAGGGAGTCACAGACTGAAACAGGCTCCAGACTCTGAGCTGGCAGTCAGCACAGAGCCCGACGCTGGGCTCGAACCCACGAACCGTGAGATCATGACCTAAGCGAAAGTCGGACGCTTAACCGACTAAGCCACCCAGGCGCCCCACTAGTACTCATTCTTGATAAAAGTACTAAGCAAACCAAGAGGAAAAGGAAAAAAAAGAGTAAGTTTATTTACTTATTTTGAGTGAGAGAGAGAGCCCACGCACATGCAGGCGGGGGAAGGGGGTGCAGAGAGAGGGAGAGAGAGAATCACAAGCAGGGTCCACACTGTCAGCACAGTCTGATGCAGCCAGGGCTTGAACTCACAAACTGTGAGATCATGACCTGAGCTGAAATCAAGAGTCAGATGCTTAACCTACTGAGCTACCCAGGCACTGCAAGTAGAGAGTTTTAAATTTGAGTAAGGCTATCTACCAAAACCCTACAGCAAACTTTCTAAATGGTAAAATATGTCACCTAATGGTAAAATGTTAATGGTGAAATAGTCCCTTTAAAATCAGGAATAAGGGAAGGATTACTCACCATCACTGCTTCTGTTCAACACTTCATCAGGGATCTAGCTAGTGCAGTAATCTTAAGATAACAGTATAATAATTAGAAACAAAGGAGCGAAATTGTCATTATTTGTAGATGATATGATTACCTACTTAGAAACCCCAAAAGGACCTACAGATACATTATTCGAATTAGAGTACAGCAAGGTAGCTGGACATAAAATAACAAAATTACTTTTTTATATGCCAGCAATAGTTATAAGACATAATTTTTAAACAGTAGCAACAAAAAATACACAAAATACCTAGAAATAAATGAGCAAGATGTGGGAAGACTTCTGCTCTTGGCCTGGATGGAGTAGTAAAGACCAGATCTAGCCTCTCAGCTGAAGCGATTGAAAGAAAACTGGACAGCATATATGAAATAGTTCTCAAGACCCTGGGAATGAGGCAATGAAGGAAGAATCTCAGAGATGGGAAACAAATGAGGTGAATCTTAGGATTGCCTGTTTACTGCCTTGAGGGTTCCCGGATGTCCATGGAGAGCGCCATTTGGAGCCGAGGACTCTGAGCTGAGAAGGTGAGTTTGGGGAGGCCAAGAGTTTGCAGGGCAGAATATTGGAGAGGAGTGAGCTACACATAGAGAAAACTTAGGAAAGCGACAGAAGATTCCCCTCAAGTGCCCAACAGGATGTTGATTAAAGAAATGTGAAAGTTGAAGACTATATACAATATAATACCATTGTATAAAGCTCCAAAACAAGGGGAAATAATAGCTATATTATTTAGGGCAAGGTGTATGTGTGGTTATGGTGAAAAAGACAAGGAATGAGGAAATGGTAATTATGACAATCAAGAGATTGTCCATAGCTCCACCTTTATGGAGAAGGATCCAGAATGGTTTCTAGTAATGTTCTGGTTCTTACATTAGGTGGTAGGTGGTTCATTTTATTATTAAACCTTCCTATACTTAATATCTATTGTGTGTATCAATAAATACCTGTACATAATTTAGAAAAAATTGGGCACCAAATGGGATTTGTAAATAATGTCTTTCCTTATGCAAAATATTCTCAACGTAACACTGAACAATAATTAAGAGATGACAGCTCTTCTCTCCCTGCTTCCAGAGCCAGCAAGTACTGGATTATCTTCTATTGTTCTGGTGACTATAATAATAGCAGAGGCCAAGGAAACGTCTTCTGTAGGAGAGTTGTCATGGAATCAGATTTGTGGTAAAGAAATAAATAATTTATATGTCAGACTGCCCACCAGAAGAAATAGAGACAACATCCACGAAGAAAAACTCATGAATTTTCTTTATACCGGCAATAATCACAAAGAAAATACCATCAAAACATTCATAACAGCCACCACAACCATTAGTGATTTTATTGACTCATTCACAGGACTCTGACCAGGGAAATGGTGATTATAACATATACTTTGAGGCACCCACATTGATGTTACTGCGGGCCCCCAGGACCCCTCTCAGATTTCATAATAGCGTGCTTTCACCCTAGGCAGACACTTCCTCTGCGCACGGAGCCGGGCCTCAGACTCTCCTTGGCCACTGCTCTCAGGCAAACTGATTACAGACCAGTGGCCTCTGCTTCCATTATCCCAGCAGCTGCCTAATGCACTTGAACCACAAAATGGGCCCTCGCTTCTTTCCTATCCCAGCTCCATCTTCATAAATGGTAACAGACCGACAGAAGTCCCCAAGGGCACAGAAACTTCGTTTCCAGATAATATTAAAGGAAAGCTGGGTGGGGGGTGGGGGGAGGTTGCTAATGGAACCTCTGGAACCTCTATGGCTGAAACAATCTACCTGCAGATGTGCCCTGACTAGCCACACGCCCATCAATCTGTTGTGCTGCCGTCACGGAAGTTGATGATTCTGCATGTAAAGTGCTGGGTCTATCTGAAGTTGCAATCAGGGCTCTTTCCACTTTACTAAGTTGGCACTTGAGCCCATGATTATAATAAGTTGGTACTTTCGGCCACCTCAGATTCAGTTAAATTTCCAATTTTCTGAACTGCTTTCTCTCAGAGATTCTATGCTGGTCTCTAAGACTTGAATGGAGGGAAAAGAAAAACATCAAAATTAAAGTGACAATTTAACTAAGGGAGTGGACTACTGGGAGGAAAACAGGATGTTTTTATGATCCCAAAACTGGGGGAGGGGGGCATTTCAGGGAGAAAATCAGGAGGGGCGAGAGCACAGAATCACACCTCTGACCTCACCTGTGCTTGGCGTTGAAATGCTGACACACATACACGCACAGGTGGGGTCCAGAGGGGTCAAGGCACTTGAAATTTCATTTGAAATCTGCTAGGACTAGTTTTTAGGAGTAACTAGGCCTTAGTTAGCCAGAAATTTTTAAGGAAGCAGGAGAGTTAGGTTTAAATCCTGGCAGGTCCAGCCAGCATCAGAATGACTTCTTGTTCTAGGCAGCCCTGGGCACAGATGTCAGTTGATTTTTTTTTTTTTTTGGTCTTCTTTTGAGCTCTGCTGATTCCTGCTGGTTTGGGGTAAGCGGGGCATGCTGGAGCATATGTTCTCCGGTACCTCTTGCTCTCATAAGCCAAGGAAATGATCTAAAACAATGCTGAAGTACCTTTTAAGTGCTTCTAAGGCAGCTTTAACGGTTTTGGGCAAGGGACAGAAAGCCTCAGAGAAACCATAAAACACAATCCATATGGTACCCTAATATTGTTTTGTTCTGGGAATTCTGCCCTCAGACAAAACCACACAGTCATGAATACATAAACAACCACTCTTTGAGAGCCATCTAACGAAGACTGAGCTCTGCTACAGAGCAGTGAGCCTCAGCCCGGGGCATTTGTGGGAAAAGTGGCCAAGCCAGCCATGGCCCGTGCTTCACCTCTGAGCAACAGTGCAAATCCCAGCTGAGGAGGAGAGTCCATGGTGGAAAATAGATCTCATCTGTAATGGCCTCATCTGAAAAGCTATGCAGCAAACAACTCTGCAAACAAGTATCAGGCCAGGGCGCCTGGGGTGCTCTGTCAGTTGAGAGCCTGACTTTTGATTTCAGCTCAGGTCATGATTTCACGGTTTGAGGGTTTGGGCCCTGTGTCAGGATGTGTGCTGACAGCAGCAGAAGCCTACCTGGAATTCATTATCTCTCTCTCTCTCTCTCTCAAAATAAATAAATAAATAAATATTAAAAAAAAAAGTATCAGGCCACACTGCCTAAATGGGTAGGAGAGCTGGTGGCATCTGCACCTTGGACAGTAAGCTCTCTAAAGACTTCAAGAGAGGGACCAGGATGAAGACTCTGAGACGGAGTCTCTGCAGGCATTTGAGCTG
Source organism: Proteles cristata cristata (assembly GCA_017311185.1). Lineage (NCBI taxonomy): Eukaryota > Metazoa > Chordata > Mammalia > Carnivora > Hyaenidae > Proteles > Proteles cristata. The sequence continues at coordinate 13,543 of JAESUZ010004340.1, read as the reverse complement.
CCATCTCTTATGGTTATTTCCTGAGTGGCTGTGAAAGTTAACGGGATGAAGCCTTCACGATCAGCACAGAGAAGGATCCAGTGTGAGTCTGCAAAGTGAAATAAACACATAGGTAATTTAGAATAGCTCACCTTATTCTTTAAAGAAAAATAAGACAAATACTTTTTTGAGGGGAAAAATCCAGTGGTTGATAATACTGAACCTGATCGTGACACGACCGTACAGAGGATGGGAAGCTGGAAAGACCAAGTACTACTTAGGGTGAGGTCACTGATGACTTAGGCACAGCTAGGGGACATCCATTTTTGTCCAGGCTAGACATGTATCACTCAGTGCTATGCATATGGGTGTGTATGTAGTGCACACGTTTTAGGGGTTGTGTGTGGAGTGGGTCCCTATCTACACGCTCGTAAGCAATTTCTCCAGAAACCATGTGAAGGTGGGAACTGCTACTCTCTGGAGGAAGCTTTATTCTTTAGATTCATACAACCTCTAGACAGCTAAGGAGGCAGAGCTAACTACAGATAGACTAGAATGGTCCAGATCATCCTGAATGGCTTGTTCTGGGGTAACCTAGGGCCAGCAGCCTAACACAAGCCTGTGACCTTCTCTGGTTCTTTCAGATGTACTGTGCCTCACCTTTGACCTTATAAATTTCACTTCTGAAAATCTAAACTTTCCAAAAACAACATATAAAATATGCAGAGAGGCCTTTATTAGTGCTATTGATGTTGAAAATTGGAAATCAATTAAATGTCAAAGAAAATATGGCAAAGTAAAATATGGTACACCCAGAATGGAATATTAACCCCACCCAGGACAAATGATAATTATGAAGTCATGTCACAGATGCATGTGTCAAAACAGACAAATGCTGATGCTGACATATTAAGGGAAGGGAGGTAATGAAACAAATGCCACATTCAGTGTGGTAGCTTCCATTAAAAGTATGAGGCATAAAAAAGCAACCATCCTGTGCACCTGATGGTACGGGTGTGACTCAGTTCCTCTAGCATTTGGGAATGTCCTTCGCAGTTACACGTTTGCTGCATATTGAAATGACAACTCCTTTAAGAAATATTCCGCAATGCTGCTATGATCTTTATGTTTCATGTAATAGGCATGTATGAGGTTTTATATGTCATTTCTTTGCAGCTGTTATATATTGCTTTGTAACTTTTTTCTAGTTTTTTTCATGTGTAGTTAGGCCGTCTAGTTAGGCTATATGTAAGTTCCTTAAGGGCAGAATCCATATTTTCCATAGGCTTGGGTATACAGTAGGCAATTAACAATACCTAACTATCTAGTGAATCACTGAATGGTTCATTATCAATGAAAGTTACAAAACAGATGGTGGGTGGGGGGTAGAGTCCGTTTCTGAATTTTACCTACCATGGAGCATTTCAATAAGAGAGAGGCCAAAAGTCTGCTGAACTGTGCTGAGCCTTAGTTGGCCATTGCAGAGGAGCATGGCTCTTTTTTCAACAGGACCTGCATCATGAGATTTCTTCAAATATAAAAATAAAAGTTGTTAAGCTGCAGAAGCAATGGAGTTAACATTTTTTTTAAATTTTTTGAATTTTTAAAAATTTATTTCTAGGAGAGAGAGAGAGACAGCGTGAGCAGGGGAGGGTCAGAGAGAGAGGGAGACACAGACTCTGAAATAGGCTCCAGGCTCTGAGCTGGCAGTCAGCACAGAGCCCGACGTGGGGCTCAAACACACGAACAGCGAGATCATGACCCAAGCGAAAGTCGGACGCTTAACCGACTAAGCCACCCAGGTGCCCCGGAGTTAACATTTTTTAAGACTGGAATGTATAAGTAGTTTTTTAAAAAAATCCTATTTACTATTACTCTAACCAAGCCAGTTGTAAATAAGGAGATTTTGGCTACATTATTTAACATAACAAAAGGATTCAATCCCAAAATAGTTACGGGTTAAATACCATGGCATTCCTACTTAAAGTATTTTAGGAAATATTTTAAAAAATGAAGCAATTATGGCAAAATGTTAACAAGTGCTAAATCCAGATAATAGGTAGAAAAAGGATTTTGTTATTTAGTGTTTCTTTAGGTTTACAATTTTTCATAATAAAAAGATGCATTTCATTTTATGTTTGAAATTTTTCATAAGAAATTGTAATTGTTTTAAACTACTCTTTGGTTCTTTTAAAAACCTACATCTTGGGGCACCTGGATGGCTCAGTCAGTTAACTGTCTGACTCTCCGTCTCAGCTCTGGTCATGATCTCATGGTAATGAGATCAAGCCCGCTCTGCACTGACAGCATGGAGACTGCTTAGAAGTCTCTCCTTACCCCCGCCTCAAAATGAACATTAAAACAAACAAACAAACAAATAAATAAACCTACACCCTTGAATTGGTCAAAGAGTAGTAGTTTTAGGAAAAAACTAATTAAGGTTCACCTGGGTGGCTCAGTCGGTTAAAACACCTGACTTCAGCTCAGGTCATGATCTTGCAGTTTTTTTTTTTTTTTAATGTTTTATTTATTTCTAGGAGAGAGAGAGAGACAGCTTGAGCAGGGGAGGGTCAGAGAGAGAGGGAGTCACAGACTGAAACAGGCTCCAGACCCTGAGCTGGCAGTCAGCACAGAGCCCGACGCGGGGCTCGAACCCACGAACTGTGAGATCATGACCTAAGCGAAAGTCGGACGCTCAACCGACTAAGCCACCCAGGTGCCCCATGATCTTGCAGTTTTGAGTTCAAGCCCACATTAGGCTCTGTGCTGAGAGCTCAGGGCCTGGAGCCTGCTTTGGATTCTGTGTCTCCCTCTCTCTCTGCCCCTCCCCTGATTGTATTCTTTCTCTCTCAAAAATAAACAGTAAAAATTTTTTTAATAAAAAAACTAATTAAAATCCCTTCCTCAACCATTATTAGATAATAACTTACATATTACTTATCAATGATTTCGATACCAACTTTCTACATATATCTTTTAAAACGAAGATATAAAAGTCCACAATCAAATCAGTGTGATATTGGTAAAGTTCTATATAAAGAGATCAGCATTATAGTAGTTAAGAGTATGGAGAATCCAGATTTAGATCCCAGTACATATAAGTTTATATATAACAAATGTGGTAGATGAAGTTCAGTGGGAATAAAGATGGATTCTTTTTAAAACTAAGCTCTATGCTAACGTTGGGCTTGAAATTAAGACTCTGAGCTCAAGAGCTGCATGCTCCACCTACTTAGTCAGCCAGGCGCCTGAAAGATGGATTTTTTAAAAATGTTTATTTATTCATTTTTGACCGAGAGAGAGAGAGAGCGAGAGAGCGAGAGAGAGAAGGAGGGGGTACAAGTGGGGTAGGGATGGAGACAGAGGATCTCAAGCAGGCTCCATGCTGTCAGTGCAGAGCCTTACATGGGGTTGGAATTCATTAACCACAAGGTCATGACCTGAGCCAAAAGCAAGAGTTGGCTGCTTAACTGACTGAGCCACCCAGGTACCCCATCGAAAGATAGATTTTTATTTATTTATTTTTATTTTATTAAAAAATTTTTTTTAATGTTTTTATTTCTAAGAGAGAGAGAGAGACAGCGTGAGCAGAAGCAGGTCAGGGAGATACAGAATCTGAAGCAAGCTCCAGGCTCTGAGCTAGCTATCAGCATAGAGCCTGACACAGGGCCCAAACCCACAAACCATGAGATCACGACCTGAGGTGAAGTCGGGTGCTCAGCCAACTGAGCCACTCAGGTGCCCCGAAACATAGATTTTTTTTTTTAATGTTTTTTTTTTTATTTATTTCTAGGAGAGAGAGAGAGACAGCGTGAGCAGGGGAGGGTCAGAGAGAGAGGGAGTCACAGACTGAAACAGGCTCCAGGCTCTAAGCCAGCAGTCAGCACAGAGCCCGACGCGGGGCTCGAACCCACGAACCGCGAGATCATGACCCAAGCGAAAGTCGGACGCTTAACCGACTAAGCCATCCAGGCACCCCTGGAAACATAGATTTTTAATAAAGCTTCTAGCTCAACTGGTTATCTCTCAGAAAATAAAAGTGGATTACACACCAAAATTTAATGAAAGATTAAAAATTTAAATGTCAAAACTCATATAATAAAATAATGCAAGAAAATCTAGACTGTTGCATGTATGTTAATTTCTATGATATACAAACACCTCTTATAAACTGATAACTCAAGGGGCGCCTGGGTGGCTTAGTCGGTTAAGTGTCTGACTTTCACTTAGGTCATGATCTCGCGGTTCGTGGGTTCGAGCCCCGCGTTGGGCTCTGTGCTGACTGCTGGCTCAGAGCCTGGAGCCTGTTTCGGAGTCTGTGTCTCCCTCTCTCTCTGACCCTCCCCTGCTCACGCGGTCTCTCTCTCTCTCTCTCTCCTAGAAATAAATAAAACATTTAAAAAAAAACAAACCTGATAACTCAATAGGAGAAAAATGAGCAATAGGCAGTGCATATTCAGCTGGCCAAAAACCGTGAAAGGCATACGCAAGTTCACTAACAGTGAAGGAAATACAAATGAATGAAAGTGAAAAGCACTTCACACTTATCAGATTGGTGAGGATGTGAGGAACAGAAAGTCTCACAGGTTGAGAATGGGCACATGATGATGCATTAAGTAAAGAATCTCTGAAAGGCAATCTGGCAACTGTATTAAAAGTAGAAACGTATATACGTACTTTTCAAATTTGCACTTCCACTTCTGGGAACCAACCCAACAGAAATAAAAGTAGGAATACAAATAGATACATAAAAGAGTACTACGAGAGCCCTGCCTGGAGTGACTGAAGAAGTGAAGAAGTAAAGGCAATGTGAATGTGCATCAACAAGGGACCACCTAAGTAAGCATTGGCCTCCCGGCATGAAGAGCACGCCCTCCAACGCCATTTTGTAAAACAATGACAAGCCATCAGCCCTGCATCTATAGACCTATGTATACAAAGAAGTGTGTAAGACTATATGGGTTATGAACTAAAATATGGAGGGAGTCACATTAAGCTGTTAAAGTGAGTTACGGCAGGGGGCAAGGCCAAGTTCAATGGGGAAAGTGTTGATAAAAACAGGTAAGATATAATCCTATTCATGTAATGTTGTATGTCTGCCTCCGCATTACATTTTTTTTAAATGAACCTAATCTTTCTCTCTGCAATGCATAAGGAAAAGTCTCCCACAGTGAAACAGTGCAGTAAGAAAAATTCTTTTGTTTCCTAAATATAAATTGCCAGAATGAGCATCATCATTCATATTTTACACCATGCATGTGATGCAATCACGGTGTACACTGCTGTGTGCCCGTCTGGCTGGCAGCCAACCAGCCCAGAGAGGTATAACTTGCCTGTGACAAACATGCCCAGTTCAGTGAAGTTCAGCCAGAACACCATTCTCCTCATCAGTGGATTTTTCTCGCAGTACCCACCAGCTGCAGGAGCTTTTCTGTATACTGGTAGCTCCTCTAATGAGAAGTTACCTGATAAGTGATGTGCACGTAAGGCAGGTCCCAGGATGGGGGATACACAGGAGAGGACTTCTTCCCATTAGGTAGGGTGTCTGTGAGTTCAGAAAGACATCGCTGCACTTCAGTCAGGGTCCTAGACAAAATTTCCATTTCCTTAGACAGTCGGTAAGTTTCCTCTTCCTTCTGTGAGTTCTTGCTTTGAGGCAGATTAGGAGGTCCCGGAGTGCTGGCGTGGTCTGGCGTGCTGCTGGACCTGGGCTGGGTCCCTGAGCGGTTAACGGGCTCAGCATCTAGAGTTTGGCTTGGAGGACTCCTGATTTCTTCAATAAGGGTTCTTCCAGGCCTTTCACACAGACTACAGCTGTTAGATGTGAAGAGCCCTCTGTTTTGGTGGCACAGATCTGGGTAAAGACTTTCAATTAGCTTTTTTCTGTCTGTTTTGTTTAACAGAGTCCTGAAAGTAGAGTATCCACTCGGGTTTTCACTCGATGTTACTGGCAATTCTTTTTCCAATGCTACTTCTCTAACAATCAAACGCATGATATATTGATCAGTCTTTGAAGAAGGAAGAAATGCTGAATCAGTGGATTTTTGTCTTCCTACCAAAATTAATAGTAACTTATCTGTCAAGAAACACATACCTTTTGGCCTTTCACTTCTCTCGAGTTGAATCTGCTGGATGTTTGGCATAGATGATGGAATGACAGAATAGATAAAAATTATATTGTAAGTATTAGAAGCCACTGCTACCACCTGTGCTTTAAGATTGAATGCTATTAGATCAGGAACCAGAACGCCTGGAATGGCAACTTTTCTGGTCTGGGTAGCCTCCTTCTCAAAGGTCACAAGGACCAAATGTGAAGAATCCAGGCCAGTTCCTGTCAAGTAGTCTTTTTTTCTTAGACAAATAAGAGAACTACCCTCAGACTCTGACGTACTGAAATGCATATGAGTTAGATCCACAGGATCTGAAAATGAAGAAATGGGAGAAACTGATGTTTCAACATCTGTGTTAGAAGCAACTGTCCCCTTACCCGCGGTGGGTACTTCATCAATAACTGGGAAAGTACACAGACAAGGGTCCTCACCGCTAGGTGGACCGTCAAAGCTTTCAGATGCATTTAAGCCACAGATCTTATCTAGTGGGAGCTCAGTGGCTACAGCGACCTGTGAGTCCACGGTGGCTCCGATGGAGCGCACGGAGCTGTGCACATCAAACACTGGGCGGAAGGAGCACCTGCCAAGGGTCCTCTGAACACTGTCCCAAATGTAGGAATGCAGGCTGCTGCCAACTGCCACCACCAGCCTCTGGCCATCCTGGGTCCAAGACGCACAGTGAATGGGGCCCTGGGTGTCAATGTCTGCTTTCACCCGGGAACTGTTGCAGTGAACACTGTGGAAAATGGAGATGTGCCGAGCAGTCAACACAGCCAGGACGGCACTTTTTGGATGCCACACACAGCCCTGGGGAAGGACAGGGAGTGTTTCTCTAATCTCACAGGTCTGAGACATCAGCCGTTTGTTGGTCCCCGTACTGCTGGGACACAGCTGCCACACAATGATATGCTTCTTGTGCTGCACAGCGAGCAGAGCAGGCCTGTCCACTGTGCCAGGTGGGGCCCAGGACACTCCACACACATGTTCAAACTGTCCGATGACCTCTGAGTCCCCAAACCTGGCCTCTCCACTGTGAAGCTGTAAATCAGTCAGGACTATCTGGGTCCCATTAGTCCAGACAAGGCCATGAACTGGGTGAACTGCCTGATACAATGCATTCAGCCCAGTCCTGAGAAGTCTTCCTTTTCCCAACTCCATCCTCTTTGACAAAGGGTATCTGAAATCATTAAGAAGGGAAGTTTTACCATGAGACTATAATCAGACAAATCCAAAATGTAGGTCATTTTACAAGACAATTGGCTTAGGCCTTTCATAGGCCAGTATTTCAAGGGGATAAAAGGTCAAAGGCATGTGGCAGATTAAAAGACATGACTGAGCCATAACAAGCAAATGTAATATATAAACTGATTAGCTCTTGAACTGAGGAAATACATTTTCTTAATGTTTATTTTTTGAGACAGAGAGGGAGAGAGAGACAGACAGACAGTGTGGAAGTGGGGGAGGGGCAGAGAGAAGGCGACACAGAATCCAAAGCAGGCTCCAGGCTCTGAGCTGTCAGCACAGAGCCCAATGCCGAGCTCAAATCCAGGAACCTCAAGACCATGACCTGAGCCAAAGCCAGATGCTTAACTCACTGAGCCGCTCAGGTGCCCCAGAAATAAAACTTTCTGTTAAAAAAAGATATTAATAGAATTGGAGAAATTTGAATATGCAATTTGAAGACACTGGAGTTATTTTCTTTTAAAAAATGTTTATTTTATTTTGACAGACTGTGTGTTTGAGAGTGGGGGAGGGGCAGAGAGAGAGAGAGGAGATAGAATCCCAAGCAGGCTCTGCGCTGTCAGCACAGAGCCCGATGTGGGGCTCTAACCCACAAACCATGAGATCATGACCTGAGGTGAAGTCAAAAGTCGGACACTTAGCCAAATGAGCCACCCAGGCACCCCAGAGTTATTAATCTTAAATGAGAACATAATATTATGGTTATGTTGTGAGAATGTCCTTGCCATTAAAATATGATGTTGAAATATTTGGGGTAAAGTATCATGATGCCTACAATTTGCTTTCAAATGGCTTACCAAAAACCAGAAACACCAAACCGTACACATTTTATATAGAAATGCAGAGAGATAAAACAGATGTAGCAAAATGTTAATGAATCTTGGATCAAGATTGAGGCTATACTGGTATTCCTGATACTTTCAAGTTAAAATTTTTCAAATTAAAAAATTGAGAAAAACCTCTTTGACCATCTAATTTCTGTTCTTCTCTCACTGCCAAGTCAAGCATTAATTGATATTCGCATCCCTGACTTTATTAGCACTTATTTCCTCAACTCCTTTAAAAATGACTTTTACCTCCATAGTGAAATGACACTCAGAGAGTCGCTGTTGCTATTTCTACATCACCATATTCGAATAGCACTTAATAATTTTGGGGCCATTTTCATTTTCTCCGTCACATCTGCTCCTTGCAACAATCTTTCACAATAATACAAAGTAGGTTAAAAAAGAATTATCTTCAATTTTTTTATTAAGTTTTTTTTTTTTTACGGAATTTAAATTACTAAAGAAGTACATGTTCACTGCAGTGAAATTCAGACAAACGAGAAGTTTCTATGGAAAAATGAAATGTGTCCTCCTACCCCACACCAACACCTCCCTTCCCCAATCTTAAGTCCTTGATAAAAGCACTCAACAATTTGGTGTGTAGCCTCTGAAACCATTAAAGAAACTTATCCAAAAAAAGAATTTTATATGTGCTAAGTTTTTTTTTTTTTTTAACAAAAAAATGGGTTTAAGTCAAAGTTCCTGGGTACTAACAATAGAATCCAGTCTGGCTAACTTTAGGAAAACAAGAAATCTCAAGAACCAAGCCCAGAAAACAAGCAAAAACCAAGTGAGGCTAGCAAGATGGACTAAACCATGGCTACCATTCTCTCCTGACATGTTAGTGGCTGAGAATCTAACTTCACTGCTCCTTCGCATGATGACAATTGCTTAAGATTCAGAACAGGGGTACAGGGGGAAACTTTGCACTGGCTTGGCCTAGCTCCCAAGTCCTGCTCTAGCTGCCAGGATGGGGAGAAAGAGGGGTCCCACAAAGGCTTCTGTAATAAGGGACGGGGCTCTGCTTCCCACCAACACTCACACGAAGGGCAGTTGTCCCCAAATTAGTAACGGGTTTTCAAAAAATGACCAACAATAACCACAGGGATCTCATATGCTGCATACTATTCACTAACTTATTTTAAATCATGGGCACTTTTTCAAGTCAGTGAAAAATAGGTCTCCCTCAATCTTTTAAGTTGCTCCATCAGAAGCGGCAAGGTATGCTGTGTGACTCAAGGATTCCCCTACGGGTGCGAATTGAGCTTGGGTCCCAACTTTTTTCTAGATGTAGACAGAGTCCATAAGTTTAGTTAGTACTCAGTCCCTATCACTGTTCTCACATTTCCTTCCTTCCAGAGTCACCTACTCAGTGTTTTCAACTGTCATCTCTGTTTATTACTGTCAGATCTGCATCTCTTTTCCTGACTTCTTTGCTGCGCTACAATGCTATTCAGTTGTATGTTAGGCTTCATGTTATGGCTGATGTTAGCCCTGCCCACATTCATTTCAAACTGGACTCGCATAAAATAGAAAACAACAACAGCGGCTTTTTATGCTCTCAACAGCAGCTTCCCAATTTCTGTTAATGGATATTACCATTCTCATATTCACTCCGGCTAAAAACTCAGGACTCCATTTGACTACTCTCCTGCCTTCTTGGTTAATGGCCAAGTCCTATTAATTCTTAGAACTGTTGCTGAATCCACTCCTTCTTATCATTCCCACCAACACTATCCTGAATCAGATCGCTGTTACTGCAAGCTTAGATGGCTGTAATAATCACCTCCTACTTGGTTTCCCTACCTTTCTTTCTCTAGTTCACCTTGTGCAAACCCAATCTTAAAATATCCTTTTAGGTATATCATTATTCAGTCTAAAAACTGGCTGATGTTAAAAATCAAAATTCTGGGCACCTAGGTGGCTCAGTCGGTTAAGGGTCTGACTCCTGATTTCGGCTCAGGTCATGATCTCACGGTCGTGGAATCGAGCCCTGTGTTGGGCTCTGCACTGAGCACGGAGCCTGCTTGGGGTTTTCTCCCTTCTCCCCACCAAATAAATAAATAAACATTAATTTAAAAAATTGGCAGATGCTACCTATGGCCTATAGCTGCCCCGTTCAATACAGTAGCTACTAACCATATGTGCTTTGCAAACTTAATTAAAATAAAAAATCCAGTTCTCCAGTCACAACTATTCTTTTTCATGTGGTCAACATTTACATGTGGTTAGTGGCTATCACACTGGACAGAGCAGAGTAGAACATTCCCTATCACTGAAGAAAGTTCTGCTGGGCAGCACTGGCCTATAGGATAAAGTCTGAATTCCACAGTTGGGCATTCGAACCCCCACCCACTGCGGACCTCCTGCCCCTCCAGTCTTATTTCTAGTTAGTCATCTTCATAGTTACAATACTCGGCCCATTTAAAACACTTAATCAATGACAGGGGAACTGAAGGCCCAGCTTAAATACCATCTCCTCCAGGAGGTCTTCTTTAATCATCCTGCTAATTCTCAGTCTTTCCTCCTCTTAGCTCCTATAGCCCTTACAGCCTAATGCTCTCATGTGACATCTTCAGTTTATTGCCTGCAATTACCAGTCACTCATGTACTACCTCGTATTTCACAACTAACACACAAGGTCCTTGAGAGTAGAAATGAGACTTCTTTGCCTGTCAAGTATTTTCCGATGGAATGCTCTGTATCCATTACATCCTACAAGCAGTTTCTAATTGGGTCATGGTATTACCAGGGGTTGTGTTGTGACGTTTTTGTGGCTTTAGGCTCTTATGATACTGTAAGTAAAACTCTTTGGACTATATTTGGACATGCTTTCTAAATATGTTAGATTATCCCTCCTCTTTTTTTTTTTTCAGTTGAGAGAGAGTGCGAGGGAAGAAGAAGGAGGAGGAGGAGGAGGAGGAAGAGGAGGAGAGAGAGAGAGAGAGAGAGAGAGAGAGAGAGAGAGAGAGAGAGAGAGAGAGAGAGAGAATCTTAAGCAGGCTCTACATTCAGTGCGGAGCCCACACAGGGCTCTACCTGACCACCCTGGGATCATGACCTGAGCTGAAATCAAGAGTCAGACTAACTCACGCTCCCTCTCAAATTGAAAAAAAAAAGAGCAGGGATTATTTAACAGACTTAAAAATCACCAGCCAGTTGCCCCAATAATCCAGCCTCTTAAACAACAACCAAAACAATGAGGGAATGTATATTAAGAGATATTTCCCTCCTCTACTGGTCCATATAAGTCCTAATGCAGCCATATACTAGCATTTCTCATTTCCCGTATGATTAAATAAATAAATACATAAATAAATAAATAAAAGGTCAAGCAACCCATACCCACTAGCACAAATCTGCAGCTCTTAACTTATACTTGTCATTTAAATCATGAGGACAAACAATGTTAATAAATCATATATTTATATAATTTTTATATTTTATAAAACTAACATAGGATTTTGCAACAATCAAACATTTTCTTCCTAGGGTGGTTCCAGGGAAAAAATACCTTTATTTCTAGTGATTATTCTAATGTAGAGTCTATATCAGTGTCACAGTATGAAAATCTTTCCTTGAATCATCTTACGTACAGAAGTTGGTTTACTGTGGCTTTCGTAGTGATCTTCAAGTTCAAATTCATTGAATGCTGGCTTTGCCTTAGTATTCAGTCAAAATCTATTTAGCTTGGATTACAGTCTTTGAAAAAGTGAACAGCCTAATGCTTTAATGTCATTTTCTAGCATCCTTGAACGTGTGTGTCCAGGCAAATTTAAGATACCTAAGGTCAGATGAGAATAAGGCAGTAATGGGGCGCCTGGGTGGCTCAGTAGGTTGAGCATCCAACTTTGGTTCAGGTCATGATCTCACAGTTTGTGGGTTCAAGCCCTGCGTCGGGTTCTGTGCTGACAGCTCAGAGCCTGGAGCCTGCTTCCGATTCTGTGTGTCTGTCTCTCTCTGCCTCTCCCCTGTTCATGACCTGTCTCTCAACAATAACTAAGTGTTAGAAAATAATTTTTAAAAAAGGAGAATAAGGCAGTAATGAGAAGAAGTTGGATATTCTAATTATCTAAATGATAGGTATTTACTTTCAAATACAAACAAACATGATAAGCAATCTTTATTTAAAGGGCAAAAAATTGCCTTGGGCACATTCTATCTCAAAATTCTATCAGTGAGTTGATATACATTTCTATGTATAATAATGGCTACAAGAATAGATTGGTTGCGATTAAATGCGATGCATTTAAATAAATGGTTGCAATAATAAATGACTGTGAAAGATTAATTTTAGGACAAAAATAATTAAGAACTTTCACATAGTTGACTTATTGAGAAACAGACTAGCATAATATAAATATTAACTGAGTACACTAGCTAGATAACTTAACAAAAAACATTATATTTTTTGACCAACAGATGTTTATGAAGTTTAAATAAAAATATAAAGCACAGTGATACAAATTAATTCTCATTATCTTGGTAAAATTTTCATTAAACTTGCATTCATTAAACAAAATATCTTTAAGAACTGTGTTTAACTTTTAACGTTTTTTAAAAAGATTTTATTGTGTGTTTTTTTTCTTTTTCATTTGTTTGTTTTGAGAGAGAGTGATCACAAGCAGGCTCCGTGCTATCAGCAAGCAGAGCCCAATGCAAGGCTTGATCTCAGGAACAGTGGAACAGTGAGATCTTAACCTGAGCCAAGGCCAAGAGCCCGACGCTTAACTGACTGCCACCTAGGTACCCCAAAGATTTTACTGTTTTAAGTAATCTCTATACCGAAGCTGGGGCTTGAACTCATAACCTCAAGATCAAAAGGAGCACATCCCACTGACTGAGCCAGCTAGGCACCTCCTCATCACTCTCTTAACCCCCAAACTGACCCTATTACCACCTTTTTGAAACAGCTTTCACCAAGCTACCAATGCCACCTATGTCACTGAACCCAATGGACATTTTTGTCAAAGACAGAACTTGAGAAGTCATCTTTGGACTCCATATCCACAGAATGTATTCTCTACCCAACTGTCTGGTGATTTGCTTTTAACTCGTTTGCAAATTATCTCTCATGCCTCTTTGTTGTCCTTGTCCTTGTTCGTAGAATCTTTTACTAAGAAGAAATGGTCTACTACGCTTCCACACATGATGTCAGATTAAGTGGGTCTGTAGTGGCTTGCTAAATGGAAAAATAAGTCCCTTGTCACTATTAATGAAGAAAACTGCCATCTCTAACCCACTGGTCTTATATAAGATAATATATGTTTTCCTCTAATATCTACTTATGCACTTTTAAAAGACCTTTATTGATAAATAATTCATGATACATTTTCCTAGGCAGAGAAAATTCCTAATGGGCCAATTATATCAAAGGCAAATTAT
>JAESUZ010004339.1:0-288688 GCA_017311185.1 Proteles cristata cristata | reverse complement strand
TTTATTTATTTTTAGAGAGAGAGAGAGAGTGGGGGTGAGCCAGAGAGAGGAGAGAGAATCCTAAGCAGGCTCTACATTGTCAGTGCAGTGCCTGACAAAGGGGCTCAACCTCATGAACCATGAGATCATGACCTGAACCAAAATCAAGAGTTGGATGCTTAACCGACTGAGCCACCCAGGAGCCTCTGAATGACTTGGTTAAAATGGTGTCTACCAGGTTTCTCCATCATAAAACTACTTTTTTCCATCACAATTGATCAGTGTCAGGTGTGGGAGACACTTTGGACTACGTGAAGTTCTGTCTGTCTCTAAATGCTCATCTTTCCTGGGCTCCATCCTCAGCCTCTGCTCTTCCCATTGGATCATGTTCCTGGCTCTCATTCCTCCTCTCATGCTGCTGAGTCTCAGACCTCTGTCTCTGGCCGACATGGCTCCTGGAGATGCAGCTCCCTTAGCAGATGCCCTCAGCACTGCCCTCCATGGCTCTCCTTCCCTGAGTTCTTCCTCTTCTGTGCACTGAAGACGGCCTGGGGTACCACTGACCTTCCATCCTGGACTCTTCCCCTTCCCTCATTTGTAGTGTTTAATCTTAAGTCCCATTGATCTTATGTTCCTCATACCTTTTACTACTTCCTTGGTTCGGGCCATTATCATCACAGCCTCAGAATCCTGCCACCGTAGACTCTTCCTGCCCAGAACCTTGCCTTGCCTCTGATTCATTCTCCATCATTCTCCACCTCCATCATGGGAAGCAGGGTGAGCTTCCCAAAGTGTGGATCTGAGCACACAGATCAGAGCAGGTGAGGTGGGTGTTCCTTAGAATCCCTCACTGCCTTCCCATCACCCTCAGGATACCAATCTACTCCTTATTATTATTATTATTATTATCATTGTTGTTGTTGTTACTTTAAGTAGTCTCCATGCCCAACGTGGGGCTTGAACTCACAAGCCCAAGATCAAGAGAGTGACATGCTCTACTGACTAAGTCAGCCTGACACCCCCAACCAACTCCTTGATGGTCAGGCCTGACTACCTCTCTACCTGCCCTGGTCATGTTGACAGTTTTCATTTCCCATTTTGAGTTGCTCTCTCTTCTTGACCTTTCACACATGAGATCTGGAGTCCCACCTCCTACTTGGACTTATTCACCAGCTCTCGCTGCCATTCGGGATTCAGTGTAGACTCACTGTGGAAGACATTCCCTGTACCCCCGGGCAGGAGATGTGCCCTTGCCAAGTGCTCCCCAGTACCTTGAACTGGCCCCAACCCTCCAGTGACACTGTCTACCCTGTTGAAATGAATTATCTCTACTTGGATGCTTTCTACTGTGCTATGAGCTCCTCTCATCCGGAAACCATGTCTTGCCTATTCTTTGCTGGGAAGCCTGAACTAACATATTATCTGGCTCTAAGACGCAAGCTTTATAAACATTAGTGAATAGATAAGTTGGGTGAATGAGTGTGGGGGCGGGTACATGAAGGCGGGACTCTGACATGCTGCAGGGTTATGTTGATCTAGCGAACGTAACCAAGGCCCTGGTGACTCAGATGCTTAGGTTCTGGAGACGCGGTGGCCAGTTCTCGGAGCCCAGCTCTCACAGGCCTAAGACATCCAGGAGGAACACCAGGAACAAGATGAAATATTTCAGAGTACAAAAGACTTAATTAACTCAGGACATTCATCAGATATCCAAGGTGCCTGTGACCCAGGACGACTGGGTTTCCAAGTTGCAAGTGACTCCAAAGGAACAGGTTTTCAAGGCCCAGGTGACTCAGATAGGGTTGGGCTTCAGAGCTCCAAAAGGGAAATGATAGGTAAGAAAGCAATCGGCAAGGTTTCTGCCCAGGTGGCCAGCCACATGGCTGAAACCCTCCATTGACTTGGCAGTCAGTTCCGCCTGCAGTCTCCTAGGGAACCAAGGGCCAGTCTGTAGTGCAGCTCGGCATGGAGTCAGGGACACTTGATGAGGGCCAGATGGCTGGACTCCGGGCACCAGCAGTACTGCGGGCTGGCTGAGGGTCCTAGGGCTAGGATGCAGCCCTGGGGCTGGGAGAGTCTGAGGACTGGAAACTCACATCAACAGCACAGGCGAGGGGCATGGGAACAGAGGAGACCAGGGATATGTATCGGTGTTGGCAGGAGAGCACAGAGCCAGAGGCTGGTGAGCGGGCTGGAGCCAGGGGCCACTGGTTCTAAAAGTCAAGAAAGTGAGGGGCGCCTGGGTGGCTTAGTCGGTTAAGCGTCTGACTTTCGCTTAGGTCATGATCTCGCGGTTCGTGGGTTCGAGCCCTGCATCGGGCTCTGTGCTGACTGCCAGCTCGGAGCCTGGAGCCTGTTTCAGTCTGTGACTCCCTCTCTCTCTGACCCTCCCCTGTTCATGCTGTCTATCTCTCTCTCTCCTAGAAATAAATAAAACATTTAAAAAAATAAATAAAAAAAAAAAGTCAAGAAAGTGAGTTAAGTAGGGACTGAGAGTGAGTGACCACATGGTTAGAATCTGGATCAAGAATATTATTTGCCCCCCTGAGAGCAAGAATCTTGTCATGACCTGGAACAAAAGAGTCACACACATCAGACTGAGAGCCAGAGTCAGGGGGGCGACTTGAAGGTCAAGGTAATCATGACTCATTGAGCCCTGGAGGAGAGAGTTCTAATGAGAGACCTGGCTATACAGTTTTTAGTTTATTTTCTAGGAGTAATGGCTACATGAAGTACCAATGGTAAAAACAAGTCATAAGGAGTAAACAAGTAAACAGTGATGGTGCTAGACGTCGTTGCTGGGTCCCTGGCACCCTGGACACCTAACCCAGGTGGGGAAGGTGGTCTGGGATGGCCCATTGCTAGGTGGGCCTGGGGCGGTGAGGGGCTTCAGTGCGAAGTTGAGGAGCCAGGAACGAACGTCTACCTGACTTGTCCTGAGAAGGCAGGAAATGACTAAAACTTAACCTAATCACCAGATATTTTCTGTCTTGATTTTACTCAGCACGTATGTCGACTAAAGGCATCCTGAGCATGCGTGCTGGCAGTCTGGGTCAGGCTGAGTCCTGTGACAGGGAGGGGCACCCGTCCTGTGATATGTGGCTGGGTAGGGGTGCAGATTACTCCATCTGTTGGACTTTTTCCCCAATGGCAGCAAGAACGGGGATGTAGACACATCTGGGCAGTGCTCTGAGGACCTGACAGACTGGTGGAAAAGCCTGGAAAGGCCTGGGCTGCTGACAGGAACGTGAACTAGAAGCGCAGGCAGGTAACCCCCACCTCCAGCAACACGGGACTCTGGAGTCAGAGGTGGGCGTGGGGCAGAAGGCCTCTGATACACGTGGGATGGGCTGGTTCAGTGCGTAAGGGTAGGGGCAGGGAGACAAGTCAGAGAACTGAGCACACTGGGTACTGGGTGGGAGGCAGGCACGAGAGGGGAGAAGACACGTCAGTTTCTGCTAACTTCCCAGATGAGTTTCAAGGCTCCTCAGCTCCCTACCACCATCATCATCACCACGATCATCATTATCATCAAAGTACCACTGATGGAGCACTTCCCGTGTATTGAGTGGCCTCAGTTCTCATAAAACACCATCAGGGAGGAACTGGAAATGAGGAAACTGATGCTCAGAGAGGTTAAATGACAGGCTGAAGGTCACTGTTATTCCGTCATTACCTCGTAAGCGGCAGAGCCAGATTTTGAATTAAGGTCTGATGGATTCCCAACTCTGTATGGTAGCCTAGAGGTTAGGACTCCAAGCTGTGGACACAGACTCACTAGTTGTGCGTCCACAGGCAACTTAGTTTTTTCACCTGTAAAATGGGGATGATGGTGATAATAGAACTACCTCATGGAGTAAGTGGGGAACTATAGAATATAACTACTTGAGGAATAGGGTTGTCCAATGTAGCAGATAAAAATATAGGGTACTCAGGGCACCTGGGTGGCTCAGTCGGCTAAGTGTCTGGCTTCGGCTCAGGTCATGATCTCGCAGTCTGTGAGTTCGAGCTATGCATGGGGCTCTGTGCTGCCAGCTCAGAGCCTGGTCACTCCTGCTGCAGTGGCTGTGCGCTAGCGGCCGTGAGAGGCGCGGTGGACGGAAGGGCTGCACGGATGGATGGATGGATGGATGGTCTTTGGACCGAGCTTAAACCTCCTGAGGTTCGTCTCCAAAGTCGCACCTTAACCGTGGAAGGTGGAGAAGGCGGAATTAGGTCAGGCCGGCTCTGTCCGTGGGCCCTGCACAGGACAGGTGCGATGCGACATCTCACAAGCCTGGTCTTGACTCAGTTTTGAAGTCTTGGCTGGGAAGTCTCCATTCCCCTTCTGACGCAGCTCGCTGAGCTCCCACTCCCATCACTTCCCTAAGGGTCTCCCACACTCCATCTGGGGACAGCCCCTTTGCCCTGCCCCCTCCAGGTTATTTAAATTAATTTTTTAAAAAATGTTTTATTTCTAGGAGAGAGAGAGACAGCGTGAGCAGGGGAGGGTCAGAGAGAGAGGGAGTCACAGACTGAAACAGGCTCCAGACTCTGAGCTGGCAGTCAGCACAGAGCCCGACGCGGGGCTCGAACCCGCGAACCGCGAGATCATGACCCAAGCGAAAATCAGACGCCCAACCAACTAAGCCACAAGGTGCCCCCCAGGTTATTTAAATTAAATCACCCAGTCACAGAAAGCCTGTCAAACCCAGCTGCCCCGCCCCCTTGCCATATGCTAGCTGCCTTCCACTGTTCAGTTCCTCTTACCGTTCCAGAGCACAACCCCCAGAGTGGCCCCAGGGGGCAGCCACCCCCTATTGGGAACTGTAAGTAACCAAAAGTTCTGCCTCACATCTGAGTGTCGCTGTGTTGTGTTCAGCCATCAAAAGAATCTTTAAATTGTGAGGCGCCTGGGTGGCTCAGTCGGTTGAGCGTCCCACCTCAGCTCAGGTCAATGATCTCACCATTCGTGATTTGGAGCCCGCACTGGGCTCTGTGCTGTCCGTTCAGATCCCGCTTAGGATCCTCTGTCCCCCCTCTGCCCCCCGCTCCTATTCACGCTCTCCCTCTCCTTCTCAGGAATAATTTTAAAACATTTAAAAAAAAAAAAGACTCTTTAAATTGTATCAAACAATAGGGGACAGATGATGAAAATCCACATTTTTCTTCAGATTCGTTTCTCAGCTCCTGCACAGCTGGCCGGTCTGTTGTAGCCTGAAGGTCTGCCTGCGCACTGGCTCCAGGGCTCTCCGACGAAAGTGTGACTTGTTTTCACCTATTTGCAGAATCTTTCTTCTGCGGGGCACCTGGGGGGCTCAGTCGGCTGAGCGTCCGACTTCGGCTCAGGTCATGATCTCACGGTTCGTGGGTTCGAGCCCCGTGTTGGGCTCTGTGCTGACAGCTCAGAGCCTGGAGCCTGTTTCAGATTCTGTGTCTCCCTCTCTCTCCAACCCTCCCCTGCTTTCTCTCTCTCTCTCTCAGAAATAAATAAAAACATTAAAAAAAAAAAAAAAAAGAATCTCTCTTCTGCTCCGCGCAGCATGCCGCGGTGCTGGCGAACAGGGAATGCAGTCCCTGCAGCACAGCCAAGGGGCCACAGGACCTTGCGCCTGCTACCTCGGTGAGCTCCAATCTCTCTTCAGAGGCCCTGATCTCCACGGACAGGCTCAGAGTCCGCACATATGGGGCCCCCACGATGCCAGGCTCTGTGCTACTTCCTCGAGCCTTTCCACATGATGTCCTGGAGTTTATTGCCCCTGGTTGTCTATTGAGGAAACTGAGGCACAGAGAGGCTAATACGCTGCTGCAGGAAACTCAGGTCTCCATTTTTAATCTACCGGCAACATCATCCTGGTTGCGCATAACATTCTCCAGTTCATAGACCCCTTCCATCCATGTTTTCCCAGCAAATACTTACTTGCGCCCGGCAGAGGGGGAGGTCAGAGGGCACAGTTATTACCCCATGAAGGGCCCTGAGGCTTAGAAAGGTTAAGTATCGGGGCGCCTGGGTGGCTCAGTCGGTTAACCATCTAACCCACTTGGCTCAGGTCATGGTCTCGAGGTCTGTGAGTTCGAGCCCCACATCGGGCTCTGTGCTGGCAGCTCAGAGCCTGGAGCTGCTTCAGATTCTGTGTCTCCCTGTCTCTGCTCCTCCCCCACTCACACTCTATCTCTGTCTCTCTCTCAAAAATAAACAAACATTAAATAAAATGGTTTTTAAAAAGGTTCAGCAGCGCCCCTGACTGTTCCCCCGTGAGAGGTGATGCAGGGTGTACAGAACCACGCTGTGTACCGTCGGGCACCTTTGGGGGTGGGAAGGGCGGCTCAGAAGAGGCAGCTGTTCAGTGTCGTGGGACCGAAGACAGGCGGAGAGGCGAGGCCGTGCTCTGCCCTTACTCCCCGCCATGTGCCCCACTTTCTTTTTTGCCCTTGACCCCAGACACCCTGTTAAGACGATCGCTACTTCCTCCAAAGCCATTCGAGCCCTCCCTGCACCACCCTCGTGGAATGAAGTCAGCAGGACCTGGGGACCCCGGTGCGGACAGCTGCCCGGGGACCCCGCTGTTAGGAGGG
The DNA here is from genome assembly GCA_017311185.1 of Proteles cristata cristata. NCBI lineage: Eukaryota > Metazoa > Chordata > Mammalia > Carnivora > Hyaenidae > Proteles > Proteles cristata. Next base: position 282,154 of record JAESUZ010004339.1, on the reverse strand, counting down.
GCCTTGCGCTGACCAGTCTTCAAGAGAGATCTCTCTCCCAAAAACAAAGGCGTCCACAGAGCTCACGGGGAATGATATGTATTCCAGCCCATGTCTGGTAAACTCTCAGACTACAGCGGCGAGGCAGGGTCACTAGGGTTCTATTAGCTCAATTAATGAGGAGTAAGATAAGGCTAACATGCTGGTCGTCGGGCGGCTCAGCACAGAGCTGGAGTAATGGAGTTATTAACCTCAGTCAGCCGCGGAATTGTGCGGCTGATTCCAACTCCATTTCCTGGTTCAGGCCTCCATTAATGGGCTGTTTATTATCCCTAATCCGCGTAAGGATCAGCGGCGGAGATATGAGAGCTTCCTGGAAGGGCCGAGCAGTAATAAAAGAGGGAGAGGGCGGAGGAAGGCAAGAAATCCTCTCTGTCTCGCATTTTAATTGTTGTCCAGCCCCACTGCTGCCCCTCCCAGCCCCACCCCGCCCCGAGCTCATGGCATCCTTCTCACTTTGGAACACGCTAGAAAAGGCAAAGCCCTCATCCAGGGCTTTCATTGTGTCGTCCCCGAACACGCAGCGTCACACAGAACTCAAAAGAACGGGTGTTGAAATCTAAAAAGCTCTGGCATGGAAACTACTAGCCAGTTCAGTTTTTACTGAACGCCATCTTATTCTACCTTCTTCCACTGTCTAATATTCAACATACTTGAAACCCAGAAATCAGACCGGTGCTCGGCAGCATAATCCGGCAACGCCATTAAATGCCCTGATGGTGACGTCCCAGTTTGCCGGGCCCCACGAGGTCCTTCTGGACAAAGGGCGGTTGCATCTCGGTCTTTTTCGCGGTCGCTATCCTGTGCCACGTGCCGCCGGGCGACTAAGGAACCAACTTCCCCAAGTTCAGCCCACCCCGATCTTTAAAATGTCTTCCGTGGGTAAGAAAAGCGAACGGCTCTTAGAGAAGAAACGTATTTTTAGGTTATCAGTAAGGTATGTGTGCCAACCCATAGAGAGCAGATACAGCAGAGACTCCCTGACGGCCATCCCTGCTGGGTACATTTGCCATTTTGGCTTCTTTTTATGTCACAGGAATTCGAAATCACAGGAGTGACTGCCATCAATGTTTTGACGCTTCTGACCGTGTGGACGAATCTGCAGCAAACCCACACGGTGTGTGTGTGCGTGTGTGTGTGTGTATGTGTGTAATACACCGTCACACACACACTCCATTTACCCTCTAGGACTGTAGTGCCGTATGGGTTAAAAGAGTAGAGGTTAGGGGCGCCTGGGTGGCTTAGTCGGTTAAGCATCCGACTTTCACTTAGGTCATGATCTCGCGGTTCATGGGTTCGAGCCCCGCATCGGGCTCTGTGCTGACTGCCAGCCCAGAGCCTGGAGCCTGTTTCAGAGTCTGTGACTCCCTCTCTCTCTGACCCTCCCTGCTTACGCTCTCTCTCTCCTAGAAATAAATAAAACATTAAAAAAAAAAAAAAAAAGAGTAGAGGTTATTGCCCCGTTTCACAGATACGAAGCTGAGATTACAGTAGTTTCTGCAAGCTAGCCAGCCGGCTGGGATAAATACCGATCCCGGCGCAGAAAGGACAGAACGTAACAGCTCAGGGCAAAGCGCTGGGCTCGGGGCTGGTCCCTTCCATGCGGCCCGAGGCTTCCCCCAACCAAGTGCCTTTCACAGAACCAGCCAGCTTCCTGGGGCCGTTGAGCGGATCTGAAGGGACATGTAAAGAAGCACGTAATTGGCACCCAGCTATTATCATCATTCTTGTCAGGATGAGGGGGACGGTGGGAGGCGAGGGGGCAGGGGGGCCAGGAGAGGAGGGGGTGCCCTCAGAGGAAGGGATTCTCACCAGTGACAGCCTGGGACCTGCCCCACCACCCCGCCGACATGTCCCGGCAGGAGCCACCGGGGCTCGCTTCGAGGGTCTGGCCCCCGGAAGTCTGACCCTCTTCTCTGGACGGGCCAGGCTCGTCCTGGAAGGCTGCACTTGGGTTGGGACTCCCATCCCCACCGGCCTGGCGCTGGTGTTCGCCCACCTGTGCCCGCCCCTGGCGTGCCCTCCCTCTCCCTGGCGGAAAGGGCCGTGTGTTTAGCAAAGCTAACGACGCATCGGGCACCAGGTGGGAGCCGAACACAAGGTGTGGAGACCGGTCACTGCTTTCCCAGGCCCCCTCTGGGCTCCTCGGGGTATGGGACACCCCAACTGTCTAGTTTAAAAAATAATGATAAAACTCCCAAATCATCAGAGTCTCAAAGGAACCCTTTGAGCACTTTGCAATTTGCATACGATGAGCTGGGGCACAAACGAGCTCATCTAGAATCTGGTCCTTGGGTGATTTCTTTATAGTCCCCAAAGTCAGTCCACTGAAACAGAGAAAGAGAGAAGTAGTAAAGAAGACAACATAATAAATAAAATCCACTCGCTCAGCCAGGGGTCCCCCCCCACATACACACTTCACCCCCTTCCCCAGGGATTTCCAAGCGATATCTCTGCAGCCGTATCTTCCGGGGCCTTGGCTGCCCAGCCACGGTGCAGGGGAGGGAGGTTCAAGACCACTGCCTGGCCCACCCTTCCTTGCAGCCCTGGGAGGGAAGGAGGGGGCACAGAAACCCAGCCCGGCTGCTACCAGGCAAACTTCCCAGCATCAATCAGCATCCTCTACCCCCTCTCTATAGTAAACATTAATTTTAAAGGGAAAGACCGCGCCGCAAACTTGCCGCATGAAATGAATTATTTTACAGCCAGGCAGAGGGCAGATTCTGAATACAGCCTCGGATAGTTCTTTCTTTGTTTCTTTTCTTCTTCTCTTCCCCTCCCCATCCCCCCCCCTTTTTTTTTTTACTATTATGATGTTTTAACAAACTTTATAGCCCATTTTATGTGTTCTCAAATAACTTTTTCTCCTTCTTTTCGACACATCAATTACTCGGTCTCTTTCCCTCACCGTGTGATGCTGGAATCTCGAGATTGATACTGCTCGGCGGAATATAATTTAGTATTATGTGCCGTGGGTGTATGAGGTAGGAGTCAAGCAAAACATTGCGTTTGAACACTATCCATTTATTAGCTCTGAGGAGAGATTTATATTTGACAAGGAGACAATAACTTTGTTTTCTGATAAGCCAGAGAGGTCTATTTCAGCATCCAACACAGATCAGCTTCTCCTTCCCAATAACTCTATTTACTGGCATGAATATATTTTAATAATAAAATTGATATATATGTAAATTTATTTTAATCTAATTTCATCGAACCCTCCTTAAAAAAAAAAAGCCTTTGTAGATTGTTTTCATATCTGAATTATAGATTTCTGTATCGTATTCCCAGATTGATTTCTAGGCTATAATTCTGTCAAGATTTCCTCCTGGAGTCAAAAACAGCAACCCCACAGCTAGACTGCTTTATAATTGGCATCACAATCGAACCAGAATTACAGCCCGGATCTTCATGCCAGGGCCAGGTGGGCTCATTTTAGAATATTTCTCGCTTTCTTAGCCCGGATCTGGACTTGAAGGCTTAGAGCTAAAATTATCTTCTGAATTAATCATAAAAATGTTAATTGAAGGCTGAGGTGGGGGGAATGGAGTAGAGTCAGACCCGAGGAGCGGGGAGAGAACACACCCTCAGCGACAGAGCAAAATGAGGAGCTGACCGAGCAGGGCGCTGATTAAACCTGATTAAACCTCCGTTGTAAACAAACATCTGGTTTTCCCTGTTTGTCCCCCACCCTGGGGTCAAATAAATTAAATCCTAAGTCTTTGGAAACTGAGTTTATTCCGTGGTGAATGGAGAAATATTCCCCAGCAAGCTGCCTTAGATCAGAGAGCTTCTTGAATATTCTTCCCTGTGTGCTTCTGAATGAACACGATGCCCTCGCCTGTCGGTCGGTCGGGTCGATAAATAAAACTGCCACTCTCTCCCTCGGGGCCCAGAAAAAGCGAGCACTGGCCTCTTGGCCTCCAGCCCAGTCAGTGACCTACTCCCTTCCTCCCCTCCCCCACCCCAAGTGACCGTTCTGCATCTTCCCAGAGCCTTTCATCTTCGGGTAGAGGATGAGCTTACACACCGGCACCAATGTGGGTTCAGCTGCCTGACCTCAGAGGGTGGACACTTAGCCTCACGGCCCTGGGGCCCAGGAAGCCCTTGGGTAACACAGGCAGTAAGACCAGAAGCTCCACAACACCCAGACGTCTCCACCTCCCGCCGGAAGCCCTCTGGCCTCAACTCCAGGGCTATAATAAGACGGTGTGGAGGAGAATGCCCTCCACCCAGAGGACCACCCCCTAATCCCCGCAGTGTGTGAATCTGTTACTTCTCCTGGCGAAAGGGACTCTGAGGATGTGATTCAGACACGGTCGGATTATCCCAGAGTGGCTGGGTGCGCCTGAGCTAACCCTGTGGGTCCTGAGAAGTGTCCCCAGGTCTGGGCAGGGGGAGACGTGACATCAGCATGTGCAACATTGCTGGCTTTGGAGAGGAAGGGACGGTGGGCGGCTCCTGGGAAAGGGGAGGAGAGTTCTTCCCGGAGCCTCCACAAAGGGACACAGTCCTGGCCACTATTGCTTTTAGGCCTACAGCGCCGGGTGACGGTAGGTTTGTGTTGTTTAAGCCACCAAGTTGGTGGGGATTTATTAAAGCAGCCACAGAAACAAAACTAATATAAAACCAACTCATGCGATTCTTAGGCAAAAGACAAATGGTCTGCAAAAGACAATCATCTTGGGACCCAGGGATAGATGTTGCTAAGAAAAGATCATGAAAGAAAAGAAGGAAGGAAGGAAAGAAGGAAAAAGAAAAAGAAAGAAATAAAGAGGGGAGCAGGGAGGGAGGGAGGGAGGAAGACAGAATAGAAGGAAAAAATACAAAGAGAGGGACAGAATGAATACCCTTTAGAAGAAAAATTACTCCAGGAAACCTAAGCATATTTTTCAATCAAGACATTAATACACTAAACACAATTTCGGAAGAACAGACTCTACCATGTAAGAAATCACGGACAAGATGCAAGATAAAGAGGAGATGAGTGAAAGCTGACAGTGTTAAGGGAGAAAACAAAGGAAAACATAAAAGCATTATAGAGGGGCGCCTGGGTGGCTCAGTCAGTTGAGCGTCCGACTTCGGCTCAGATCACGATCTCACGGTTCATGAGTTCAGATTCTGTGTCTTCCTCTCTCTCTGCCCCTCCCCAGCTCGCACTTTATCTCTCTCTGTCTCTCTCTAGCTCTCAAAAATAAATAAATGTTAAAAAAAACTTTTTTAGGGGCTCTTGGGTGGCTCAGTCGACTGCGCGGCTGACTTCAGCTCAGGTCATGATCTCACAGTTCATGGGTTCGAGCCCTGCATCAGGCTCTGTGCTGACAGTTCAGAGCCTGGAGCCTGCTTTGGATTCTAGGTCTCCCTCTCTCTCTGACCCTCCCTCGCTCACACTCTGTGTGTGTGTGTGTGTGTGTGTGTGTGTGTGTGTCTCAAAAGTAAATAAACAGTAAAAAACTTTTTTTAAATTTTTTTAAGCATTATAGAAACAAAAAACCAGGGGCAACGAGAAAGTAACACAATAGAACATAGTTGAAGTTATCATGAAGGACAGATGGGAAACTAGCAAGAGACGAAAGCTACTAGAAAAAAAAAAATCCCTGATTATGGAAAACAGATGACAACTGTCCAACACACACACACGATTGGCCTTCCTGGAGAAGACAGACAAGCAAGTGAGCCAGGAAAATAGTAGTACGTGAACTAGAAGAATGTCCTCCTGAAATAAGGGATGCATAAGATTTCAGGGAAAAGTCATCAAGAGAAGCAAGACTGAGGCCTGGTGAGCATAAATGGACTTCCGGGGGGAGGGAAGAGAGAGAGAGCGTGAGGACACCCAGACAGAAGACGCACTTGACCTACAACGCAAAAACATCTCACGGCCCCTGGGGAATTCCTACAGCCTCAGAGACGTCAGAGGACAGAGCAGAAGCGATACAGCAGTGCCGGCGGGGGAGAAGCCTGATCGAACCGCTCTTTCCTTTGCCAGACACCGTTCACAAATAAAGGTAACGGAAAGGCACTCTCAAGTGGCCAAGAATTTAGGGTCTAGCGTGCGCGTGCCCCGGCTGAAAGTGCATCGCAGACAATCCATCCAAAGGAAAGATGAATCAAAAGTGGTAAATGGGGAGGTTGGGTTACGGAAACAGCTGGGGTTGAAGTCTGAATCCAGTTGAAGTGAGGGAGCTAAAACCTCACAAGTGTAATAATTCTTGCTGAAGACAACGGTTACGTCTCTAGAAAGAAACGCTTAGTAACCTTAGAGACGAGAACATGTGTCTAACAGACTGGGACAGAACAGTCTGGGAACGTGTCTGTCCCCGCCTGCTCCTCCTCACGGTGGAGAGTGGACCGGCAGGGGCCAAGAGGAAGCACACGGGGGAGCACTCTCTCTTTCCTCCTGCATGTGACAGTGAGACCAGGAGAAGGTAACAGTCGCAGTAAGAAAAGTCAAAGACAGACCAGGAAGAAAAGGCTCAGTCGGGGCAGGGGTGGGGCGTGCGACTCTTGATGTGACTCTTTTTTTTTTTTTAATGTTTTATTTATTTCTGAGAAAGAGAGAGCGTGAGCAGGGGAGGGTCGGAGAGGGAGGGAGATACAGAATCCGAAACAGGCTCCAGGCCCTGAGCTGTCAGCACAGAGCCGGACGCGGGGCTCGAACCCACGAACCATGAGATCATGACCTGAGCCGAAGCCGGACACTCAACCAAATGAGCCACCCAGGTGCCCCTCTTGATGCAACTCTTGATCTCTTGGGGTTGTGAGTTCGAGCCCTACGTTGAGTGTAGTGCTTCCTAAAAAATAAATAAATCAACTTTAAAAAAAGATGGAAAGCAAAGGAAACCATAATAAAGGATAAAATAAAGTGATAAAGACAAAAATAAGTGGGATATTTTCAGCCATTCAGGAATTAAAAAAAAAAAAAAAGCAGGGTGAATGAAAAAAATACTGGGGCACGTGGGTGGCTCAGTCGGTTAAGCATCCGACTTCAGTTCAGGTCATGATCTCACAGCCTCCTGCTGTTAAAACCAGAGAGGGAGAGGGAGAGAGAGAATCCCAGGCAGGCTCCGTGCTGTCGGTGCAGAGCCCGATACTCACTAACCGTGAGATCGTGACCCGAGCCCAAACCAAGGGTCAGGCGCGGAACCAGCTGAGCCACCCAGGCGCCCCTAAAGCCACCTTTTTAACTTGAGGGACAGCTGGACGCCAAACCGAGGAAGAATTTGTGGTTCAGGAAACAGGAGCTCCAACCCAGGAGAACAAAGAAACTCCGATGGTGATGTGGTGGCAAAGTCTGACAACACCCAGGCCATAAGCCAAGACAGAAAAAATAAGCAGTCCAACCGGGACAGAGAGGGGTCCGGGGGGAAAGAAAAAGCCTGTGGCTGACAGGTTACATAGCACAGTGCACCTTGTGCAAAACCATTCGGAGGGGCTCGTACAAGGCGCGGAACTAGTTAGCACACAGATACGGGGAAAGTTAGGCAAGCGTAAAAGCAAGGTGATTATTGGCTTCGGGAATGACAAAGTAAGAAAAATTTAAGAAGGCAAAACAGCAAAAGGCATGCCTTCCAGTGGCGCTGGCCCCTGAGAGCGGGTGTTCTGGAAGAAGCACACGGCTGTGTGCTGCTACCTCTCTGGCCAGAACCTTGGATGTCCCGAACGGCCGTGAGGCAGACTGCGACAGACCCTCTCTGCTACCGATGTTTTGTTATGAGGAGGAGCGGCACTGGGAGTGTCAGACAAGCCACAGTCGTGTCAAAGACAATAACTCCTGTCAGGGCGACATTTCACAAGGAACCCATCCCTGACACGAGCCTTTATGGAGTGTGTAACACAGCACCAAAACATACAAAGCAAAAACCGCAGGAAATGAGAGAACAGGAAAAATTAATAAAAAGATGTTGTTAATGGGAAGTCAGCAAATCTGTCCTTGACAGGATGACAGACAGACACAAAAGACTAACCAGCAACGGCGAGCGAGCACAGAGGGGAACCAGGGGGCCTAAGGGGCTCAGTCAGTAGAGCACATGCCTCTTGGATCGTGGGGTTGTGAGTTCGAGCCCCATGTCAGGTGTAGAGATTACAAAAACAAAACAAAACAAAACAAAAAAACCCAAATACACTTAAAAAAGAAAAACAAGTAGGACCTAATATGTATATTTAATTCTGTAACTTAAAATACACATTCTTCGGGCACCTGGGGGGCTCAATCGGTTGAGCGTCTGACTTCGGCTCAGGTCATGATCTCACGGTCTGTGGGTTTGAGCCCTGCGTCGGGCTCTGTGCTGACAGCTTGGAGCCTGGAGCCTGCTTAGGATTCTGTGTCTCCCCCTCTCTCTCTGCCTCTCTCCCACTCCCACTCTCAAAAATAAATAAGCATTAAAAAATAATAAAATACACATTCTTTCCAAATACTATTGAATAACCATCCACAGAATAAACACCAATAATTTCTTTTTTAAATTAGAGGTTGCACTTCAACAACTTCTCCACCCTCTGTGCTAAAATAAAAAGCTAGTGACGAAAGTTGAAATGATAACAATAAATTATGCCAACTACCTGGAAACTTAAAAACTCTCCCAAACCGAGTCACAGTCTCTGTCACCAGTGACCCCAAAACAGCCAGGAACTGGCCCATAACTAGCAGCTTCCTTAATTGTTGCCACCGTTTGCAAGTTAAGACCAACCAAAGAAAGCCAAGCACGGGGGGCGCCCCACTTCGAGGTGGAGCCCCACCCCAGCTCCCCGGGCCTTGGCTCCGGCAGGGCACCCCTGGGAGGCCTAACCGCTCGGCCGCCGGCCTCTGAGCCTCTGCCAGACTCGAGTGACGTGGTGCGTCCCTGCCAGAGCGAGCTCTGACCTCGTAGCCTTGCTTGTTCCCAGTGGGACCCCCTCGGTTTCCTTCCACGACACACGCAGCGGCGGGGCGCTCTCCAGTTCACGACAGAGGAGGAAGAACGGAACGTTCCACGGCGTTGGACGCCGTTTTGGAACAAACGGCCGACCGCTCAGGGACAAAGTGCTCAGCCCGTGCTGCACACCCACATCAGAATAAATGTCCCCGGCACCAAAGGTTTAAGTGCAAAGCGCGCAAGTGAAGAAACAGAAGGAAACGTGTGTCCATTGGCGCAGCCCCCTGGGGAAGGCGGGGCGGGCTGGTGTGGATTGGCGTTCACGGGCGCGGAAGCTCAGGTCCAGCAAGGTGAGTGACAGAGCCAGGATCTGATCCCAAGCCCGACTCCTAGTTCACAGGGCGAACAGGGCAGGGTTGGGGGCAGGTCTGAGAGTCATGCTGTTTCTGGAACTCATGGGGCCTCCTGTAAACGGCAAGCTGTCACAGGGACCTCGCCATCCGAGCCCTCGGGGGCAGGGGTGCCCAGCAGCAGAGACCTCCCGGGAGGAGCCAGGCTCAGGGCCGAGGGAAGGGGGCAGCTTACCTGTTGGGCTGGTAGCCCAGGCTGTCCAGCATGTGCGCCTGGTCCAGGTCTCTCGGGAAGCCATGCAGCACCCACCCTCTCTGAATGCTGTCCTGCTGGCTCAGACGCTGGCCCAGCACCTTCATGATGATGTTGTCAGGGACTGCAGGGAAAGGAGGGCCAGGTGTCACGCTGGGGTGCAAGGGAGCATGGGGGCCGCGGGTTTCCTAACTTTCCCTGACTCTAGATTGAACTCGTGAAGGTCGGGTTTGGGTGGACGAGGCTGCGGGTGCCCAGGTCCCTCCGCAGTCCCAGCAATTGGAGGGACGCTGGCCTCCTGTGAAGGGAAAAGCATTGGATGACCTTGACCTCGATCTTGGCCCCTCCCTGACCTTGACAAGATACCACGTCCATCAGCAGTCCCCGTTGCCCCCTGGGATCCAATTTTTGCAGTAAAAGTCTTTTCAGGGTAACACACCAGCCCCAGTGAAGGTTTACCCTGGATGCTCTGTGCTAATTCACAGCACTAAGCAAGCCCCTGCTTCTCTCCTTCCTCCACTTCCCCCTCCTCGATGTCTCGAGTCAGATCTCCAGAACTGCAGCTCTGGCGAGAACCAGAGACTGAAACACAGTCTCCTGGAGAATGAGATATTGAGAAGGCTCCTGTTTACATTTTACCGCAATTGACATTTTCCCGAAATTTACACCTCTCCTCTCAGACTCATTAAACGTCCTATGTTGCTGATGTACTGCCTCCCAGCAATTTGCACTACGTTTCCTACACTTTGCATTCATTTTTCCAGAAACGCTTGGTAAATATTACCAGTGTTTGCTATGGATGTGGCCCCGAAGAGCGGGTTTCCTTGAGTTGATGTGAGGGTCTTTGGCGGCATCTCGGAAGAGGCCCGGCCCCCATTCCAACCAGCCATCCGTGCGTCGGGCAAGTGGCCCTGATGCGTCTGGAACCTGCCAACAGGCCCCAGACTGACAGCCAGGTGAACACATTGGGGAGAGACGCAGAAACAGCTACTTTCCTCCAAGGCCATGACATGCTGGTTACGCTCTTGACCAAAGGACCATAAACCATATTCTGAGCCATTCGTGATTCCCTGAATTTTTCCTTTCCCGCATCCTTCAGCCTTTCTTCCCCAATCTCGAGGGAAGATCAGAAAAGGGCATTCGCCCTAATGAGAACATCTGGCTATCTGACATGAACGAGAAGTTGGTGCAGCTAACCCCCTCTCTTCCCCTGCTTACACCTGCTGTGTCTCCCCAGTGCACAGAGGATAAGCCCCCTCCCCCATGGCCAGGAGTCCCTTGGAGTCCCTGACTCCTGACTCTCTCCCAGGTGACTCTCCCCCAGTTCTTCACCTCCCTTGGAGTCTGCCAGTCCCTCCATCCAGAACGCCCCTCCCCCATGCCTTGCCTTGGGCAAGACTTTCCTTTCAAGACTTCGGCCCCCAGCGGAATGTCCCCAGAGGCTATGGCCAGACTGGGTTAGCACCTGCACCTTTTCTTACTTGCTTCCCTTGTCATTGGCTAAGTCTTTGTGTAATGCCCACCTCTCCCCAAAGATAGGGGGTTCCATGAGGAAAAAGACTGTGCCCACCTCATTTACCCCCATAATTAACATAATGCCCAGCACATAGTAGGTGCAGAATAATAAATAGACAAGAGACTTCCCTTTTCAAAGGCTTTACTGCAACTAACCAAACATGTCAAAAGCAACTTGCCCGGACTCTGGGGAGCCCGGGCGGGAGAGCAGAGAGAATGCGGGCTCAAGGGGCACGCAAACCTAGGGTCTCAGCCCTGCCTTTAGGAGCCAAGTGACCTCAGCTGGCCACTCTGCCTCTCCAAGGGTCAGCATCCTCACCTGACAAAAAGGATGACAGGAGCTGTCACTACGGGGTTCGCGGTGCAAGATTTCCGGGCACGTGGCAGACGCTCAGAGATGGGGGCTGGTATTTTTCAGTTCAGGAGATGGACGCTGGGAAGGAAAACGTTCTGAATGTTTCCACGCGCCCCCGTGGTCACTGTGTTCTGAGAACGGAATGCTGGCCAATAATGTGGGATGCCAGGCTGCACACGAGCCTCGGGATTAAACATAGGGACCTCGGGAGAGAGTTAGCGATCTGCCTCGGGGCCTTCATTCGCGTCCCAGGCCAGCTGTCCTCTGTAAGCTCCGAGGGTCATAATGTCAGGGCTTGTGCCCCATGCTACAGATCCCTGTTCACACGTCGACTCCCACCATGTGGCCCCGCAAGGATTTGGGGTGTGGGGAGTCAGCAATTACGCTGTGGACAAATAATGCACCTGGTCTCTGATCTGGGAACCCAATAACTTGTTTCAGGATCAATAAGTATAGATTAAGCACAAAATGGGTTAAGAATCTGCCATACACAATGAGAAAGAATGAAATCTGGCCATTTGTAGCCACGTGGATGGAACTTGAAGGTGTTATGCTGAGTGAAATAAGTCAGGCAGAGAAGACAGATACCATATGTTTTCACTCAATATGTGGAACGGGAGAAATTTAACAGAGGACCATGGGGGAGGGGAAGGGGAAAAAATAGTTGGGGAGAGGGAGGGAGGAGGCAAACCATGAGAGACTCTTGAATGCTGAGAACAAGCTGAGGACTGATGGGGGGGAGGGGAAGGGGGGTGACGGGCATGGAGGAGGGCACTTGTGGGGATGAGCACTGGGTGTTATGTGGAAACCAACTTGACAATAAAGTATAAAAGAAAAAAAAAAAAGAATCTGCCATACAGCTTTCCAATCCAGGTCTATGCCTAAATATCTACGGATGTTTTCACCTAAATAAGAAACGAATACAGAAATAAGCCCTTCACAGCAATCTGTCCAGTGGATAGTTCTAGAGGCCTGTGCTGGTCACCGCAATACACAGCAAACAAGGAGCCAGGGCCCTGCCTTCCCCAATGTTTACATTCTAGCGAGGGATACAGTGCTCAGATAAGTGACCACCGTGGAGAAATCGTACTCACGATGAAGAAAATAACAAGTGATGACGGGGGCCTGCTGATGTGACTGGGTCTGGGACGGCCTCTGGGGAGGTCACACGTGGCAGATACCCGAACGGGGAGTTCAGCTGCATGAGGACCCGGCGGGTATGTTCTAGGCGGAGGGGATGGCAGGGGCCCTGGGCCCTCAGGCTGGAATGATCTGGACACATCCAAGGGTGAGAGAAAGGGCCCATGTGGCTGGAGCTGAGTGGTCCGTGGGAAGTGAGAGCGGACAGGCCTGGCCCGGTCCAAGGGTCATAACGGCGAAGGGGATCTGGGCCACCTTGGGAATAATCACGTGCTGGCCTTCAGTGCACCTTTAGTGAATGAACGCATGGGAGTTAATCTCAGGATCCTGCACTTTGCCACATTTGCACAGGGAGCGCACGTTTTGTGGTGCCAGCCAGTGGAGTCCCCATTTGGGGTCCCCATGTCCCAAGGATGGGGCTAGTCAAAAGTACGATCTTCTAAGGGGTCACTGCAGGCTCCGAAAAGCCAAAATGGACCCCAAGTAAAGTCGGCAAAGAGCTGGGGCTGAGGGACCCTGAGTCAGAATCACCAGCTAACAGCTCCAGGTTTTTAAACCTCTAGAAAGGAGACCGCTTTTGCTGAGCCCCCAAGCTCGGAGCCCTTCGGGTCCAGCAGGGCCCTGTCAGAGTCCGGCCGTGGTAAGTGGGGGCCTTTGCTTCCCTCTCCTAGTCCCCATTCTGCCCCAACTGCTGAGACGCTCTGAGCTTCCGTCTCTTCTGCCAACTGGGAGGGCAGGTGGGCTGCACTCAGAGTGGGGCGGGGCGGCTACAGAAGGATTTTCGATTTGGCTGCCTTTTTTTATGTTTATTTATTTTTGAGAGAGAGAGACAGAGTGTGAGCAGGGGAGGGTCAGAGAGAGAGGGAGACACAGAATCCGAGGCAGGCTCCGGGCTCTGAGCCGTCAGCACAGAGCCCGACGTGGGGCTTGAAGTCACAGACCCGTGAGATCATGATCTGCGCCGAAGTTGTTCGGCTCTTCAACCGACTGAGCCATCCCCCGAGCGCCCCTAGGTGCCTTTTTAAAAATATTTATTTTGAGAGAGAGAGAGCAGGGGAGGAGCAAAGAGAGCGGGAGACAGAGGCTCCCAAGCAGGCTCTCCATGAGAGCAGAGAGCCTGATGTGGGGCTCGAACTCATGAACCGTGGGATCGTGACCTGAGCTGAGCTGAAGGCAGATGCTTTGACTGACTGAGCCACCCAGGTGCCCCGACACAGCTGCTCTTGTAAGCATTCCTTAGAATAAAACCCAGAAACTCCTGGGTTACGTGTGAGCTGAGAGCCCAGTGGCCCCGTGGACTCTGCCTGGCTGCAGTGGGGCCTCCCTGAGCCTCTGGGTCCTTCTCTCAGGCGCCTGCCTCGCGGTCTCCTCAGGGGCCTATGGGTATATTTTTAGTCCTTTCCCAGAGTTTATCCAGGCTCCCGTCAGATGGCTATGATGAAGCCGGTGGCAAGAATATGTGGCCCTTAAAATTCAAACTTTTCAGATTAAATTTCCCCTGAGCTTAAACAGGAGTTGAGGAGGGTGCTGTAGGGTTGAAATGGGCTTGCCCGTGGAGAAGGAGATCCGCTAGGTAATGAGCTTGCTGGCCAGTGATACCCGGGGCGCATTAAGGCCTTGGCTGCTGGGGTTGAGGGCTGGACTGGGCCAACTTTGCTGCCTGGTTTCTCCAATAGCCAGGCCCTGTCGGCAAGCGAGCTGTGTTCTACCAAGGACCGAGCTGCTGACCTGCAGCCTTATCGGGCCAACGGGGGGCTGCTCCTGAGGCTCGGAGCCCTGGGGACTCAGGGGGAAGGCCCTGCAAGGTCATCCCCTTGACCTCTCTCATTTCAAAGTTTAAAAACTCAGGCCCCAAAGGGTTGTGGCTTAAGTGACCACCGCTGGAGCGAAACTTGGCTCCAGGGAAGAATGGAAGACCCAATGGACACAAGGAGACTCTTCTGGGGTGGGGGTGGGGGGGTTGCAAAGATTTCTAGAGAGAATGCCTCAATTTGCATTAGAAGTTAAAATGTAGGGGCATCTGTATGGCTCAAGCAGTTGAGCATCTGACTCTTGATTTTGGCTCAGGTTACAATCCCAGGGTTTTGGGATTAAGCCCTGAGGTGGGCTCTGTACTGAGCGTGGAGCCTGCTTGAGATTTTCTTTCTCTCTCTCCCTCCCCGCTCTGTGCTCGCTCACTCACTCTCTCTCTCTCTCTCAAATCCTTTAAAAAAAAAAAGTTAGGGGCGCCTGGGTGGCTTAGTCGGTTAAGCGTCCGACTTTCGCTTAGGTCATGATCTCGCGGTTCGTGGGTTCGAGCCCCGCGTCGGGCTCTGTGCTGACTGCCAGCTCAGAGCCTGGGCCTGTTTCGGTCTGTGACTCCCTGTCTCTCTGACCCTCCCCTGCTCACGCTGTCTCTCTCTCTCTCCTAGAAATAAATAAAACATTAAAAAAAAATTTAAAAAAAAAAGTTAAAATGTACATGCCTTTCAACCCAGCGATCCCATTTACAAAAACTCACACTTAAACTGTAATAGCACAGGCAGGAAAAGACATGCGCCCAAAGGTGTCCGTCTCAGTGTTATCTTCAGTGGTGACAATCAGAAGCAATCTCAGCAAAAGGCAAGCCACATAAAGGACGGTATGTCCGTGCGGTGGGGTATTATGCCACCTTCAAAAAGCCATTTATGTTCATACTAACTTGGAAAGCGGACTCTGGCAGCCTATCAGGGGGAAAGCAAGTCAACAAACGGCTTGTATGATGCAATCTAATTTAAATATATATATACACCACGTGTGCACACAGCAAACACACCAGATATATACATAGACCACGTATACACACAGCACACACACTCCACACGTGCACACGCACGCGACATAGTGGAGGGCTCCTCTTACGCCCCATGAATTAGACCCAATCCCTCCCAGAGCTCAGGACCCTGGAATCGAGCGTCAGGGACACAGAGTGGTGTCCCGGCTGGAAAGGCACAAAGACATGGGAGACGCACGAAGTCGGGGGAAGGGGCTCCAAGGAGAAGGCACACACTGCCAGGAAGAAGGTGAGCCGCGCTCCGATCCTGACTTTGGGCCCAAACCAAAACCGAAACGAGCCCCTCTCTTCAGGAGTCAGGGAAACAGACCCTCAAATTAGCCCTTCTCCTCCTCTGCGGCTTCGAACCGATAATTATTGGTGCACGTTTGCCGCCTGGGTCCCCACCTTCCCCCCACCCCTCGAAGAGCAGAAACCCCGGCCAAGTCAGGCACTGTGCCTGGCACGTGGTAGGCGCTTCATAAACACACATTCAGTTTGAGTGAATAAGTGAACGAATGATGAAGGAATGGAGAGTGAACACCCCTATTTCCAACACCGGAAGGCTCTTTGCTTCCTTGCGTGTTTGTGGCAGGGCTCAGGGTCGTCCCTCTGGGCACCAGGGAGCCAGGGCCCGGGGCTACGGAAGGCCACCGCGGGCGGGCTCGCCGGCTCGCTTTGGGCCACACCATGCCCCCCACCACAGAGCGAGCAGCCACGAGAAGGCGTGCTGATGCCTGTGCTGGGCTTCAAAATAAAATCCTGTTGCAGGGAGGTGGTGGGGGGGAGTCTTTGGGTGGTTCAGGCACAACAAGGTGGCACGAGCTCACGTGGGTTCACAGCACTGGGGTGCGTCCCCGCAGCTTCGTTCTTTTCTTCTCTACTTTTTATGTATGTTTAAGGCTTCCACTGAAACCTCGGGTTTTGTTTAAAGGAAATTATTTAAATACCTTCAGGAGGCTGAAGAGGCCATCGGGAGAGGCTGCTGGAAAGGGAAAAATCTCCCCGGAAGGCCATACTTGACCCCATTAGTGGCTCTCACTTGGGGGGCGCAGGGGTGCAGGATGGAGCCCCCCGCCCACTACTGCACCTGCTCCTTAGAGGCTCCGCCCAGAAGCAGGGCAGCAGGCTCTGTGCCCGGATCTGCCCTCCTCGGGGAATCTGGGAAGGTTGCTGGGACCCCTCTCAGCCTCTGCCCCTCACTGGGGGCGGAGGAACTTTCGGGGGGCTGCAAGGTCCTCTCCCAGCACCGCCAGATCTACTTAGCACGGAAGGTCTCCTCTGCAGAGGTGGCATGCTCCCCCAGAGGGGGCTGGAAACCCGAAACAAAACAGCCTCCCCTGGGCGTCTGGAGGCTGCCTCCCGGCCGCTGGGCAGCGTGGGGGGAGGGGAGGGGAGGGGTGACGTGCACAGACCCCGCCTCCAGTGCCTTTCCCCAGGCCCACCCCTGCGGGCCTCTACCCAGGGATCCAGGCACTTTTGTTTCGCTGCAGCCTTTTTTTTTTTTTTTTTCCTGAAGGCTATCGACGCATTTCCCCAGCCCCACACGGTCTGACCAGCCAGTTCAGCAAAAACGCAGCTTTCCAGAACAGACCTGGCTGGCTGTGTTCTGCTGAAAGTTTAAAGTCTCCTTGATAATGCTGTCCATTTACCCTTTTTCCTCCTCTCAGATAGAGATTTTCAGCGCGGGCTAAAGTCTTTCTCCATTGAGTCAGGTGCCTCGGGCTTGATTCCTGGGCTTGACAGTTAACATCTTACCCTGTGCGTAAGCTACTGCCGAGGGCTACCTCTCCGCAATGTCCTGTCAACCCTAAATTTAGCAAAGTGCAAGATGTGAATATCCCGTTATTTCATAAGGGCCACACCACATGGTTTCAGGGTGGGTTTTTTTTCTCTTTTCCTGAGGATCTTCCATAAAAGACGGCAGTTCTCACATTGACCTCGAGGTTATTAAAATCTCAATCCGTTTATTCCCTGCCGGCTAGGTTTGCTTGGCTCAGGGGTTGATGGGGCGCCGTGGTCACGGGTGAGAGGCTCTGAGTCCCCTTAGGGGTCCGACCTGGTCCCCCACTGCTCTACCCAGGACACCGGGCCCACCCTCTGTCTTGAAGGGAAGGCTAAGTCCCATTAAAAATCCAGTCCTGGTCAAGCTCCCTCTTGCACATCATTTCCGACAGGAGAAAGTAGCAAATGAGCGAGGCCCTGTAAGATGCGGGCACGGACTCTTCTTCCCCGGCCACAGGTCTGACGCCTGTCACCCTCAGTCACCCAGCTCAGAGAGCTGCTGAGTGGGAGTCGGGGAGGACCTGGGGAGGGTGCCTGGGCCGGCTCGAGACTTTCCAATGGAGCCTGGCGCCCAGGGGCAGAAGGGACTGGCTCCAGGCCCAGCGCGCGCCTGCTGCGCCACACTGCCGCCTGCTGTCCGGTCCTTGCGTTTCCGCTCCGCTGGCCAGCTAGGGACCCTGCCCTGGGATCGGCGGGCCGGGCAGGGGTGGCACGGGGAGGCTAGGGCTGCAGAGGCTGGCCTGACAAGGCCCGGGCAAAAAAAAATGGAACAAAGGAAATCACTCCCCCAGTCAGTGTTTATAAGGTAATGAAGACCGAGACTGATGGATGTGCCCCTAACAAGCTGCGACCCCCTCCCCGCCAGGGCAAATCAGAAAGTCGCCTGGGTGGCTCAGTGGTCAAGCGTCCGACTCTTGATCTCGGCTCGGGTCATGATCTCACGGTTCGAGTTTGAGCCCTGCGTTGGGCTCTGCGCCGACAGCACAGAGGCTGCTTGGGGTCCTGTCTCCTTCCCTCTTTCTCTCTGCCCCTCCCCATTTTCTCTCTCTCTCCCTCCCTGAAAAATAAATAAACACACAAGAAAAGAAAGAGCGAAGTACCTCATCACTCACCCTACACACTGCAGGCACACACCCTCACCCCCACACTCAGCCCACTTCTGTATGCCACACACACCCCTGCACGCAACCTACATACGAACACCTACATAGATACACTCTGCACACACTCCTACCCATGCACTCTCCTATAACAGCCCTACTCACCCACCACACACCCCTGCAACACACCTCACCCCCGCGACACCAACAACACATTTACACACACCAACAACACTGCCCACACCTCTACACTGCACACCCACCTACAGCACCCCCACCCCTACATATATACACACATTACACACCCACTTCTCACACACCCACCCATACAACACGTACCGTCTGTACCCCGCACCCACCTACACACAGTCCACCACACGCCACCCACCCCTCGCCTCCACACTCCCTACAGCTACCCCGCCGCTTCCCCCCTCCCCCAAGCCCCTCCCCTGAAACGAGGCGAAGGGGACATCTGGCTATCTGTCAGCGTTCGAGGAAGACCCCGCGTGCGCCCCTCTTCTTCCTTCCCCACATCCCAACGCCACCCCGCCACCGCCACCCCGGGGGCCGCTAGCTGCTGATGGAGGCCAGAGGGAGAGTCCTGGAGAGGGAAGGTGAGGCTTGAAAGAAACGGGCTCCTGCCCCAGGACAGAACTATCACTGTAGTTCAGCAGAAGCTCAACTACCGTTTCTGGGAGACTCTTGCCCCCTGGATGGTCCGGATTCCTGGCGGCCGAGACCCCCGCAGGCAGGAATCTGGAGCGGGACCTGGGGCACCAACGAAGCCAGAACCTGGGGGCAGGGGTTTCCGCTCGTGAGGCTGTTTGTTTATTATTTACTGCCACCTGCTGGCCAGTCATGGAAGGTGCGCCCCAAGTGAGCCCTTGAAATGATGGAGAGGACATTTCTGAATCGGCTGCTGCAGATAATGAGGAGAAACCCGCAATTCTTCTGCAGGAAGCAGCCCCACCGGCTAATTTGCCTCCTCTGTAAAACTCAGGTCACTTACTCCAGACACGCTCCTGTCCGGGTGGGTCTGGGCTTCCCGGGCACAGGATGGAACAGACACCCAAGACTTCCTTAGATTCCAACTCTATACGCTAACATCTGCATTACTTAACGACAGCATTGGAAATTGCTTGGCAGACAGTGATGCCAGGAAATAACAACTTTTTAATACTGGACTTTTTTTTTTCAAGTCCAGAAAAGTACATTAGCCCCGGGGCTCTTGCCAATTAGGAGGATATCCCGCACCGCTCCTCCCTCGTAGGGCGGCTGCCCCTTTCTATCACGTTCTATCAGCCCGGCTCTGCCTGTCTACGTGGGCGAAGAGCAAAGACAGGACGGGGTGCCCACCGCCCACGGGTGCGTCACAGCTGAGGGGCACGGCCTCCCACACTCAGTTTGTCTGCCGAAGTTTTAGACGAGAAAAAAAAATCCGTTAAATATAGACATTCTTCCATAAACAGATGCTGCTTCCACCCAGCAGATGAATGGGACTTTTAGTAAAAACGCTCACCTGGACTCACTGCGTGTAACAATTTGCTAGTTCACCATTCTTAGCGTAACTCACGCCCTTACGTCTTTCAGGGGAAAACGCAGGTGCCCCGGGAAACGGTTGAGCGTCCGACTTCGGCTCAGGTCATGATCTCACTGCTCATGGGTTCGAGCCCCGCATGGGGCTCTGTGCTGACAGCTCAGAGCCTGGAGCCTGCTTCGGATTCTGTGTCTCCCTCCCTCTCTCTCTGGCCTTCCCTCACTCACACTCTGTGTCTCTCTCAAAAATAAATAAACATTAAAAAAATTTTTAATAAATAAACTGCAACGTGCTAACATCGCTGTACCCTGCAGATGAAGGCACTTAAGGGACACACTTTTCCTTCCACTGGGATGGAGCCGGGGCTCAGAACCCACTACTGCCCCCACATCTCACCGGCGGCGAGAACACCATTACCCACGTGATCCATGACAGCAAAATGGGCAGCTACGGGGACACCGGGAAACACCTTTCCTTAAGAAGCCCCCGTGCTCTAGTGCTCACTGTGAGCTCTGCGCTCTTCTAAGCTCGTATTTGTTCGAATACAAGTACTAGTTCACGTAACCTTCACAACAGCCCCATTTCATGGATTAGGAAACTGAAGCACAGAGAGAGGAAGTCACTTGCCCAAGGCCACTCAGCTAATAGCTAACGGAGCCCAGATTTTAGCCCAGGCAGTCTGGCTCTGGGGGCCCCCTTGCTCCACACCTGTGCTCCCTACCTGCCTTTCAGGGGGAAGGGACGGCATGGATTCTGCCCTCCATGCTGCAACGTGCCCTTGGGTGAGTCCCTTTCCCTCCCAACTCAGGTTTCTTCCTCTTTCAAGGAGAATTGGACTCTCAAGTCTCCG
Source organism: Proteles cristata cristata (assembly GCA_017311185.1). Classification (NCBI taxonomy): domain Eukaryota; kingdom Metazoa; phylum Chordata; class Mammalia; order Carnivora; family Hyaenidae; genus Proteles; species Proteles cristata. The sequence continues at coordinate 261,587 of JAESUZ010004339.1, read as the reverse complement.
AGCTATCTGCAAGCCCCCCACGTGGCACGTGAAGTCATTCCTCTGCCCCAGTCCTGAGCATCTAGGAGGCTGTCCATCTGCCACACGGAGTCCCAGGACGCAGCCAATGCCGACAAACAGAAACGTGCAACTCAAGCCTCCCGTCGTGTGGTAGGTGAGGGGTGACCCCTCCTCCCGTTGAGGGGTGGGAGTCTAATGCTCTCCTCGTGAACCTGGGCCGGTCTTACTGACCAGCCTGATGAACAGAGCCAGGTGGAAGCCTGATCTGAGACCTCTGAGTCTGGATCATAAGAAGCCCGGTAGCCTACCCCATCCTCCGCCCCCACCTTGGCGTCTCCGGAGTGCTCGTCCTAGGGGAAGCCGGTCACCACATAAGAGGGCCGACCAGCCCCAGGGGGTCCCAGGCTCCAGGCAGGGGACGGAGGGCTCCGTCTTGAACATAGCAGCCCCCCCGCTGACGCAGGGAAAAGAGCCAAGGAACCAAGCTGACGCCAGAGCTGAGAACCAGACGCAGGGCTCGGGTGAGCCGGCCTGGCGAGCTCCAGCCACCCAAGCCATGCCGGCTGGGGTCCGAGTGAGCGCGGAGCGGAGTCCAACCCTCCCTGTCCCGAAACCCTCATCCGCGAAGTCAAAAGCATAATGAAATCGTCATCATGTTACGCCACTAAAGCGTCAGGCAGCTGCAATAGGTAAGTGCGGCACCAAAAGCGTGGCCCTCGCCAGTTCCGGGTCGCCACGGGGACCAGCCCCGGAGCGGGCAGCACCCCAGGAAAAGAACATCAAACGCCCGCATGTGAAACACACACGTGTACCCCACGGACGCTGCCCCTCCTCCTCCTCCTTCTAGTAGGGAGGGCGACGATGCCAACGGCAACCGCTGCTGACGCTGATGTTAATTAGCTATCACGACGGCCTGTGGCGTCAGGGGCACGGTGCTAAGCGTTTTAGAGACGCGGTTTCATTCTGTACACGTCACAGCCCAGTGGCTTCAACACTGGCCGGCTCGCCTGCAGCTGAGGACACTGCGGCTCTGGGTGGCTTGCCCACGGTCGCACAGCCGGGACGCAGCAGAGTCTGAACCGGAGTCACGCGGTGGGAGTCCAAAGTCCGGTCCTGTAGCCGCTCCCCTGACGGCCCCGGAGTGACCGCTGCTGCTCCCTCTCCGGAAACCGCTCAGGCCACCTGCTGCCTTCTGTCACCTGCTCCCCCTTGTCCCTCTAGGCGAACGGGGGTCTCTCCTAAAGGGAATTTCAGGCAGAGAAGCTTCTGGGCCCCAGAGGCCGCGGGGCGGGGCCTGCCTGGTATTGCCCCACTATGCCGTGCCGGACCAATTGCTGTGTGCCCCCTCATTCATTCGTTCACTCATTCCTTCATCCACCCACTCATTCATTCACAGACGTGAGCTCCCACCGTGAGCCAGGCTGGTGCTGGGGACTGAGGGGCGCCGGGCAGACAGAGCCTGAGCAAAACCGTGCAGCGTGAGGTGCTGGGAAGGCAGACACTGGGAGAGGGGGAAGGCCCTCACTACCCCCCCCAGCTCCCTCCCCCCACCCCCTGCCGAAAGTAAAAGGCAGGGCCGGGAGATCAGATCTCTGCTGGCAGCCGAGATCAAAGGGGGTAAATCAGGTGCGTGCAGTCAAGGTCTGAGGTGGAAGGTGAGGAGAAAGGGGTCTCTCACTTCCCCTGCCGCCTCCCCTGGACCCCCTGCTCATCCATCATCTCTCACCCCTGCCCCTCTGCCCCCACCCCACCCACCCCTGCCTACCCCGAGCCAGCTTCCCGCCCCCTGCCCCTCTGCCCTCTCCCCAGCAGAGCAGGCAGACAGGGGTGGGGCCGGAGCAGTGGGCCTGGCGCATCCCTCATCTATCGCGGTGCCAAGCTCCCCACGGGGACGCCTCAGCCCACCTTCTGGCTGACGTGACAAAGCCCAGCAAGCGTCCTGCTTCAGGGATGCGGCAACAGTCCAGAGCGGGGGACCCACAGAAGGTCCCTGGAAGCAGCCGCCTCCCCCCACTCCGGACACCTCAGGCCCCACTCGGCCCGAGGAGAAAGAAGCTGGTGGCAGCTGCCCATTGAGGACAGCCCGAGGGGGAAGGGGGCTTCGAGCTGCACCCGCCTGGGGGTGTGAGCGGCCGCCCGGACGGCTGTACCGGGAGGCCTCCTGGCTGGAGAAGCCTGGGGCCTCGGGGTCTGGCCTGTCGCAGACGATTTCACAGCTGAGCGGGTTGGAAGCCACCGGGGCTGCCCGTGGAGGGGAAACGCTTCCAGAAGCTCTAGTCAGAGTGAGAAGGGCACCGTGCACTTCTGGGCTCACCGCAGACTTCGCAGACATCGTCTGGGTTTTGTTTCACTTCGTTTTGTCATCGGGCTGCCCGGCACATACCCGCACTGGCTGGGAGACACCTGCGGCTGCCCCACCCGGTGACACAGCTGGGGGCACTCGATGAGCCCCGCTCCTGGCGGGGGGCGCCGAACGGGTGCACGGGTGTGTCCCCCGCTGCGCTGGCCATCGAACCAAAAGCTTTTCGACCTTTGGGTGACAAGCCTTGTGAGGCCGTCCTGGCCAGGCATCAGTTTAGTGACGCAGAGCGCCAATGCACACGTCTGAGATGAAAATCAAGTTTAAGAACAACAGCAGCAGAGAGCTGGACCCTCTCGGGGCACGAACCCGTTGATAAACGGGGGGTGCCGGCCGCCTTTTCTAGAACCGTCCTCACTGACGGGCCCCCTGGCCTCGGATGCCGCTGCCACTTTGAGACCAGCTGTTCTGCTGAGCTCTCTTGGCCTCGGCTCAGTCCAGGCTGAGAAAGGCTCCTACCTACTTTCCATACGGAAACCTTTGTAGGGGTCCCAGCGGAAAAGCCCAAAGTTTGACTTGAAAAAAGGAGCTACTTCAAAAGCATTGTCAGACCGAGGTGAGGGCTCCTTTAAAATGCATAAATGAGAGGGGGTGTCCATTAATCACCCCATCAGCAGCCCCCAAGGCGGGAGCTCTGGGTGGGGGTGCGGGAGGGCCGTGCGGGGACACATCCGGGGGAGGTGAAGCGAATAAAACACACGCTGAAGAAGGGAGTAAATTAATGTGTTTATTACTTACCGCCCAGACTGCGTGCATGCGCGCGTGGGCGTGTGTGTGTGTGTGTGTGCGCGCGCGCGTGTGTGTAGAGAAATGAAAGAAAAATGTAGAGTGTTTTTTTCAATAATAAAAAGGGAGTTGCACTGCGGGGCCCCTAAAGCTTGTGAAAAATTAAACTCGACGGATTCAAACTGTCCTATTTCCACTTCAAAAGAGATGAGGCGCTGAGCTCTTCCTAACTTGTCTTCAAACGCCCAGCACCCTAGAAAGTTTCTTTAAAAAAATAAAGGCTCCTGTTCCCCCGAGCGCCATGCCGGTTACTGTGCCCACCGTCTCTTCCTCTTCTAATTATACCCCTGTGAGTCTATTAATCAACTGGTAAATTATTTAGAGAGCCGCGCGTTGCCTCGCACTCATACAAACACGCCGCGTGCAAAGCCCTCCTCGCAGCCGGGCCGAGGTCCCTCGGGCCACCCGTCCGCACCGAGGTGGGCATGCAACCCGCCCCGGCTCCGCCGAGCAACAACAAGCAACCCAGGCCCACTTACCTCCTCAGACGGGAAGGTTTACTTTGTCTTTCAACTCGGCGAGTCCTTGCAAGTTTTTTAACAAAAGGGAAAAGCTGGTCTATTGTCGAGCCTTTCGTGTGCATTTAGTGATGAGAATATTAATTCCCCCCTAAAAGGGGGTGGCGGTTCGGTGGGAGCTCTGATCCGCAGGGGCCCCCCCGGAGGAGGCGGACCCGCAGAAGGCTCCTGCAAACACTCGCGCACCCGCCGGTTTGGCGCTGGTTGGGCTCGTGCGTGTGTGTGTGTGTGTGTGTGTGTGCGTGCGCACGTTTGTGTGGCGAGGTCTCGCCTCCAGAAGGGGTGCAGATGAGCCTCGAGTCGCCCCCAAACCTCCTGACTCTGCCAGGATTCCGTAAGGCCGGGAGGGACCTTCTCCGGACGGCGACATTCAGGGCACGGGAGGGCGGTGGGCGGGGGCAGAGGGCACACTCGGTGATGACCTGACCTCCACGTTCCCTTTCCTGCGCATCAGGACGGGCGCTCTGGGGGGAACGTTGTTACACCACTTACATGGCTGGCTGTCTTCTCATCCAGAAGTCAGTGTACGTCTGGCGTGGGATCAAGGGACCTGGGCCTCTGGTAGCTGAGCTGCTTTAGCTGCTGGAGGCGCCGCGGCGTGGGTCAGTGACAGGGAGTTAGGGGCCCATTGCAATTTGGCCACCAGGCCTGCTGGCAGGTTCTGGAAGGCGCAGTTGTCCGTGCCCTCCTTTAAGAGACTAGCGGCTGCCTCCATAGCCCCGGCTGGGGACGTGCCCTCGCCAGCAGTCCCCTGACCCGACAGTCCCAACATGTCCCCAGGGCAGTGCGGTTGGATCAAGGCAAACGGCTCACACACTTAGAGCAAAGACTTAAGGCAACAAGGACAAGATACGCCCTTGGCTGTTTGTAATGCCTTCCCTGGGTAGCTGTTCTCCAGAGAAAGCCCACGCGACGTTCAAGAAAGGAAACAATTACCAGAACCGGGTAGAAGGCGACCCTTCTGAACCAGAGACGGTGCCGTAGTGCTAATTAGACCCAGCGATCAGCAATGGGGTTGGACCCACCACCGACAGCCTGTGGGCCGTAAGTTCGGGCTCAGTTACCTGAGGGAGGGGATACAAAGAGAGCCGAGCAGACTTCTTTCTGAGGCCAAGAGTTGAGGCCGGGGAGGAAGGTTGGCTCTCGCCTTAAGGGAAAACTGGAGAACCAGACCACCCAGACATTCCGATGGGCAAAGGCAGAATTAGTGCCTCCCTGGAGACGCTCTGGGTTCAGAATTATGAAGCCCCGCCTTCCAGAAGACCCTTTGGTGGGCATGGAGCCGCAGGGAAGGGGCTGAACACCTCACTGGGAGGCGGCGACCGCTGCGAGCCACCGACGGTCCAGGCGGAGCTGAGACGCGGTAGCTCCTGGCCTGGCTTCGGGGACAGAAGGACGTGGGCACGTGCTGGCATCGACCGCGCTGCCCACGGAACCCACCTGCGCCGACCATCTAATTTTAAGCGGTTTATAAACAGCTGAGAACGGATTCCCAGAATAGTTTTCACTTGTTTCGTCCCCGCGTCCAAGGGACAGAAGCTTGCCGGCAGCTAAGCCTGCGTGATTGAAGGCCCAACCGCGTGCCCGTTGCCTGGGACGGAGGTGCCTGCGTTGGGAGCCCAGACCCTGGGGGACACACGTGTTCTGTCGGCTGCAGCTGGAGTCGGAGTGAGTTTAGGAGGTCAGGGGCCTGGACAGCGAAGCAGCAGCCCCCCAGCCCTCCGTCCGCGGCGCGGTCGCCGAGAGCCTAGGATCAAGAGATTTCGGCCAGGCTCTGATAGGCCCCTGGGGTCCTCTGCCCAGTAAATGTGGAAACATGGGGAAAACAACACTTATTAATTTTGCGGCTGATTCAAGAGGAGGAGGTGTTGGCAGCACCTGTGAGGACAAAGGAGCACACGACCGAGTCTGCAGAGGTCACGTCTGGGACGTGGCATCATGAGGCCCCGCGGGGCGGGAGGGGGGTGGTTGAGGAAGCGGCTCCAGGGGGGAAGGTGGAAGGTGACATCTGGATCCACTCAGCTGCGCTGGCGACGGTGGTGACGGTGACCGCGAGGGTGGCCGAGAAGCGCCACAATCGCACAGCTGCCCGTCTCGGGGGCTTGGAGCGCCAAGGTGAGCGGGGAGAGGGCGAGAGGCTGCGACGGCGGGGGGTCCCAGCCAGAGACGGGAGGGCGGGTGGTGGCAGGAGCACAGGGCCCCCAGTGCCAGGCGGGGTGGTGCCCGGAGGGGCACTGCCTGGTGTGCGGGGCGGCGGGTGGCTTTCCACGGCGGGGCGGCTGCGTGGTGGGATTGCTCTGCCGGTGACATCTGCCGGTGACATCTGCCAGCTGTGCCCCAGGGTGATGAGGCCTCTGAGCCCTCGCAGGAGTCCCCGCCCCGCTGGCCGAGCTGGCTGAACCCTCTGGATGTCACACGTGAGAACACGCGGCGGAGTGGCCGGGTGCTCTCCGTTGCCAGAACTCTGCCGACAGGTCGCAAGTGTTGGGGGACACGCCTCGCTGCTCCCAGCCTGGAGGGGACACCTCAGGAGCCCAGGGCAGCACCTGGGAGAGGAATCCTGCTCCCTCCCGGAGCCCCTGCCCCGCGCCTCACTCTTCCCCAGAGAGGAGACGCATTCGTTGGACCGGCTCCACCCCTCCGGCTGGCCAGCCCTCGTCCCCCTGTGCCCCCCCTCCCGCCTGCACTCAGTCCGCCAGTCGCCCCGTCCCACCACCAGGGCTGGGCCATTTCTCGGGATGAGGCATCTCCACGGGCTCGTCCCCCCACCTGGACCGGGGAAGCTGTGTCAGGAAGGCCTCACGGCCCTGCCACGTCCTCCACCCGATGCCCCCAGAGAATTCTGGGTCGCCTCCCTCCACTGGGCTCAGAAGTCAGCGTACAGGGGGGTCACCTGCCCCCGAGGCCCAGACGGCCGAGCCTGGACTCGGCCACAGGGTGTCGGCCGCGCTGCCAGCGCGCTGATTGGCAGAGAGGCCAGGCTGCGGTTGGCCAAGTGGAGCCTCCGTGCCCGGTGTGACCTTCCCTTCAAACCCAGGTTCGGTCAGAATCGTTTCCACTGTCTTCCTGCTCCAGCCGGCGGCCCTCGCCCCGCTGCTGTGCCAGCCCAGGGGAAGGGGGCAGAGTGTGGGCGTGGCTGTGCCTGCGGCTTCCGCTCGGCCCGTGAGGACACGGTTGGTGGTGACGAGGGTACAGCCTCCCCGTTATCCCTGTGAGATCGGGGCGGGGCGAGTGAAACGCCAGAATCTGTTCCTTCCGTTAGGGACACGAAGGCGGTGGCTGCCGTGTCTTCAATGCGGCAGCAGGTGCAGAAGCTCAGAGCAGCACGTACCCGTCGACCGTGACGGGCAGAGCCGTGAGCACCGAGGCCACCGGTGCCCCTGGCTTTACAGGGACAGGCGCCCTCAGGCTCCTGGGGCTCACCAAACCCCCCCCCCCGAGACAAACAACAATTCTGCCTCTTGCCCACCAGGGTTTTTTTCAGCGGTCGGGAGCGAGGGGTCAGAACGTGCCCCAGGGCTGGCTGCTAGGACCGAGGCAGGGCCCCTGGGAGCCCACGTGGCCGCGAACAGGCTCTCCCGAGAGCCTCTGGCGGAATCGCGGCCCCATCACACCCTGGCGCCTGGACTTCTGACCTCCACAACTGTGGGGTGATAAATGGGTGCTGTTGAAAACCGCTAAGCTTGGGAGCGCCTGGGGGGCTCAATTGGTTGAGTCTCGACTTCAGCTCAGGTCATGATCTCGCGGTTCATGAGTTTGAGCCCCGCATTGGGCTCTGTGCTGACAGCTCAAAACAAATAAATAAACTTTAAAAATAAATAAAGTGATATAAATATATTAGCTCCCTACATTCACCCACACACTCAACAAACGTTCTTTGCGGTGCTAAGAGCCAGCAGCAGCCACCCCAGTGGATGGGACGTGGCGTGGCTGGAGGGAGACCGAGCTCCAGCGTCCTGGGCCCTCCGGCGGTGCTGCGTGCGCCCCGACTCTCCGACAGCCCGCCTGCCGGGCACTGTGTGCGCACCACGTCCCGTCTCCACGGGACCCCTGTGAGCGGGGACCCCGGTCCCCATCTCACCACTGAGAAGCCTCGGGCCCTGACAAGGGCTGCGGGGCTCCCAGGGGCGGCTTGGGGATCCGAACCAGCGGGAGGCGCCAACGCTCACACCTCCTGGGGCTTCCTGCTTCCGCCACGTTCGATTCACACCCAGCGGACATGGAAACGAACAGACTTTCTTGCTGACCTCCCTCCCTACGCGGATCACTGTGTCCAAAGGGTGTGACCCCGCCTCACCTGAACCTCACCCTGGGGACCAGAGCATCTTCTAAAGGGAGGGCTGGAAGAGCCAGGCAAGACGGAGTCGCGGGGCGCCCCCCACCCCCCACTGATGGTCAGGGTCAAGCTGCCTGTCCCCCCGCCCCCCCCGTATCTGCTCTGCCCAGAAGGCGTGGAGGGCAGTGAGCGCTCTGCCAGGAGGGCGTCCTCATCAACACACACCCTCCCCCAAGGGCAGCTTTCGTTCTAGTTTTCCTCACAAGTACGCGCTCACATCACACTTGGGTGATGGGCACCTTGCGCAGGGGAGGAAGATGTGGGAGCGGGGAATGCCTGCTTCGTGGGGGGGGAGGCAGGGAGGGGGCGGACGCCAGGTCCCCAGGAGCTCAGATGAGAACTGGCCACGTGGCCTCGCGGATCGTTTTGGGCTCAGGAAATCGAGCCGGAATGATCTCAGAGGTGCCCTTGCTGGGGGCTGACCGAGAATGCTTTCAGATGGTACATCACAGAAGGATCTGGAAGGACGACGTGGCCCAGCCTCCCTCCTCAAAGCCCCCGAGGCCTGGTGGCCAGTGGACCCTTGGATCTGCAAAGCTGCCTGAACCTTCTGGCTTTTGACTTCTGCCTAAATGAGAATATGTACTCGCAGTATTTTTGTGTGGCCACAGCGAGAAGGGCTGTAGGCAGCTCCGTGGCCTCTTGTGGCTCTCGATTTGAAGCATTATCAGTTACGAAAAAGCATCCGTTCTCAAGAAACAGAAACACCCTGAACCTCCAGGAATAACACATCGTGTCCACAACCCCCCCTCCCCCAAACGGGACGGGGCTGGAAGCCTGGGGCCCCGCCAGCGAGCGAACACAGAGCCTCTGCCGACAGGAGAGCCCAACTCGCATTTCACAGCTGCCTTCCCAAGGCTGAGCCCCCCGGTGCTCATGAGCCTCACAGGGCGCAGTGTGCCCCCACCCTCCCCCGAGCCCGTAAGGCTGTGGCAGTTGGGGAGAGCATGGCCTACCTGCGATCTCCTTTTGAAAATAGGGCTGGATGAGCTCGCCGAATTTCGACTCATCTGCTACGGCCTCTTTCAACAGTTGCCCACAGTGGACTAGAGGAGAGAGGAACGGAAAGACACCCATGAAATTTTAAACAGAAGGAAGAATGAGGAAAAAAAGAAGGCCCGGTGCTGCCTGCTGGGGGAGAAAGAAAGGTCACTGAAAAAAAATACAAAAGGGTTTTTTTCCTGAGTGTGGGTGTGTGTCCAAGTGAGAGGAAATATCAAAAAGGATCTGGGGAATAAAGAAGAAGCCAAGGAGGCCGGCTCGGAATGAAAAGCCGTGTGTGTGGCAGAGAATACAGTGAAAATGGACGGCCCAGGGGTGCCTGGGTGGCTCAGTCTGTTGAGCGTCCAACTTCGGCTCAGGTCATGATCTCGCGGTTACTGAGTTCGAGCCCCATGTGGGGTTCTGTGCTGACAGCTCAGAGCCTGGAGCTGCTTCGGCTTCTGTGTCTCCCTCTCTCTCTGCCCCTCCCTCACTCATACTCTCTCTCTCTCTCAAAAATAAATAAACATTAAAAAAATTATGGTACCAAAAACACCCCCTAAAATGAACTGAGAAAGGAGAGTGTTTAAGGCAACATCCATCACCAAAGGTTTATCCTCAGTGACAACGTGCTTAATTTGCCACGTGAAGGACAGCAGTGACCGTATGCATAGTGGCTGGCAGTGTCACTCACTAAGGGAACATGGGTGATGACAAAGACCTTTCTGAGACCTTTCCACGTTCCAAGCAGTGTGCTCGGTTTGCGAGGAGGTGGGGCAAACCGTCCTAGGCCGCAGAACCACTAAGCAGCCGAGCTAGGATTCAAACCCAGGTCTGTGTGACATCAGACTCCCGCTTAGCTTCCAGCTCTGGCCAGGAAGGACTGAGCGACACTGTATGTACCTCCTGCCACAGAAGCCTATTACCCTGAGCGAAGGACGTGAAATGACTCTTTTTGGCTGCCGACCTCACGGGGCTGTGAACCTTGAGAGAAGGGGGACACCCGAGGGGAGTCCCACCTTCACCTTGATCCCTACTTACAGGCGCTTCCCAGACGACGGCACAGGAGCGAGGGAGCCCGCACGCAGTGGGAAGCAAAGACTGGCCTGAGGGCTAGAGCTGGGGGAGCAGGATGATGGGAAGAAGGGAGCCGTGCAGAGGAGTGGATTCAGAAATCCCCGTGGGGCTTCACTGTGGTCTTGGGTCAGCGCAAAGCGGCACATGTGGCAGGTGAGAACCCATCCCCCCCCCAGGGCTGGCAGAGAAAAGCCCCCTGGGAGGGGTCGTGAGCCGAGGGAGAAGCAGGGAGACACTGGTGCTCTGACAGCCAGTGCGAGAGACCGTGCGAGCGTGCCTGGTGCCCCGTCAGCTGAGATTCTGGGTGTGGGGGTGCGGGAGCCCAAGAGGGTGCACACTTGGGGCTCACTCGAACAAAAACTAAAAGCCTCCATGGGATCAAACGGATCCCATAGTAAATTAAGTGTTATTAGCACTCAACTTTTTTTTTTAATTTTTTTTTTCAGAGAGAGCTGGGGAGAGGGGCAGAGACAGAATCCCAAGCAGGCTCCACACTCAGCAGTGAGCCTGATGTGGGGCTTGAGCCCACGACCCGGGGATCATGACCTAAGCCCCAATCCAGAGTCGGACACTCAACTGACTGAGCCCACCAGAGGCCCCTAGCTTTCAACTCTTAACTCACTATTCTTTTTTTTTTTTTTTCATTTTTTAAAAATGTTTATTTATTTTTGAGAGAGAGGGGAAGACACAGAATCCAAAGCAGGGTCCAGGCTCTGAGCTGTCAGCACAGAGCCTGACGTGGGGCTCGAACCCACGAACCGAGAGATCATGACCCGAGCCGAAGTCTAAAGCTTAACAGACTGAGCCACCCAGACACCCCTAGCACTCAACTCCGAACTTACTATTCTTAAAGAAGGACATCCAACCCAGGCTCCCAGCAATGCAAGAATCACAACGTCTAGCGTCTAATAAAACACCACTTGAGATGCAAAAATCCAGCAATGAGGGAAGGGTGACCCTTACAAAGAGAGAAAACGGGCTATAGAATCAGATCAAGAGATGACGTGGGTGTGAGAATAGGCACGCGAGAGCTAAAAACAACTCTCGTTAATACGTCCAACATTGTAAAGGGAAAGATAGTTAAAATGGGCGAGCAGCTGCGGAATCTCAGCAGGGAAATGGAAACTATATAAAAGAGCCAGACGCAAATTCTAGAAACTGGAAACTTCAGTATCTTAAATGGAAAACATCACCAGAGAGGCTGTGATCCATGAAGCTGAGGACAGGAAGACAGGCCATAAAGTATCCAGACGCAGCAAAGGGGAGGTAAAGGGGGCTTGGAAAAAAAGACTAGAACCTCAGAGGCCTGGAGGGTGGTATCAGTCAGCGTCGTCACGTACACGCAGACGGAGTTCCAGAAAGGGAGGGGGGAGGGAGCGCAGGAGGGGGTGGGACACAGAGAGGCAGAAAAACATATTTGAGAAAATAATGACAAGAGAATTTCAAAGTCTGATGAAAAACGATTTCAAAATCTGATGAAAAACACCAATTCACGGACCAGAGATTCTCTGAGACCCAGCCAGGATCAACCCAAGGTAAACCACACCTTGATACATCGCAGTTAAGCTTCTGAAAAACAAAGACAAAGAGAAACCAGTGAGAGCAGCCAGGCGGGGGGGGATGCGCGATACATGGGGGAACGATGATAAAAATAACCCGAGTTCTCATCCGAGGCAACGCGGGCCGGAAGACAACCGAATGCCGCGTGTAAAGTGCAGGGAGAAAAGCCTGTCAGCATAGATTTCTCTGTGCACCAGAAACATCCTTCAAGAATGAAGGTGCAACACAGACGTTTCCAGACAGATGAAAGCAGAATGTGTCGCCAGCGGACTTGCACTACAAGAAATGTTAAAGGAAGTTCTTTAGGGGGAAACACAGTGATAGCGGGTGGAAATTTAGATCTAAACAAAAAAGCGTTGATATGTGTGGGCATATCACAGGGCCTTTCCCCTTCATGTCTTCGTTTAAAAAGAAAAAGAAAGAAACCCAATGACCCAAGCGAAAATAATTACAATATGCTGTAGAGTTTATAACATGGAGAAGTAGAATACATGACACACAAACCACAAAACAAAACCAAACAAAAAACAAAAAAACAATCGCACAAAGGACAGAAGCAAGGTGAACAAAAATACAGCAGTGTGGGTCCTTGTGTGATACACAAAGAGGTAGAGTATTCATTCAAGGCAGACTGCAGTAAGTGAAGGATGCCAGGTGACCCCTAGAGCAGCCGTGAACCAAAGAAAGCAGAGGCATATAGCTAAAGAGGCAACAGAGGAAATGAAACGGATTCCTAAAAAACAGTTGGCAGGAAAGCAGGAATAAAGGCGAGGTAACAGAAGACAAAACACCCAGGACAGGAGGCTTCAAACCACACTGAAAACACTGAAAATGGAGATGTACTGAACACTTCAATTAAAAGGCAGAAAATGTCAGACTGCATTAAAATAAAAAAAAAAAAAAGCAAGACCCAATTATATGTAGTGTGTGAGACACCTATTTAGGATAGAAGACACAGATGATTTAAAAGAAAAGGGCCCGTGTGGCTCAGTCAGTTGAGCGTCCGACTTCGGCTCAGGTCCTGATCTCACAGTTTGTGAATTCGAGCCCCGCATTGGGGTCTGTGCTGACAGCTCGGAGCCTGGAGCCTGCTACGGATTCTGTGTCTCCCTCTCTCTCTCTGCCCCTCCCCTGCTCATGCTCTATCTCTCTCACACATAAACAAACATTTGAAAAAAATCACAAGAGAAAAGAATATATGCCGTACAGACACTAATCGTGAGAGAGTGACCATGTTACCATCAGATGATAGACACCAAGAAGGTGGGTGTTACGAGAGAGAGAGTGGAGCGTCTCCGAACCATACAGGGGTCAGGTCAGCAAGAAGACACAGCAGGGGGTGCCCGGGGGGCTCAGTCACTTAAGTGTATGACTTCGGCTCAGGTCGTGATCTCACAGCTTGTGGGTTCAAGCCACGCGTCGGGCTCTTTGCTGTCAGCACAGAGCCCACTTTGGCTCCTCTGTCTCCCTTTCTTTCTCTCTTCCCCTGTTCACACGGCACTCTCTCTCTCAAAAATCAACACTTTTAAAAAAGATAAATTTTAAAAATTATCTTTAAAAAAGAAGGAGGAGGAGAAGACACAGCAGTCCTCAGTGTACATGCTCCCAGGAAGGGAACTTCAAATGACACGTAGCAGAGAGGCTGGCAGAGCAGTAGACTCATCCACAGTCGGAGATGGAGATTTGAACATAGCTCTTTTGGTAACTAATGGTAGTGAGCAATTATGAAGGACACAGAAGAACTGAGCAACACTGTCAAACATCTTCTCCTAACTGACATTTGTGGAGCACTACCTTCTACAGAAGAGAGATTACATATTCTCTTCTAGCGCCATAAAAAAGTATCAATGCATTTCAAAGGACTGAAATCGGACAAGGGAGGTTCTTCAAACACGATGAAATTAGAAATCAATACTCCTGCCCCAAACCTGAAAAACTCCCAAATATTTGGAAATTAGGCAATACACTTCTACATTACACATAAGTCAAAAAAGAAATCCCAAGGCAGATAAGAAAACGTTTTGAACCAAATGATAAAACACAACGCATTAAAAACCTGTGAGATGCAGCCAAAGAAGCGTTTAGAGGACAATGTGTAGTGTTCAGTGCTTGTACTAGGAAAGAATGGTTTAAAGCCCCTCCCTTGCTTCACAATGTCCTACGAAGGAAACCCTGTAATAATCTGCCCTCTCCTAACGGCTCCCAGCACTAAGGCTGGGGACACAGTCAGACCTGGAACTATGTGGTGACAAGCTCCGTTTCACCTTGCTTGCTCCCCTCCCTGAGCCTGGCCTGCACCCAGAGCCATACGTTCCTCTCTGGTTCTTTCTACGTCTTCCCTGTCTGCGTGCCCAATAAAGCGCACTGCGTATAGCAGGCACTCAATGGGGACGATTGTGATATTTTAATAAAATTCTTCATGGTTGTCTCTGGTTAGAAAATTCATGCTCGCTGCAAAAAGAAAAAAGATCAGACTTCTAGAATATGCCACTGCACGGGCACAGCCAGTTTGATGTACAGATGTTCCTTCTGATGTGTTCTGAGCGTACACTAACACGCCTTGCAAACAGAAAGGAGATCGTTCCCTGGAAACTGTTGGATGCCTGGCTCTCTGCCCCCTATTCAACAATACATCATGAAATATATATGCCTCTTAGCTTTGATTAGTAATTAAATAATTAATGCTTCAGTGTATGGGTTTCCCACAGCTTACTCAATTACTCCTCTTAGTAAAAGAGTTCGGGGTGGCCTCTATTTTCACTGTGTGCCCTCTCATCTCTTCCTTGGCATCTGAGCGATTCGGCAGAATAAAACTCATAGAGCGAAGTCGCCGGGCCAGAGGATTCACATACACGGTTCACATACAAACCAACGGTGCCCTTGTCATTCCAAAGGTCGTGCCTTTTTATACTCTCACCAATTATAAACACGAGCGTTCCAATCAACCCTGTTGGAGTGAATGTTGGTTTGTTTGCTTGTTCAGAGCTGTTTGCCCACAACTGTTTACTGAAGGGTCCGTAAATGGGGAGATGAGAGCAGAGCCAGGGGGTGGCCGCGGGGGCACCCGCAGTTCCCTGAGCCCTGGGTGCAGATGGGCCTCGTGATGTCCTGTAACTTATCAAGAACACCTTTGAGAAATGTGAACTTTCTGAGTTACTGGGTGACCTGAAAAGGGCCCCATGTGGCTCTTTAGCTACAAAACAGAAACCATGATGAGCTTTCTCCTATTTTCAGTTTTGGGGAAAATCTAGGCCTATAATTTCATGTTTCATGATTGGTGTGTGGGAAGCAAGGCGAATTTAAATATGCTTTTCTTGAATGACTCTGTGTAAACAAAATAGGCCACAGTGATGGTATCCGTAAGGCCTGGCACTATATCACAGTATCGCTGTTGAGGCTTTCGGAGCCACCCTCGGACGATCACGCTCTTCTCACTGCCCGTGTTCCAGCCCTTCGTACGACCGATCCCTCGACAAACATGTGGGGGCAGCGGCCAACAGACTGGTGCTCACTCTCCCAAAGAAGCCACAACTATAGGGGCATCTGGGGGCCCAGTCGGTTAAGCGTCCGACTTCGGCTCGGGTTACGATCTCACGGTTTGTGGGTTCGAGCCCCGCGTCAGGCTCTGTGCTGACAGCTCAGAGCCTGGAGTCTGCTTTGGATTCTGTGTCTCCCTCTCTCTCTGCCCCTGCTTCTGCTCTGTTTCTTTCTCTCTCAAAAATAAATAAAACATTTTTAATCAATTTTTTTAAAAAAGGAGCCACAACCAGAGCTGTAAAATTCAGCATTATAAGACTTCAAGAGGTAAAACAAAATATCTGAATAATTAAGTTTTGGTTTTTTGTTTTCTCAAGTCGGTGCAAGCAAAAGCATTTTTCATCCTAAAGCATCCAGAGTCCTTTTCCATACGCATCAAATCAGAGCACTACTGTTTGCTTTTATGAGGCTACTAATAGGACTCTTACTACTTGTCGTTACTAATCAGAAGGATCGCTCAGCTCCCTATCTTCATGTTCTGGTAGGATTTTGGTCACTGATCCCCGGCGAGTCTCAGTGGCTTTGGAATTTTACACTGGCAGCCACCTCCTGGAGAAGCTTTTTCGCTCAAAACTCGATCCTTCTGGGCTGGTACGTGTTCATTCGTGTAAGTTTGTTTACATAGATATTTGCACAGTGGGGCTGCAGAATTCGGAGACATCTATGTGCGTGTTTTCATATTTGGGGTGCGGGTCTTGCTTTCCCTTCACACCAGGGCTTACTCAGTCTGGCGGAGCCTTCATCACAAGTGGCAGTGGCCGTGAGCACGGCCCCTACGCTCCCCGCAGCCGCACCATGCCTGCCCGGCTTCTCCCTCCTTTCCGGCCTTGATCCTCCAGAGGGCGGGCCAGCATCCGAGACCCCTGGGGACCAACCACCTCGGGACTGACCTGGAGAACGGATTTCAGTATTTTCCTCTCCTCCTGGTAAAATATTCATTGAAACTGTACAAGCAAGAAGTCTTTTCCCAGGTTCAGAAATTGTTTGCCTGTAAACACGCTGACCCGGGCCGGGGAGGACCAAATGGGACCGGAGAAAATCCGCAGCAGGGCTCCAGATCATGCAAGAGCTGTGGCTTCCAGGGAAACCGCAGGGGCCAGGCGAAGAGCCCCTGGTGCAGAGAGCGGACAAATCACTGCTCCCAAGGAGACAAAATACAATGACTAGAAAACACACCGGCTCTTTGGGCAACGGACGCATTCTTACTGGTTAATGTTTTTACGGCCGTATTCTTTGTGAAGAACAGAACTAACCTGAAAACTGTAGAGAGCGAGAAAGAGAAAGCAGCACTGACCTCCTTCTCACCACCCCCACAAGGCGGTAACGCTTGGGAGAAGGGGAGGTGGGGGCAGGGGGCAGGTTCTGGAAACAGGGCGCGGCCGGGGCACTCACCGTTGACGAGGCCGTATTTCTGGGCCAGTAGGGCAGCCTGCAGACTTTTCCCACTGCCCACGGGCCCGCAGAGCAGCACCCGCGGGGTGAACGGGGCATTGGATCGATGGCTGGTTTGGGCATAGGTCAGAGCTGGAAAGACAGGATGTGAGCATAGTGAAGTCAGGTCCTAAAGAAAGGGAAACCAGCTTATGGCACCTATGCTTGCGTGCTTAGCGGCAGGGATGATTTCTAGCGGAAGCCCCTTGTGCGGCAGCCCAGGAGGGCATCACCGGGCGGCGGCGCGGCCCCTGCTGACCCCGAGGGCTGGGGCCAGCTCCCCAGCTGCCCACGGCAGAATGGGTCTCCCTCCCCAGCCTCACCTCCTGCCAGGCAAGGACCCAACCACCCTGCGCCCCCTGGTGGCTGTCCCGCCTTCAGACAGATCCGGCCCTGGGAAGGGGCTGAGTCAACACGCAGCCCTCAGGGACCCAGCCACCCCCGAAAGCAGGGGTGGGTGCGGCAGGGGGTGCCAGCCACGTGCTCTCGACATTCTGGGCACACCCCTGGCCCAGGGGGTTGGGGACATCCACCGGGTGCCAGTTGTGACAACCACCAATGTCCCCAGGGTAGGCGTGGGGGCCAAAGGAGAAGCCCTGGGACGTTCATTGTATGGATTTTGATCTCTCGAATCTTTGTAGGATTTTTTTTTAATCGGAACAATCATTCTAGAGGCCGCAATTCCTCTCTTCTTTTAGAAATCGAGGCACAGATAAGTTAATCGACTGTCATCAGGTGGTGATTCTAATCGTCATCATCACAGCCTCATACCTACCAGCGCATGTTAAGCGCAAAGCTAAATGCTCTCTATGCCACCATCTCATGCGATGGGCGCAGCACTCCCACGAGAGACGCGTGATGTTCTTGCCCCGTTTTACTGGCAGCGGGGAGGGCTGGGCGACCCCCCCACCGACTGGCGGCAGGGGTGACGTTTTCCACCCCTGAGAATAAGCTGGAGGCCATTCAGGTGAGGCCCCTCCAGCCTCAGAGCTGCCTAGGACCCACCACATCTGAGACGCACAGACACTCCAGGCAGAGCAGCCTGCTTACAAATGATGCTTAATTTACAGTAAATAACCAAGTTAATTAGAAGTAATGATCCCCCAGACAGTCTCAACATCTAATTATTCTTTTTAAAAATATGTGATTGCTGGATGCACTGCAGAGAGATTAAAAACAACAACAACACAGAGAGAGAATTCCGCAGTCCAATTTTCAATGTATCTGTCTGCATTATTAATTAATAATAATTAATATTCAGACACTCACATTTTTATTTACAATTCCAGGCATGAATTCTTTATGAACGATCATCTGAACTTTTAAATTTAATTAAGCGATTTGGAAGTAATTAATGTGTAAATTCAGAACCGTGCCATACGATGAACGTTGTGGCTGTTTACCTTCAGCTGCTGAAGACCTTTCCGAGACGCAAAATCACTGCAAACCCGTAAGGTGTCCGCAGCCTGGCTTGTTTCAAAGCAAAGACATTTTCTAGACATCCGCCTGCTGGTCGATGGACCCCCCTCTCAGGGAGCGAGGCTGCGGTCCCTGGGCTCTCTGTTGAGCAAGGTCCTCGGGCAGGTGGGGGCCGGGGTGACTGCCAGGCCAGGGAGCTCAGACACACTTCCGCCCCCAAAACAAAACTTCTCTTAAAGAGACTGGAGAGAATGCGCCCCCAAAGGCCATCGTCGGCTGTCAAGTGTCTCAGATCTCCGCGCTGGCATTTTTATTGTACCATTTCCCCGGCACTGCATAGGAGGGGATACTGTGAAGTGGAGACCGTGCTAAAGGATAATGCGGCTGCTCTGGGGTGGGACCACTCTAACTTTCCCTGGCCTTCACGGACAGCGTGCCGAGCCCCCCCAGCAGTGGCGCCTGATGTTTACTGGGCGCTTCTCCGCACCGGCGGCTGGGCTCGCGGCTGCAGAGACGTGATTTGCAGAATCCCGTGTAATCCCCACCCAAGCCTGTGAGGAAGACAGGGTCTCCGTTCCCACTTCAGGGATGGCAAAACTGAGGCCAAGAGAGTTGGCGAAGACTGCACGGCTGACGCGTGGTGGGGATGAGGTGTGAACACAGGGCCCGCCTCCAAAGTCTCTGGGCACAACCTTCACCCTCCTCTACACACCCATGCGCGCATGCACGCACCCGCATCAGGTGCGTTCTGTGGACCTTTCTCATTGCTGCAACAACAGTGCCGTGGGGGGGGGGGGAAGGGGGGATGCTTCCCCTGCTCGACACGGACTCACAACCCCTGAGTTGTGTTGCGAATTTCTTTTGTTTGTTTGTTTTTGTGGTGGTAGTAAGTTCTGTCTGTGTGCTTGTTTTAACTTTTACAAATTTTATCTTCCTTCTCCCTCACCCCCAGGGCCAAACTTCTTGCCCCCTGTCCCTCCGGCCCCACCCCCTCACTGTCAGATCTTCTGGCCACACCCGACGGCAGAGCGTTATTAGCCCAGGGAACCCGGAGCGTCCGAGACTGGACTCCCTGGGTCTCTGGCACGTTCTGGTCACTGGCGTCGCTGCCACATGAGAGGACACGAGATGGGAGGGCCAAGGAGGGTCAGGGGCCTGGGGGACTGGCCGCCTGGGTGTACCTACCCTGGTAGAAGACGTCCACGCAGGGCTGGTCGGCGCTGATGACTTTCAGGATCTTGGGGTAAGCCGGGAGGATCCCGGGGATGGCCCTGTGGTACTGCAGCAGCTTCCGCGCCGTCTCCAGCTCCGAGATGCCCTCTGGCACCATCAGCCGGTTCTGGATTTCAGCTTCGGGGGGCCAGTCGAAGGTGGTGTGATAAATCTCTGCCAGGGGAGAGGCGCGTGGTTAGGGTCGCTGGCTGGAGGCCGCCGGGGCATCTGGCCGGGGGCTGGCCGTCCAGCGGGCCCCTGTGAGCCCACCCGGCAGGGCGGATGCACTTTGCCTTTGGAGCTGCTCTCATGTCTCTTTAAACAGTAACAGAACGATGAGAGTTCTCGGCACAGCGGGAAGGGCTGCGGTGACTTGCGAGCACAGGCTCCGTGCCGGGCCCTCTGACGCGGCCCCCACCCCCACCCCCAGCTCATCTCCGCAGCCACCAGATCACAAGGCACGAGCCACCCCGTGTGCAGGTAAGGAAACCGAGTCTTGGTGACGTCCGGCAACTCACCCCACGTGACGCAGCTGGAAAGGGGCGGGTCAGGGTCTGCAAACCCAAGTCTGTCTGCCACCAAACCCTGGGGCCCCAGCCCCTGCTAGAGACCCAGCACATCGACAGGACTCCAACTCCTCCGGGCCGGGTTTACCGTCTCCAAGTGTCTTCCCCTCCTAGCCCAGCCCCGCAGCTCTGAGCCTGCGCTCGCCTGTGTGGCCCCCACGCGGCCCTCTGTGGGCACCCCAAGCGGAGAAGGGCTCAGTACATGGGGGGTGGGGCTGTTAGTCCAACTGATCATCATCCACCGTCCGTCACTGACCGTCTCTGAAACTCCATGGAGTGGGCAGGGGGTGGAGACGTCATACCTCCCGTTTGAGGGTCGATTCTCTTCCCCAAGTTTCTCTCAATCAGGACGCTGTCTGGAGAGCTCAGCACAACTGGACAGGGAAGAGAGAGAGCACCGCCGGTGGGCTGGGCAGCGGGTCCCAGACCCTCAAATCTCGCGGGCTGTGCTATGACCCTAACCACTGCCACCTCCCCCCCACGACAGTCCCTTAGAGGGGTCTTCTCGGCAGCCAGCCCGGAAGCTGCGATCTCAGGCCAGCAGACAGCCTGCACCTGAACATGCCATCTAACAGTCTTCACTGGAATCACGCCCTGAAGAACGTCTTTGTGATGATGCTCTTGCCGTATTTTGGATGATTTCCTGTAGAGGTTTTCTCAGATGGGGGACCCCCGGAACAAGGAACTGCCAGGGTCAAAACTAAACTCCATTTTTCTTTTTTTTTTTCTATCTTAATTTTTTTTAATGTTTTATTTATTTCTGAAAGAGAGAGACAGCATGAGCAGGGGAGGGTCACAGAGAGAGACACACACAGAATCCGAAGCAGGCTCCAGGCTCTGAGCTGGCTGTCAGCACAGAGCCCGACGTGGGGCTCGAACCCACGAATCGTGAGATCATGACCTGAGCCAAAGTCGGATGCTAAACCGACTGAGCCACCCAGGCGCCCCAAAACTCCACTTTTCTTACTTCTTAAAAAAAATGTTTTAATGCTTATTCATTTTCGAGAGAGAGAAGGGGGGAGAGAGCATGAGCGAGGGAGGGGCAGAGACAGAGGGAGACACAGAACCCAAAGCAGGCTGAGCCGCCAGCCCAGAGCCTGACGCGGGGCTTGAACTCCCAGATCGCGAGATCATGACCTAAGCTGAAGTCGGAGGTTTAACCGACGGAGCCGCCCAGGCAGCCCTAAAACTCCATTTTTCTAAGAGCGATCCCCAGAGGCCTTTTGCTTTATAAAATTCATCTGTGCTGTCCTTTTCCCTGCTGGGTCCTGGCTGGTGCGGGGCTGAGGGTGGGCCCTGGGAGCGGGCGACACAGAGCAGGGCACTCGCTTCTCAGGTCTGGGGACTGTCACGGGCTACTCACTGACGTGCCTGGGGGTGATCCCGAGGGTCTGGATCATCAGGACCTGCTCCCGGGTTTCGGGGATACCATCCAGAATCCAGCCCTAGGCAGAGAACTGAGAGGTACTCATCTATTTTTACTTTTTAGATTTTTTTTTTTGGAATTCTAGAAGGAATATAATAGTGTTATTTTAAAAAACCTGGAACTTTTAAGACAAAAGAAAGTAAATGTTTCAAATAAGCCACATCACCCACCTTAAAGTACTCTCATATTATTATATTCCCTTCTTTTTTTAATGTTTACTTATTTTGAGAGACAGAGAGAGTGGGGGAGGGGCAGAGAGCGGGAGGAAGACAAAGGATCCCAAGCAGGCTCTGCACCGACCACAGCAAGCCCGACGCGGGACTCGAACTCGCAAACCGTGAGATCATGACCTGAGCCAAAGTCACACATTCATCCTACTGAGCCGCCCAGGCGCCCCGTCACATTCCCTCCTGAATCGTACATTTGTGATGTAGGATAATCACAACGTACATATTTCGTGTCCTGATTTTCTCCTTCGCGTGTCGCAGCTACCAAAGCACCTCCTCGAATCAGCACGCCTCTCCGTGGCCACCGTTTTCGGTGTCGGCACAACGTCTTGCCCCAGGAGCCAGGCCCCACGGCAGAACATTTCAACCGCTAACGATTCTTTATTCATAACTTATTTATTCTTTATTCTTTATTCATCAGTCATAAATAATGCTGTGATGAACAGCCCTGTGCGTACGGCTCTTTCCACATCGTGGATCATTTCTTCAAGAGAGTTTCCCGGATAGGGGATCCTGGGAGAAGAATCACTTGACTCCAGACAAAACCCCACTTTTCTGAAGAAGAGGCCCCAAACCTTGCAGCAGTAAGAGGACTGAGTGGGAGTCTCTGTTCTGTAGCTAACTTGTTCCAGGGCTGAAAGCCCGCAGGCTTCTGCCCCTTCTGGGTACATACGGTGAGGGAACGGGTCTAGAACATTTATCTTTATGAACCATGTAAGTCCAACTGTGAAAGAAACACACGATTGCTGTGCACGGTGTGGAGGATACCGAAAAGCTGAAAGAGCAGCGCGAGTCACTGGTAACACCACTGGCCCGGACTAGCCACGGTTGACACTTTGCTGGAGATCCTCCAGCCTTCACTGACTGGTATCGTTGTCCTGGCTGCAGAATCACACTGTGCACACTATTTTGTAGCCTGTGCTTTTCATACAGCACAAACATTTCCGGAACATTTTCCCATGTGAGAAAATGTTCCCCTTCTGGAAGTTTCCAAAGCTGCCGGGCATGAAGTGAACTGACCTGACAAATGTTAACCACTCCCATATTGTTGATTTAGTTTCAGTCCTGTTTTCTACCATTATTATTTTTTTAAACGCTGTTAAGCATATCTTGATGCACACAGAACATTCTGGAAATCGATTTCTAAAAGTTGACACTTTCTTTTGTGGCTTTTGATACCTTCCACCATGTTGCTCTACAAAACTGCCCTGGCCAAGTGTTGGAATCCAACAGGAGATCACTTGTTGCCTGTATCTTTGTCAATGTTGGGCGTGATCTCGGGGTGAGGGGGGAGGGCGGGGAGGGTATCTGTCCAGCAAGGTAGGGTATGCCATTGCTGCTTTCATTTACATTTCTTTGATCATTAGTGAGGCTCCATATTTCTTCCACATGTTTATTGGTTATTTGAATTTTTTTCTTTTCCAAAATGTCAATTCATACTATCTATAGCGAGTTTCCTCCTGGGGTTTTGTCCTTTCATTTATTCACAAGAGCTCTTTACATAAGAAGAATCAATCCATTTTGGCAAACACTACCACAGACCCTTTGAGGCAAACAATGTTGCCAATATTTTTTGCAGGTTGTCTTTGACCTTCTAAATTTTGGATGGTGGGGGCTGTTTTTAACACATACGTTTTTGGCCAAATTAACTAGTGCCTTTCCCTGACCTGGTGCTGTGTGGATATGCAAAGAGGCCTTCCTCACTGCAGAGGCTGGTAGATACTCACTGGTACTTAAACTGTGTTCTCTTGGGGCGCCTGGGTGGCTCAGTCTTGGTAAACGTCTGACTTGGGCTCAGGTCATGATCTCACGGTCTGTTCGAGCCCTGTGTCCGGCTCTGTGCTGACAGCTCGGAGCCTGGAGCTGCTGCGGATCCTGTGTCTCCCCCTCTCTGTGCCCCTCCCCCACTTGCACTCTGTCTCTATTTCTCTCAAAAATAAACAAACATTAAAAACAGTTTTTAAATAAAAAAATAATAAATTGTACTCTTTTCCTTTACATTTAAATGATTTTACTCTTGACATTTAAAACTTTAATGGAGCCACAGTTTCTTTTGAAACTGGCATGATGCTGGGGACAGATTTCCTTGTGGCTCCCCACCGGCCCCAACCTCATCGACGGAACAGCCTTTCTCTTCCCCTCTGAATACCATTTTTGTCACTGTCTGAAATGCTGATACGATGCTGGCTCTGGCATATTCCTGCCTGTACACTCCTGAATCAGCCTCATGCCATTTCAAGCAAATTTTTTAAAGTATCTTTACGCCTGACGTGGGCTCAAACTTAGGCCCGTGAGGTCAAGAGTTGCTTGCCCTGCTGACTGAGCCAGCTGGGTGCCCCTTTACACCGTTTCTTTCTTCCTTCCTTCCTTCCTTCCTTCCTTCCTTCCTTCCTTCCTTTCTCTCCTTTCTCTCTCTCTCTCTTTCTTTTTTTTCCTGAGAGAGAGAGAGAGACTGTGTGAGCAGGGGAGGGTCAGAGAGAGAGGGAGATACAGCATCTGAAACAGGCTCCAGGCTCCGAGCTGTCAGCACAGACCACGAACTGTAAGATCATGACCTGAGCCGAAGCCAGATGCTTAACCAACTAAGCCACCCAGGTGCCCCCTCCTTCACACCATTGCAACTGTTATTTAGACCGTGTTGTTATATGTAACCGGATCTGCTCCTCCTTCTTTTTTTCTTGTTTTCAAAATTTGTTCTCCCAAGTAAGCAGCGAAGATATTTTGCAAGTTCAAAAATAGAAATTCTACTAGAGAGGCGCCTGAGAGGCTGTGTCGGTTAAGTGTCTGACTTCGGCTCAGGTCATGATCTCACAATTGGTGAGTTCGAGCCCCGCATCAGACTCTGTGCTGACAGCTCAGAGCCTGGAGCCTGCTTCTGATTCTGTGTCTTCCCCTCTCTCTCTCTGCCCCTCCCCTGCTCATGCTCTGTCTCTCTCTCTCAAAGATAAATAAATATAAAAATATTTTTAATAAAAAAATAAAAGAAATTCTACTAGAATTTTGGAATGACATATCTTATTTTAAGATTAAAAAGTATTTTTTTACGTTTTTATTTCTTTAAGTAATATCTGTGCCCAACGTGGGGCTCGAACTCAGGACCCTGCGATCGGGAGTCACATGCTCCACTAACTGAGCCAGCTGGGTGCCCCTGGGATGACATTAAATGTGTAGATGAATTCATGAAGAGTTGACAGTCTCACAATATCAGTACCTTCTCTTCCTATTTGTCTAAATTGCTGTTTTAATGTCCCTCAGCAATGTTCACATTAAACAATTTCTAAAGCCCTTTCAAGTCCTGGAGTCTAGAATTACACACCCACACATACACACCCACACACACTTTTTAATGGCTCGGATCTGGTGTCCAGATACAAAGTGAGCTTTGGAAGAAGTGAAATAAAGCAGCAAACACTTCGAGCCTCCACTCAGCAGCGAGGGTGGGCAGGTAGTCACCCCAGATGCCAGTCTCCGACACTGGTTCCCAGGAGGGGACCCAGACACCCCCCCCCATGTCATTAGGAGAATTTGGTTGCTTGAAGGTCAGCAGGTGGACCGATGGGGGTGAACTCAGACTCAAGGTCCTTTACAACCCACAACACCTGATTTACGCAACACCGTGTATTCCTAAAAAAGGAACTAACCAGAGAAGGGCCTGCGTTTCTTCAATATTAAAATATTTAGGTTCCAAAGTCCTCCACTGACACTTAAAAAAAAAAAAAAAAAAACTAAACAAATTTACAGAGTAAAGAGTGTTGGAAAAAATCAGGCATGCCTTCATTAATTTCTTAAATTATGGAGGAAAGCGCTCAGCCTCCGGAACCCTGGCTTCTAGAACTAATGAAGCAAAAGTGCAAAAAAGATTTTTTAACAGCCTTTTGCTCCCTTAAGTCCTTGTTACAGCCAGCCTGGAGCCCGGCTGCCGCTCGCTCGTAGGAAGAGCAAACACCTACAGATGTGCGCCCACCGCGGGAGCCGGGAGGCGCGGCGTCTGCAAGCTCCCCGCTCGCGGCTCTGGAAGCCAAACCCACATTTTCTGAACTTGAGCTACATTCGGACCCCCTTAGTTTTTCTTTACTGGGGGGGAGGGGCTGGGGGCCCACGAATCGCCTCTCCTGGTGCGGGGTGGGGGGAGGGCGGGGGCTGGGGACTGTTTCCAGTTCCTTTTTGAAGCTGAAAGAAGGTTGGAGCTCCGTCTCCGCTCAGCACCGAGAAAGACCTCGGCGTTTAATATTGCATTACGGAGCAATCATTATCATCTCGCCCATAAATTGCAGCTGATATCAGTATGTGGTCCAGAGCTTTTAGAACTATTCAGGGGAACAGCTCTCACCGACTTCTCGCTGGAGAAAGCGGGCCTTCCAATTACACAGGAAAAGTGTAGCAAAATGAGGAACATCTCCCTAATTAGCCTGGCCTCACTGGTGCATCATTCTGGTGCGGATGTGACATTTTTAAAAGAAGGTGGTGGTGGAGGGGGGGCTCTGAAGGGAACCCCAGGCCTCCAGCTCACCTGGGTTGCTCTCTCCAACCGGGGGGAGGGGGGAAACGGTATGATCACCCAGGTACTCAGGTCCCCGAGGGACCCCTTAGGGCAGCACACACTCTGTGGGAAAGGTAGCCATGGAGATCCGTCACCCCCACACGAGCCCAAGTCGGCCCTCCAGGGAAGGAAGGGTCGTGACCGAGGCCTCCATACCACGGCAGTGTAGGTCCTGGGGCGTCCTGGAGATGGAAGCCCCAGGCTGGGCCCTCGGAAAGCAGCTCCCTTCCCATAGCTCTTGTGTTTACAGAGGTGCGCGCAACTACCCAGCTGCAAGATGGACCGTGCTTTCGAGGGGAAACTGCCATTTTGGCCGAGAGCAAGTTAACTGCTGCAAATTCTGGCAAAGCGAGAAGTCATGAATCAGTAAAGAGCCCCCGTGCCATGATGGGACAGGCTCGTTCGGTTCGTGGGTCTGACGACCAGGAGTGGCTAGATGCGGAGGTATCCGTCAACCCCTAATTAGAATACATTATCCGTCTTCCTGACACTTCAGTGAGATGTCTATTCCACTCCGGAGCCGCAGCTTTGTTCAGAGCAGGTTAATTGATATTCTGATGCCTTCGCTCGCCATACCCCCGTGGCTCGGTTCTGTTTTATCACACATCAAAAAGGCCGTATGCTCAGGGCACTCCACGCACCAGCGCAGAGCCGGAGGTCTGCACAGCTGCGAGGGGTACGGTATCACAGGAGGGACAAGCAGCGAGCAGATGTCACAGATGAAAAAAAAGGGGGGGGACGAACGCAGCCAGCCAGCCTGGGGAGCGTGGCGAGGCCCAACAGAGCGCGGCCCGATGCGGAGCGGGCTGTCCTGCTCTGTGTGAGCGCTGCCCTTCCCTGCCCTCCCGGCTATTATTAAAGCGCAATTAGCAACTTCACGCGGTAAAACTCCCGCCCTCTGGGCCCTCTGCCTTTTGATGCATTGCCCCTGCTCGCCTCCCCTCTCCTCCGAAGACCCGAGGGGGGTGCGCCCCCTGGGAGGCCCCCAGCTCCAAGTGCAGACGCGGGGCGCGCGGCACCAGACCATCCCCGAGCCAAATGTTGATTCCTCACAGTCCTGAGGGGGCGATCTGAGCCTGAAGATTTGGACTTGACAATCAGAGTCACTCAGCTCCACGTCTGAACCAGGGGAAGCATCCAGAGACCACCACAGGGCCACGGGCTACCCCTCCTTTTTCTTTTTTTCTAATGAAGTATTGTGTGATTTCCCAACATATAAAAGAAGGAAAAAAGAGAGAGAGTACCAGCCAGAAAGAAACGCACCTGAGAAGGTCGAGTGTGGGAAACTGATGGGTCCTAACGGCGATTTCAGAGAACAGGAAGGTGCTTTGATGCATGAACAAAATCTGGCATCAAACTGCCTGAGTACCACTTCCTCCGTTTATACAAAACCGTGGGCACTAGGATGCCATCCATACCCAGCTCCCCTGAAAGATGGGCGGCAAGAATGTTTATTTCGAAGTGTAGCCTCAAACGATAGGCGGCACCAGGAGCGCCTGGGGGGCTCAGTGGGTTAAGCGTCCGACTTCAGCTCGGGTCATGATCTCACGGTTCGTGGGTTCGAGCCCCGCGTCGGGCTCTGTGCTGACAGCTCAGAGCCTGGAGCCTGTTTCGGATTCTGTGTCTCCCCCCCGCCCCCCAACTCACGCTCGCTCTCTCTCAAAAAACAATACGCGGCACCTGCTGGCACGCCCCACCCCACTCAATGTAGCAGAATGGCTTACTCCTCACTGGCCCTGCCACCAGCAAAGTGTGCCCCGGGGCTTTGCCCGGCTGCCCTCTGGGCACAGCCCAGCAGCAGGACGTGTGCTTAAAAGAGGCTGGGCGTGCGGGAGCGACCGCTGTCATTAACCAACCATGTCGATCCCACCCTGGCTCGTCAGCGACACGAGCGCGGCATTTCACTCGAACACGCGGATCCAAGCCAGCCGGGCCTCCTGGGTCTGCAGGTTAAAAGCCAGAGAGCTCGGGGTGTTAAAACAGCACAGACGTGACTGTTCCCAAATAGCTAAAATAAATACATTTTAAAGTCGAATTTACATTAAATGTCCCTGGGGAGACCAACCCAGTTTGAAGACCGCCCTGTGCTGTCCCCAGACGGACCAGCCCCCTCCCACCTCCGATGCCGGCATGGCGCCGACACAGCCCACTACAGAGATAACTCTCTCTGGGGGGAAGACGTGCTCTCAGGTGCAGACATGGTGGCCATGGCTGGAAATGAAGGAAATGGATAATCCAAGGATATCCAGTGAACGGGGCCATTTCTCCTGCTCTCAGACACTTTACAGCATGTCCGCGGTGTGGTCCCACGTCCTCCAGAATTACGCCTGCCTTTTAGGATGTCAGACATCTGGAGGGTGAACCGCACGGGCTGTGTGCCACCGCCAGCCAGATGCCTGCCCACCAGTCCCCTCCATCCCTCTGGCCTTGCTCTCCTTACCTGCAAAGTGGGGCGGTAACAGCAGTCTAGCCCGTAGCTGTCAGGAAAATTAAATACGGACTCTAAGCAAATACCCACAAAATAAGGCATAGTGCCTGGCAACAAAGAAATGGCTGGTTTGGGCATTATACTTTTGAGAAAGGTGAGCTATGTTCTTTTTCTCTTCCTAGTCACAAGAAGGAATCCTACGTAAGTTTGTAGAATGTAATAAAGATCATTTAGAAAGGCGGTTTCTTGGAAAGAGGAGTAATTGGCATTCTAGATGTGACCTGAGGAAAGCTGTCCAATTAAAGACTATTTGAGGAAAACATGATTGGATTAGAATGAGAAGAGTCTGGTGAGTGGTCTCGGCTATGGCAGACCTGCCCCAGAGCACTCGAGGCCATCCCTGGGCCGGGGACCTTCCCCCAGGGGAGTTCACTCCTCTGGAAGTACAAGCAGGGGCCACGTAGGGCCGCAGGTGGGGGTCCAGCACATGGGCAAACAATAATCATGTTGTTGGGGCAAGATCCATTCACTCATTCTCTCCCCCACCCATCCATCCACCCGACCATCCACCTATCCATTCACCCATCCATCCACCCATCTATCCATCCATCCATCCATCCATCCATCCACCCAACCACTCATCCATCCATCCATCCATCCATCCATCCATCCATCCATCCACCCACCCATCCATCCACCCACCCATCCATCCATCCATCCACCCACCCATCCATCCATCCATCCACCCACCCATCCATCCACCCATCCATCCATCCATCCAACCATCCATCCATCCATCCACCCACCCATCCATCCATCCCCACCCACCATCCATCCACCCACCATCCATCCATCCATCCAACCATCCATCCATCCATCCACCCACCCATCCATCCATCCATCCACCCACCCATCCATCCATCATCACCCATCCACTCATCCATCCATCCATCAATCCAACCATCCATCCATCCACCCACC
Source organism: Proteles cristata cristata (assembly GCA_017311185.1). NCBI lineage: Eukaryota > Metazoa > Chordata > Mammalia > Carnivora > Hyaenidae > Proteles > Proteles cristata. Next base: position 232,203 of record JAESUZ010004339.1, on the reverse strand, counting down.
CATCCATGCATCCACCCATCCAGCCATCCAGCCATCCATCCACCCACCCATTCATCCACCCACCCATCCCTCTGGGTATTTGCCCCCACCCTGTGCAGGGCACTGTGCTTCCATACTGGAAAGGTCAGCAGGTCTGCCCTTGGGGGTGAACGGTCACTGGCTTCTTTAGCCGACTGCCCCAAGTCTGTCTTACTCATCTCTTTTTCCAGCTGGCCCTCTGACTGGTGAAAGGCACTGAATGTCAACGGTGAATCGAGAGGAATGGACCAGGTGACTTCTAAGTAGGGGAACCGTAAGATTTATGGTCTAACAGGGCGCCTGGGTGGCTTAGTCGGTTGAGTGTCCGACTGCAGCTCAGATCATGGTGTTGCGGTTCGTGGGTTCGAGCCCTGTGTCGGGCTGGCTGCTGTCAGTGCAGAGCCCATTTCAGATCCTCTGTCCCCCTCTCTCTGCCCCTCCCCCCGCTTGTGTGTGTGTGCGTGCGCACACTCTCTCTCTCAAAAAGAAATAAACATTAAAAAAAAAAGATTTAAGGTCTAACAAAGACATTTTAGGAGTGAACAGCATGTCATTAATAATCATGCAGGAAAAACAGGCATCCACAGAACAAGTGACTGACTTGCCTCTAACGTGCTTTGAACATTACGACGTCATTTTCTTTCAGTGCCGGCTCTCTGAAATCATGAAAGGAAGCACGGGGCAGGAGGGGCTGACAAGGAGCCTAAGTCTGATCAGCAGCTAAAAGGGCTCCTCTCCAGGGAATCCCCAAGCACAGCGTGAAGGTCAAGTGCACGGAGCCCCCCCGCTGTGTTCTCAGAGGTGGCGGTGCCCCCTCCCCCGCCCCGTCCCCAGACCCCAAACGGCTCCTTGGGCCTCGTTCCTCCCTCTCCATGCCAAGTTCACTGCGCCAGGCACGGCCCCAAAACAAGGCAGCCAGCCCTAGAGTCCTGCCTCCCCTCACGCTGGAGCTCCGCCCCCCAATCCTGGGACACCCTCCCCCACGCTGCCCACCGGGGCCTCAGGCAGGGAAAACACTGGGTGCAGATCTTGGCTCCTACCTCACGGCTCTGTCGCCTCCATTATGCAGCCCTGAGCCTCAGTGCGCCCATCTGTAAAGTGGGGGCAGTAAGAACCGCCTCCAGGAAAATCACAGAAGCTGCATGAGGTCGTTGGTAGGAGGTGAGATGGCAGAGTGCCACCCCACACACCTGCTCCTTTCTGCCCCCGAGCTGCAGCCCGGGAGCCAGCGCAGCTGCATCTCCACGGGATTTAGAACGGCTAAATCCGCAAAGGGGTGACTTTACAAAGCTGATTCCGGGTCCCACAAGGGGGCAGCGCCCTGGGTGACATGGGCATGTCCACAAGGAGTCCCTCAGGCTCCCGCACCCCATCCCAGTGGTGCTGGCCCCCGCGTCCTTCTGTGTCCCGGGAGTCAGGCCACTTTGCTGGAAAAGTGCCCCTCCCACCACCCTTACCCCCTCTTTCCCAGTCAACGCGGCCTTCTCCCGAGGCTCCCTTCCTACCTTCCAGAAGGTTGGGACCCCTTTCCACATCTCCCGAAGCTCCCTTCATCTCGGGCCCTCGACCTTCTGCTTCCCGAGAGTAGACCCGCTCTGCTCCTCCAGGAAAAGCCCCACCTCGCCAATTGTTGAAATGTGGGAATATCTATTATGTCCTCAGAGAATGAGAATTCAGCAGATACTAGTGAATGCCACCAGGTCTCAATAAACAAAAGACATGCCAACGAAATACACACTCGCTCTTGCATTCTGACGAATACTCTGATTTATAGTTAACGTCAAAAGTAGCCTATTTAAAAAAAATTTTTTTAGTGTTTACTCTTGAGAGAGACAGAGTACGAGTAGGGAAGGGGCAGAGAGAGGGAGACACAGAATCCGAAGCAGGCTCCAGGCTCTGAGGGCCTGAATCTATGAACGGTGAGATCATGACCTGAACCAAAGTCGGACGCTGAACCAACTGAGCCACCCAAGCGCCCCATAAGTAGTCTGATTAGAATTCAAGTTGGGGCACCTGGGGGGCTCAGTCAGTTGAGCGTCTGACCTCGGCTTAAGTCATGATCTCGTGGTTCATGGGTTCGAGCCCTGCGTCGGGCTCTGTGCTGACAGCTCAGAGCCTGGAGCCTGCTTCGGAGTCTGTGTCTCCCTCTCTCTCTGCCCTTCCCCAGCTCATGCTTTCTCTCTCTCTCTCAAAATAAATAAACATTTTAAAAACTTAACAAAAAACAACAACTAGAATTCAAACTGGGGTTAGTGAATATGTTCCAGATCACAGCTAAAAACCATCCACCTGACTTTCTGCATTTCTTTCAAATCGTATTGACTAATGGTAATGAGCCAGATGGGGACCCCGGGACCCCCACCCACTAACCGTGTGACTATGTCCTCGTCTGCAAAGCAGGCATGGCGGGGAGCCCGCGCCCTTGCTGGGGTTTGGGGCTGTGTGTGACGACACACACGAAGTGCTAGCGCCACATCCGGCAGACGCAGGTGCTGGAGGGGTGGCGGTACCCAGCCTGCGCCGGCCCAGGGCGCATACCGCACTGCTCCTCGTGGGCAGCTAACTGAGGACCTGAGGACACAAGGGGCTGCCGCCCTCTGCTCTGGCCCCCCCACCGGCAATTCCAGCTCTGGGGGGCGGGCCTGTGTTCCACCTGCCCCAGGTGATGTGCCAGTGGTTCCGGATGTTTCCAACATCACTGTGCCTCTCGACACTCTCTGCTGCTCCAGAGTTACGGCCGCTGGAGCATCAGACTCGGTGCCACGTTCCCGTCACCCACTTCTCCTTCCGGCGGCTTCGAGAGGGATCGTCACAGGCATCTGTTGCTGCTGCTCGCACGAACGGGCCAAGAGGCCAACCGCGGCCTCAACCGAGGGTCCGGAAATACCCCCCAAATCCCGGGTCATGCAGAGTGTGCTCCCCGGGCTCCTCAGAGCCCTGCCTCACCATGACGCATCCCATAGGTTTTCCGAGTGGAAGCCGGGCCGCCCCTCTGATGCCCGGCAAACCTAACCACGTCTGTGTTAGAGGCACACACGGCCCCGGGCCTCCGCGGAGCTGTTGATCAATAAAACCGCGCTCCTCAGAGGATGTAAGTGACATCTATAAACCCGCGAGTGTCAAAACAATGGCAAGAAAGTCCTGTGTTCCTCCCGTCAGAGGATGGAAGCCGGGTGATTAATGCCAGCCCGGTGACACCGCAAGGAGAAATAAAACAAGCAGCTGGTGGTTCTGCGGGCCAGGCTCGGGCTCCTCTTCCCCGCCAGCATCTCCGCTATAAATACTGACTCGCATTATGGGCAGGGGGCATAAATCTGTGCCCAAAAAGGGAAAATGAAAGAGGCTCCAGAAACCTGCCAAGTCAACTTTCAACTTTTGGTTCCACAGTCAAAAGTCCGCCGCGCCCACCGCTCCTCCCTTAGAAGAAAGCCTCCGTGACACTAAAGGAGATTTAAAAAAAAAAGAAAACCAGGTCAACCTGGGAACACAAAGTGTAATTTTACATTTTGTGTGCAGTAAACTCGCCCCGCCCCCGACCCAGCCCCATGAGGTGCCGGTTGGTGTGGGGCCAGGGTCGTGAGCCTCTCCCCGGGAGCGCCCCCTACCTTCCCCGTGACCAGGGACTTGGGGTGTGGCCAGAGTCTGACTTCTGATGACACCGCTTGTTCTTCAGCTCAAAGAGGGAGATGATTCCAGACGTTCTGGAAGGTCCACTGTCCTTTAGGTAACATAGGTTTCCCGCCTTGGGATCGGCAGTGGATTTGTGGCGCCACAGCCTGCTTTCCCGTCGGATCTACTCCCCACCTGCATGGCCCGCCACACGCCCACGAGAGTAGGCACCGTGTCCTTTGTTCCGTTCTGTCCCCCATGTGACCAAAAGCATGTCGTGGTGCACAGTGGGTGCCCAGGAGTCCTGGCTGCTGACCCCTTGGTAGGACAGCTGTGTGGCTCCCATCAGAAGATGCCTCACAGCTGGGCATGGTGTCCGAACACACCACGCACTGCGACGTGCTGCCTCACCGCTCTCTCTCCTTTCATCCTCAGGGACCAATTCTGCTCTTGGGCTTCATTTTGGCCTCTTCGTTTTTGTTCTTCCTGATCTTTACCACAACAAGACCACAGGTCTGAGGAATCGTGAGACAAGGTCACATCTTCTGAGCTCACTGGAGGCCTGATTACACCCCACGTTGGTAACCGGGTGTCCCAGCCGGCACATCCCGGTTTCTGCTCCGGGCGTCTGGTGGGGGCGTTAGGAAGGCCTGACCAACTTCTGGGGGCTGAGCGGAGCTGGCTAGACTCAGTGACTGGGCGATGGCAGTGGTGTCCCCGCAGGCTTCCCTTGGGCGCACCGGGGCGGATGCAAGGGTGCGGAGGTCTGGACTTCCTTAGTCAGAGCGTGGCTTCCCCTTGGATGGGGCTCCGAGCATCAAGGCTGTGACACAGAATGTGACTGAGGAGGGTGCCGACAGCCAGCTGAGCGCCGAGGGGGCCTGCTTCCTCCTTGCTGGAGCTCAAGGTCCCTGCCCAACGGCCCAGGGAGGCCCTCAAGGGGAGCGAGTTCTATGAACTTGGCTTACACTCAGCTTCATGCCGTACCACCTTTTGACTAGTCCTGACCTCCAGAGCAGTAGACTCATCCCCAGCTCAAGCTCACGGAAGCAAAGAAAAACGGAGCCACATGAACAGAAGAAGGAGATGGATGGACTCCAGCCGATTTTTAAATTTCATCGATTTTCCCCCTCTGGTACTACATTTAAAAGTCTGCTAATTCTCATCCGTGCAGGCTGTGGGAATGTTCCAGAACTCACTCGAGTAATGACTCCAATGGCGTGTTGTGCCAGCGGGCCACGCACCAACCCCAGAGGCACACGGGACTCCAACGAGGCGTGAAGTAGGCGGCAGCAGCGGCCTTCTCCGGCCCGTACGTGCGTGATCTGCCTCCAGACGCTCATCTTGTGTGGGAAAAGCATATTTACCTAAGTGGACCTCAGAGCCAGGTGCGGCGCTGCGCACTTTGCCTGCGTGATCTCATTAAACAGGGACAGTGAGCCAGCCCTGCTTCGCGCACGGTGCACCGCGGCCCCCGGAGCCCAAGCGGCCCACTGGCCACCTCGGGACGCTCCACACAGGCATGCACAGAGCCCTGAGTGCTCTCCCCGCCGGGCCCCTTCGGCCCACCAGCCCAGACCAGCCAGGGACAGCCCTGGCCGTGTGCAGAGCCCATAAATCACATCCCTGATGCTCAGAGGCTGCGCCTGTTCCTGGGTGATAAACTCCCACCGTCTGACAGGCCGGGGTAATTGGGTACCAGCCTTCCCTTCTCCAGCGCACGGCTGCGGGAGGAAGGTGACCGTACATCTCAACACTTCCCCTTTTCTCTCAGCCCGGCACGTTCTCGCCCATGGCCTTCCAGCTCAGTCTGGTTCTGGAGACACAAAAGTGCCTTTGTCAAGGAGACTGCAGAGCAGCAGAGACCCTGGCCGAGCAGCCAGGTAGCCAAAACCCTCGGTGTGGCCGTGGTGAAATGCCCTGCCGTCCCGGCCACTGGTCCTCTGACTTCGGCTCAGTCCCTTCTCCCATCTGGGCCTCAGTTTCTCCTTTTGTTAAAGGCTTTTTGTTTTTAAGTTTATGTAAAGGTTTTGAGAGAGAGAGAGAGAACACGCATGTGCACACAAGCAGGGGAGGGGGAGAGAGAGGGAGGGAGGCAGAAAATCCACCCTGGTGCCCCCTAAACCAGTGTCTGTAGAAAACGTCCTGTCTAAAACCCTTTACAGAAGGTAGAGTGCCTGGGTGGCTCAGTTGGTTAAGCATCCGACTGGCTCAGGTCATGATCTCACAGCTCATTGTTCAAACCCTGTGTTGGGCTCTGTGCTGACAGCTCGGAGCCCGGAGCCTGCTTCAGATTCTGTGTCTCCCTCTCTCTTTGCCCCTCCCATGCTTATGCTCTGTCTTTCTCTGTCTCTCAATAATAAATAAAAACACTAAAAAATTAAAAAAAAAAAAAAAAAAAAGAAAGAAATTGTCCTATCCAAAACCTTTTAGAGAACGTGGGGCACCTGAGTGGCTCAGGCGGTTGAGCGTCCGACTTCGGCTCAGGTCATGATCTCACAGCTCGTGAGTTTGAACCCGGCATCGGGTTCTGTGCTGACAGCTCGGAGCCTACTTTGGATTCTGTGTCTCCCTCTCTCTGCCCCTCCTCCACTCATGCTCTGTCTCTCTCTCCTTCTCTCAAAAATAAACATTCCACAAAAAATGTTTTTAAATCAAGTGTCCTGGTGGCTGACCCTTGTCCCAGTCGATGAAAGGGCTGATGAGGAAAGACACAGGAAGTGTGTGCACAGGGCGCCCAGACTGAATTGGACGATGGCTCTTAAAACCTTGAACCCTGGAGGCTTGGGGCACAATGCCGCCCTTGGGGTGCCGCAGTTGAACTCAACAAGCGGTAGGGGACCACGGCTAAACGGGAACTTGAAAGCACTGATAATGGAAAACAGTTTGAAGATGCGATGAGGAAAGTCATGAAACAGGTCTCCACAAGTTATCTCAAACCAAGCCAGGGCAACGATTGCAATATTTTCCCCAGAAAAACCTTAGGACCAATACATTCCTGTTGCTGAAACCTGTTCCGACTCGACTGCAAGGTCACAGTGTATTTTCAGCACCCTCCCCTCCCCAGGCCAACAGCCAGCAGGGCTGAGATTTCACTGCCTCGGGTACAGACTGGGGAATCACGCAGTGATTCTCTCATTCGTTCACTTCACGAGCATGTCTTGAGCTCGCAGCCTATGCCAGGTACCACGTGAGGAGCTGGGGTTCTGGAGGAGGAGGACAGCAGGAGGCTATGGAGCCACTGAACAGGGCACCCCGTCTACCAGGGGCTCAACGAGCTCAGGGGAATGACTCTAAGCCGGGACTAAGGAATGGGAAGCGGGGCAGGGGTCTCAGGCAATGGCAGAGTGTGTGTGTGTCCATCTTCTACTGCTGGGTATCAAACTCACAGTCTTAGTGGCTTAGGTAGTACATTTATTATCTCAGTTTCCGTGGAGTGGGAGTCTGATCGTGGCTCAGCAGGGTTCTCTGCAGGGGTCTCACAGGGCAGCAGTCAAGGTGGGAGCTGGGCTGCGTTCTCATCTGGAGGCTCGACAGAGGAGGAATCCGCCTCTGAGCTCCTTCTCACTGCGGGCAGGATTCCCTTCTGCACTGCCGTAGGTCTGAGTGGGGGGCCCTGGTTCCTCACTGGCTAGAGGCCTCCCTCAGGAGCCTCTCCAACATGGCAGCTTACTTGTCAAGCCACTGGGGAGAATCCATCTCTCCGGTCTGCTCGGACAAAGGCTTAGGTAATGTAACATCGTCACAGGAATGGCCCTCCTCACCTCTGCCCTATTCTGCGGGTCCTGCTCCCACTCAAGGTGGGGGTTACACAGACATGGACACCAGGGCGAGGGACCCCCAGGGTCTGTGCCCCACAGTGTGTGGAGGCCCTAACAGGGGCCACGCAGGGGAAGCTGCAGGGGGTGTGAAAAGCAGCAGACAGTGGGGCAGTGGGATGAAACCGGGCGGTGGGCAGGTCCAGGCCCCTAGCACTCTGCGGATGGACGCCCAAGCAGGGTGGACAGCAGCCGAGGCTCTCAGCAGTGGGGGGAGGGGGGAGGAGGGGACACCATGACATTTGCTTTACAGAGACAAACACAGGGCACCTGGGTGGCTCCGTCGGTTAAGCGACTTCAGCTCAGGTCATGATCTCACACTTCATGGGTTCAAGCCCCGCGACAGGCTCTGTGCTGACAGCTCAGAGCCTGGACCCTGCTTCAGAGTCTGTGTGTCCCTCTCTCTCTGCCCCTCCCCTGCTCACACTCACACACACTCTCTCTCTCAAAAATAAGTAAACATTAAAAAAAAAAAAAAAAAAAGACAAACACTTCCCTAGGCATAAAATAGAAACATCCTTCCAGGGAGCATTGTTTCAAGGGAATGTTGACATTAGTTACCTCCAGGAAGGGAGCCAGTGGCTGCAGGGACTTGGGCGCCTTTTGAATTTTGAGTCCATGTGAATGCATGGCAGTCAAGAAATGAATTTGTTCATTTTTTTTAAGCCATCCCTGTGGCAGCAATGTGCAGAAGGGGCCAGGAAGAAAGCAGGGTAGCTGTGGGGAAGGATTAGAGCCCAAGGAAGGAAAAGGACCTCGGTGATCCAACCCCGGCAGAGCGCTGGGACTCTGGAGAAGGAAGGACTTGAAATCTCCTGGTATTAGAGCCTTTTCCTCCAAATTTCCTCAACTTGCCGCCTCATTTCTTAGCTTCCCTCTGCCCTTAGAGATGTGGCCCAAAGAGCTCTTGGACTTCAAGAACGTGGCCGTCCCTATAGAAAGGCAATGGGTCCCCAACAGGTAGAGCCCACCTCCTTCTCATCATTCCAATACAAAGTGCTAATTTCTCTTTCTCTAACGCATTTGATGGTCACTTCAAAGAGATTCTTCAAAGAGATTGCATTAGACCAAAAGAAGGAAGAGAGAAGAAAAAAACCCCCAACATTAACTACAGAATCCTGATGGGTTATGATTGCATTACTTTTCCCTGAACACCAGTCCCAGCTTCCTTTTTGTGCTCTAAATTACCAATTCTAGTCCCTGTGTAGCCAAATAATAATAATTACCATATAAATGAATATGCATATGTGTCATTTTCCTCCCTAAAAGCGGAGCGCCTGTTTATTTTGGATGAGGGTTTGTTTTGTTTCTGAACAACCAAAGCACATAATTAGGAGCCTCACCTCTTGCTCTTGAAATCCTGTCTCCGCCGGGAAGAGATGAAAAAGGTACAGGATGCCCCTTGAAGCTCAGAAGAAATTTTTAAACAAATTAAAGGAGATATCTCTTTGCTCGCCAGGCAACAATGGCTGGGACAGACTCAAGATCAGAATGTAGAGGCCAGAAGGGGCTTCGAAGCTGAGGCTGAGCCTGACCTTTCACAGATAGGGACCCCGAGGCCTCGTGAAGAGTGCGGGGGGGTGGGGGGGGACATGGTGTGCACTGGGGAGCCAGGAAGAGAGTGGCCAACAGCAGGACCCCGTGTTTGCATTTCTGTTCGGGGACAGACTGTAACAACACCCCCCACCCCCGCAGGACACACAAGCTCTGCGAGCCCGGGCGTCTGCATCCCCAAATGCGGTGAGGGCCGCACCTCCTCCAGCAGGCTGCGGTCAAGACGCTCAAGGCCACGGCTGCGGCCATCAGCCCTCCAACTCCCATCAGCAGTCTCCACCGACAGCCTCATTGCATAGGGGCCCTGCACCCCTGCAGCGTGGTGTTGTGGGCCAGGGGCCAGGCCAGGCACCCCAAGTCGCTGGGGTCCAGGCGCCCTCCGACCCCCATCACCAACATAGTAACAACGGTGATCACTAATACTATAAATACCGAATCAGTAGTATTAAGTCAGCCAGAGTGTTCATTATGCACAGCAGAGTCACAGAGTACAAGAGAACTCATCATCATATCTCTCACGACAGAACTAACTGATAATGCTAACAGTAAGGATTATTACCATCTTGATGATGGTGGCGGCTGTTGGCGAGGACCAGGGATGCCTGGTCTCACGCTCTGTCTACACCGTGGGCGCACTGTGCAGACCAAACTTTTAGATATGCTCAAGAACATTTATAGACGTTAACTGCATGTTTCAGAGACTAACCTGGGTCACTGAGGGCAAGACTAGGATACGCAGCTGAAGTCATAGAAGCCACAGCTGGAACCACCATCTTTGCCCCGGACGCCATGGCTTCATGACTTACAGAGATTAAAAAAAAAAAAACAAAACAAAAATGAACCAAGCAGCCCGGTCAAGCTGGAGCCTGTGTCTGGACTCGGTGCCTGGATCTCCGAAACATGAGTTCAAGGCCCAGGGAATGCACCCAGTGACCCAAACCCACGATTCCACGCTTCTGAATTCCAGGTTAAATGCTTGTGCACCAGAAACATGCAGTGATTTATGAAAATGACTTGCACCAAGTGCCAGCTGCGTCCCCAAGACACGATGGTGAAGGTCGGAGTCAACGGATTTGGCCGCATTGGGCGCCTGGTCACCAGGGCTGCTTTTAACTCTGGCAAAGTGGACATTGTTGCCATCAATGACCCCTTCATTGACCTCCACTACATGGTCTACGTGTTCCAGTATGATTCCACCCACGGCAAATTCCATGGCACAGTCAAGGCTGAGAACGGGAAACTTGTCATCAACGGAAAGCCCATCACCATCTTCCAGGAGCGAGATCCAGGAGCGAGATCAAATGGGGTGATGCTGGTGCTGAGTATGTTGTGGAGTCCCCTGGGGTCTTCACCACTATGGAGAAGGCTGGGGCTCACTTGAAGGGTGGGGCCAAGAGGGTCATTATCTCTGCCCCTTCTGCTGATGCCCCCATGTTTGTGATGGGTGTGAACCACGAGAAGTATGACAACTCTCTCAAGATTGTCAGCAATGCCTCCTGCACCACCAATTGCCTGGCCCCTCTGGCCAAGGTCATCCATGACCACTTCGGCATCGTGGAGGGACTCATGACCACAGTCCATGCTATCACCGCCACCCAGAAGACCGTGGACGGCCCCTCTGGGAAGCTGTGGCGTGACGGCCGAGGGGCTGCCCAGAACATCATCCCTGCTTCTACTGGCGCTGCCAAGGCTGTGGGCAAGGTCATTCCTGAGCTGAACGGGAAGCTCACTGGCATGGCCTTCCGTGTCCCCATCCCCAATGTGTCTGTCGTGGATCTGACCTGCCGCCTGGAGAAAGCTGCCAAATACGATGACATCAAGAAGGTGGTGAAGCAAGCATCAGAGGGCCCCCTCAAGGGCATCCTGGGCTACACTGAGGACCAGGTCGTCTCCTGCGACTTTAACAGTGACACCCACTCTTCCACCTTCGATGCTGGGGCTGGCATTGCTCTCAACGACCACTCTGTCAAGCTCATTTCCTGGTATGACAATGAATTTGGCTACAGCAACCGGGTGGTGGATCTTATGGTCCACATGGCCTCCAAGGAGTAAGAGCCCCCTGGACCACCAGCCCCAGCAAGAGGAAGAAGAGAGACCCTCAGCTGCTGGGGAGTCTTTGTCCCAATTCATCCCCCAACACACCTGAGAATCTCCTGACCTCCAGTTTCCATCCCAGACCCCCCGAAGAAGGGGAGGGGCTTGGGGAGCCCTATGTTACCATGTACCATCAATAAAGTATACTGTATCCAGCCAAAAAAAAAAAAAGAAAATGACTTGCACCAAATAACACTTCCATGCCTTGAGATTGGGTTGTGTAAAGATGGGTAAAGCCTGGCCCGAAGCCAAAAGGAGGGTCTGAATCAAGAAGCTGAGTTTGCCCACCTGCCTGCAAGACCCAGGGCCTTTCTTGTTCTCACGCTCAGCTTGGGGTGGGGGGTGTCCACCCTTTCTGGTACCAAGGCAGCTAGGGACACCCTTGACTTAGGAGCAGAGCAGCCAGCACACGGCAGCTCTGGATCGTGAGGTGGTGGGTGTGGCATCAAAAGCATCTTAAAAGGAAACCCGGGGGCACCTGGGTGGCTCAGTTGGTTGAGAGTCTGACTTTGGCTCAGGTCATGATCTCGCAGTTGGCAAGTTGGAGCCCCGCGTTGGGCTCTGTGCTGTCAGTGCAGAGCCTGCTCTGGATCCTCTGTCCCCCTCCCTCTGCCCCCCGCCCTGCCCGTACTCTCTTTCTGTCTCTCTCTCTCTCTCTCTCAAAAATAAGTCAACATTAAAAAAAAGAATAAAAGGGGAAATCTGAAGCAGGTGTGGGGAGCCCCTGCCGCCTGCCTTTGCTGATGCCAAGAACTAGCACGGAGCAGGGACAACATGTGGGCCGGGGAGCAGCCGTGGCTCGTGAGGAGCCTACACTGCTCAGGGCGAGTGAGATTCCTGGGGTAGGAACTGACGGTTACTCCCTCCCGCCGCTAAGCGCTCCCTGGTGCCAGGGGCTCTCGGCATCCTGAACCCGCCCCACGTGCCAGGCTGTCCCCAGCTCTGCCTGTAAGTGCAGCCCCCATCCCGCTGCCACGTTCCAGTCGGGGTGAGTCAGGTGCGCTCATAGCAAAGGAGTAACGCCCAACATTCGGCCAAACCACGGCCCTAGGCGGCGGAGAAGCGGCCGGGCCCGAAGCGCGAGGAACAGAACCTGCACACTCCCAGCCCGGCCATCCGCAATGCAAGAGTTTAATTCGACTTGGCAAACTCAAAATCAATTATAGATTAAGGCGTAGAGCGTTTTGTACGGAAAGTGCTGGCCCATTTTCAGTCACTTAGGAGGCTCTCCCCTCCCCCTTTATTCCTGACATATGACAGTTTCCACACCTCCCAGATAAAAGACAGGGAACCTTCAAGAGCGTGGCCGATTGGTGGGGCAGCTTTAAGAAGAACGGATACGAGGTCTGTAGGAAGCGGGGTCCGGGCCTCCTTCTGCCTGCCAGCTTACCCCACCCAGCTGCCCGCCCAAGTCAGCCCCTCCACAGACCACGCCAGCCCCATCTCCAGGGGTTTCTGGAACAACCTGGCTCTCCCGGCTTGGGTCGTGGCCCTCACAGCCCTTCTGACAGCTGGCCCTCCTTTGGGCGTGCAAGGCTGTATCCGACTGTAGCTGGTGAGCTCAAGACCAAGGGACCCCCTTGCTCGTGGGGGGCTGAGGCGGAGGGGAAAGTCCAGCAGCAAAGGCCATGCGGTGCCTGCAACAGGCGCTTAGCGTAGGGGAAACTGAGCCAGACGGGCTTGGGAGCAGTGACAAGTCCTGAAACAAGCCCCTGGCTAAGGGGCCATTCTTCTGACACTGCTGGGAGCTAGACGTTTGCTTGGTGGGGGGTGTAGGGGGATAGGAGCCTTTATCTCACCTGGGGGCAGGTGGGAGGGAGAACCCTGACAGAAGGCAGCGGGCAGGGCAGAAGCGGGGCTGGTGTCTGGACGGGGACTGGGCCAGGGAAGGGCTGCCCGACCCGTAGGCTTATTGGGAAGAAGAAACTGAGGCCGGCCTCTGCTGAGACCTAACCCGAGGGGGTGCGGGTGGCCATGGGAACTGGGTCTGGAGGAACGAAGGTGCCCTCCCTCCAGGCTGGACACGGAGCCCGGGTCCCTTCTCACTTTCCTCTTGTAGGGCCTGAGTCCCTCCTGGCTGACTGGGCCACGTGACCCCCAAACCTCACCGCTCCCACCGCAGAAGAAGGAGCCAGATCAGACAGGGCAGTGGACATGGAGCCTGGGGGAAGTTAGGGAATGTGGGGTGGAGTCCATGGTGTGTGAGGGGGAAGTATGCTTTCTACCCGGAACTGAAGAGAAAGGGCAAAAACGTTTTTCATGATCGTGTGAAAGTATCCCTTAGAACAGGGGTCAGGAGACTATGACTCCTGGGCCAAATCCGGCCTGCTGCCTGTGTTTGTAAATAAAGTTTTATTGGGACAAACCACGCCTTTTAATCTCTGTACCATGTACAGCTGCTTCCACATTACATCAGAGGTGAGCACCATATGGCCTCTACAATGCCTACTATAGTCACCACGTGGCCTTTATGGAAAATGTTCATCTAGCCCCGGTTTAGAGTGGCCTCTGAACTTGGGGGGCCCGTGCCTAGGCAGCAGGAGACCATGAGCTCACTGGGAGCAAGCTGAGGTCTAAGGAAAACACACTGTTCAGATGAGCTTCTGAAACAGACTGCAGCTTTTCTGTGGCTTGGGATCCAGACTCGCAGAGCCGAGGACCATGCAGACCCGGCTGTGACCAAGTGTGAGGACTGTTATTTGCTCACCAGCACGCCAGAGAGATGTCCGGCGATCTTTCCAGAGTTGGGCCTCTTAACGAAATTTTAAGCGAGAGGGAGAGGGAAAGAGAGTATGTGTGCACATATATGCACACTGAAAGAGCACAGGCACATAAGCTGTGTTCTGGGCACCGTGAGGTCTGCACCGTCCACCCGCTCACTCCCTCTGAGAGCAGCTCTGACGGGTGGACAGCATGCAGGCAGTGGCTACTTGAGGAATCAGAAAAGTATACAATGGTAGGTGACCTGGGGAAGGAGAACAGAATTGAAAGTACCAGCAAAGCAGTACCCCCACCTGGTCTTCAGGCAGCCTGAAACTGAGCGCAGGTGACAGGGAGGGCCCGAGAGATGGCCAGGAGGGGTCCTCACATCCAGCCTGGGCAGTGAGAGAGGGGATCCCTGACACTCACACAGCGGGGAGATCTCCGTGTGTTTCTCTTCTCTGTTTCTTTGCACCCCAGTCCCCAGGCAAGCCTGCTGTGGCAGTGGTGCCATGGGGAGCCCGCAGGTGCCTGAAACTCTGAGGGGGTAGAGGGCCCTTCCTCTGCAGTCCCTAGAGAATGGGCACGCGGACAGCACATTGCCGCAGGGAGCTGCATGGCACTCCTGGAGGTTTTGCACCCAGAACCAAGATGGGAACCACAGCACAGAGAAGGTGGCTGGAACTTGCAGCCGGAGCCCCAGTGAATCATTGCCCACGAAGACAAAAAAAATATCAACACCCACCATAGGATTTAAACAAGACCCAGAGTCCCACAGCAGTAAGATAAGTGTCCAGGATACAGAAGCACACAGCACAAGGGCAACGGGAACATCTCAGACCTGAGACTTCGCCACTGACACGACTCGAGTGCTAGAATGAGCGACGAGGCTAAGGAGGCTGGTTTTGAGCCACGATGATAATGACAAAGCTCAAACGAGTAAATGAATGGACAAACAGAAAGTCTTGGAAACAGAAGACAGCGAGAAGAGCCCAGTGGAATTCTGAAAACGGAGAAACATGGCAATCCAAAGGAAAAGCTCACTGGACGGGCCCAATAGGAGAATGGAGACAGGAAAGGAGGGCCTCAGGGAGCTCATCATCCAAAACACGACACAGGGGCGGGGAGGAGAGAATGGAGCCTCGGCGACCCCGCAGGGACCACAGGCCTGCTGTTCGCAGACCTGGGGCCTCAGGAAATGGGGACAGAACAGTGCAGACACTACCTGGAGAAATAATGGCTGCAAACTACCCAAGTTTGGAGAAAAACGTAAACTTATCAGTTCAAATCTCCAAAAACAAATCTCCAAAAGAACGAATCCAAAGAAATGCACACCAGCCATTTGGTAAGTGAACTGCTGGAAACCGAGGACGCAGAAAACAATCTGGAAGGAGGCCGGGGAAAGGGATGTGCGGCCTGGGCGGCTGTCTTTCCACCAGAGACCATGCTGGCAGGAAGGAAGCGGGACCCTGCAAGGCGTGAGGAGAAAGAGCTGGGCATCTAGAATGTCGAACCCAGGGACAAACGTCCTTCAGGAATGAAGGCAAAAGGGGCACCCAGGTGGCTCAGTCAGTGAGCACCCAACTTCAGCTCAGGTCACGATCTCACAGTTTGTGAGTTCAAGTCCCACATCAGGCTTGCTGCTCTCAGCACAGAACCCGCTTCAGATCCTCTGTCCCGCCCCCCCACCTGTCTCCCGCTTGCATGCTCTCAAAAGCAAATAAACATTAAAAAAAAAAAAACCCACAAGAGATAAATTAAAATGAAATACTTTAAAAATGTTCAAATCAGTGACAAATTGGACTTCGTTAAAATTAAAACCATTTGCTCTGTGAAAGCCACTGATACGAAGACACTAAGACTAACTGTGGACTAGGAGGTGAGGTCTGCAAATCACGCAGTCGCACAGCCCTCAGTATTCTCATCTGTAAAATGGGGAAGGCAGAGTGCCGACCCCACGGAGTTCCTCTGAGGACCCGAGGAGTCAGTGCGTGGAAAGCCCTCCCATGGTGCCCGCTGTTCCTGCTGCCCCCATCTGCCCCTCCAGACCCCCTCACCCCCTCTAACCCCCCGCCCCCGTGCCCCAGGAGGCTGGCCTCCATGGATGGGCCGCGTCATCTGGACACCTGCCCTCTGGCTTCACTGGGTCTGGAGGCAGGGAGTCGGGGGCACCCCCAGTTCTCCTCTGCCCCTCCAGGTCCGGGAGTGCGCAGCTCCCTGTGGGGCTGGTCTCAGGTGCTCATGGGTTACCTGAACTGCCCCCTGCTTCCACAACTGTCCTTTCCTTGAAGGCTCTCCTGTGACCCTTGGGGCGGGGCCAGCTGTCTCCTATGATTTCCCCAAGGGGCGGGGCCGGCTGTCTCCTACCATCCCGAGGGGCGCCCCAGATTCTACCTTCTTATCCGGCTCCATCCAAGGTGAAATCCACACACTGGGCTTCCCTGAGCTCAGGTTCGTCTGTTTCACCCTTCTCTGCGGGCCCTGGCTCATCTCTGCGCCAGGACCTGAACCCACGCTGCTCCTCCTCCCTTTATCCAGGAACAGAGCCCCGCTCCCTGGGAGCCCCGCCGAGCTGCTCCCCGCAGCTCCTTACCCGCCTGACACAGTCCTCCTCGCTCACGCGCTCCTGAATCAGCCTGACGAGCAGCGCACTGGGCACCGTCTAAAGGAAAGAAGACACACGGAATGAGAGCCGTAAGGACGTGTGACGGGCAGGCCGGCCGGGCTCAGCTGAGCGCTGGGGAGCTGGCTGTGTGGACACAAAGGTTCTCCAGGCCCAGTGGCCTCTGTAAAGTCCAGCCCTCCCCCGCACCCTGTGCTCCCCAACACTGTGCTCACCGACCTCCACGCTCTGGCTTATCCTGTGCCCCGCCCTGGGTGCTCCCCTCCCACCCAGTGACTCTAAGTTCCCTCAGATCCCTGCCCGCAAGCCGCCCTCCCCAGGACACGGCATCCTGGGCAACTGGCTCACGGGGCAGGGAGAGGAGGCAGGGAGAGGGGGACAGAGGCTCTGGAGCCCTCAGAGTGATTCTAGAAGGTTACGCCTGATTTCAGGAGGAGATTGGGCCATGTGGGTAAAGACGTTCCTAGGGAGACCCTTGAGGGGCCGCTTGATGGGTTGGGGACTCAGACACTCATGATTTGGGCCCTGGCCACCTGCTGAGTGACATTGGACGAGTCTTCAATACTCTGAGCCTCAGTTTCCTCACTTGTAAAGGAGACGAAGACGAGGTGCTTCCAAGAGCTACCGTGAGGATAAAATGAGACAATACCAGGGCTCAGCGCCGAGGCCAGGACCGCCCCTGAGCACCCTCGATGCACCCTGCACGCTGGCCCCTCAGCACGGGTCTGCTCAAGGGGGACACGGAGGCCTGGTCTGTGTGGCCTCCCCGTGCAGTGCACAGCCCCCGCTCACATCTCTGACACGGGACGTGGGAGGTCAAAATAAATTCCAAACACGCAGGCACGCTTCTGGGGGTGGGGGTGGGGGTCTGGGAGCAGAATGCAGACCCACCCTCAGCACCGGGGCTCGCCCCCCACCCCGGCCCGGGGCTGGCTCCATTCATGGTCAAGCGTCCCACTCTTGGCTACATCATGGCTGCTGGGTGACCTTGGGCAAGCCCTGGCCTCTGTAGGCTTCACACACTTCACGCAGAGAAACGAGCGACAATTCTGTAGTCTCTCCTTTTATTATTTTGTCCCTCATCCACACATTCTGCCTCCCGTAACGCAGAGCCCCCCAGAGTTCCTTAAGGAGCCACCCTCTTGCCCTTCGGCCTATATAGTTTCTGTGGGGCCAAGCCCACCGTCAGATACAGAGGGGGGCCTGACTGGTCCAAGTTGACCAGTATATCCCACCGCTGGCCACTGCAATTGCTCCGGACGCTGCCACTGCCCCAATCCTGGCCAAGAGGCATCAGGCCCAGGATGTGGAGTGCAATCGTCAGAGGCAGGAGCCCTTGCTTTCCAGCGGATCCAAAGCTGAGGGGCTGGAGCCACAGCAGGCACTTGGCATGAGGGGGTCGTAAGGGCACGGAGCCAGCACGGAGGACACCCCAGGTCTCGGCCTCAGGATGGCCTTTCCAGGATATGGAATCGGAAGAGGAAGACAGAGCAGACGGCAGGACAATGGTGGAGGGGGTGCCTCTGAGGAGCCTCGGACCTGTCTGTGTCCACCGGAAAGTTCTGGGGCCACCGCGGTTTCTACCGAACCGACATCGGAAGTCAAGAGCGAGCGTGAGCAGGAGAGGGAGAAGGAATGCATGCGTGACACGCTGAGAAAGAGGAGGCCAGAGAAGCGAGAGGCGAGAGGGGAGCGAGCCGGCATCCAGTCCCTGGCTCGGGCACCTCCAGGGCACCTGTGTCCTTCCGTCTGCCCTCTCCCTGGTCTTGCCAACGTCTTGCTCAGGCCAGTCATCCCCCAACCGGGGTGCGCACCCCTGGAGGGCTTGTGCGAGCGCAGGTCACCAGCCCCACGCCAGGGCTTCTCAGCCAGCAGGTGTAGGGTGAGGCCGAGAATCTGCATTTCTAACAAGTGCTCAGGGATGCTGAGGCTGCTGGTCCGGGGACCCCCCTGGAGCGCCACTGGGTTAAAAGCGAACTCCAGCACCCAAGAGCCCCACCCCGCTTGGGAGAGGCTACTGGCGGGGACTGGGGGGGCGGGGGGGCGGGGGGTACCTTTCGGCCCCACCCCATCTTCTCAGCTCTCCTGGGGAAACGTCCCCCAGCTGGCCGGAGAGGGAAGGGGGTCAACGGGGCAGGAGCAGCCCTTTCCTGTCCCCCCCCAACCCCGGGCAGAGCCAGTTTTCATCCTGAGGCCCGTTTCCCTTCGAGATGTGTCTCCTGTCCCTGCCGACACCCTTTCAGGAGACAGCATTCAAACAGGTACCGGGACGGGCAGGGGGTAGTGGGGGAGGGGGGGAGCCGAGGGGGGTGCAAGCCAGTCAAAGAACAGGGTTGAAAGGAGACAGGTCCAGATGGGGTACAGCACCCGCAGGGCTGTGCCCGGCAGGGGACAGGCCCCTGGCTTTGAGCACAGCCCCTCCCGGGGGCCCCCTGCCGCTCGCCGCCTTGGCGCTGTCTCCGTGCCAGCTTTGATGTGTCACGTCAGCAGCGGGGCTTCCGGGGGACGCTTCTCGGAGTCCCTGCCAAACTGTCTTTGTAGGACTCAGGCTCCCTCCTCCCAGAGCTCCGCCATGCTCTCCCACCCCGGTCCCGCGAGGCCTGGCTTTGTGGGCAGGCTCGGGGACAAACTGGCAGAGCCCAGCGAAGGCCCAGATCAGATGCAGGCCCCTGGCCCCTCGTCTCCCTGCTTTCTTGTCATCAAGGCAGAGTCGGCCACACTGGCTCCTGGCTGGACCTCACTTCCCCTTCCAGTTCCCGCTGCGCGGACCCCGCCACCCATGCGCTGACCTCAAAGGGGCCGTTCTCCCCTGAACCACGGGACGCTGGGCTGCTGTTCACAGGTGGCCGGTGTGGTGGAAGGTCAAACCCTGACCCTGCCCCCTGAGGGCCCTCACCTCACTTCCCACACCTGGGCATGGGCGCATGTGGTCCCATCCCCGGGTCCCACTCTCCAGGCCCCCTCCTGTCTCTGTGTCGCCTTGAGTGACAATTGCTCAGGAGTCAGAGACATCTCAGTCTGCAAGATGAACTTGCACGTGGAGCAGAGGCAGGAGGGGGATCGTTGAGACCCCTTGTTTGGCCCCCCCGGGGAGCCCCCTTCCTCCTACTGGTGCTGCTGGTGGGGGAGGGAAGCCTGCACTTGGACTTGAGCTCGAGTAAGACCTGAGCAGAGAATCTTTAAAGACAACTCTCATGTTATAGTTCCTGCTGCTTCTCGGGGCTGTCGGCACAGGTCTGGATGGCAGGCACTCCCGGAGCTGTGGAAGCAGGCCCTGGGCCGAGCCTTTAACGGGCCCTCATCACGTGCCACGGGGCCACAGAGGGAGGTGGCCCTGCAGGGACCCTGTGGTGGGAAAAGCCAATGAACTTCACCGTCGCCTTGAGTGGCTGACAGGGGACACAGGACACCGGGAGGGCCCCTGAGCCGTGTGGCCTCCAGGGCTCGGAGCAGCAAGGTGGGAGAGGGGGTGGCGAGAGTTGGCGGAGGGCAGCCGGGGAGCCCCCAGCCATCCTCCCTGTACTACGCGCCTGTGTGCACGCAGAGGCAAGAGTTCTTTTATTTGGAAACTAAAGAAAATGGTGACTCTGGCAACTGGACGCTTGGGCACATGAGGTTACACCAGATTTTAAATTTGTAAGCAGAGCTGGGGTTAGTAAATAACACTGAAGCGAGAAAGAACCCAGCTCCAGATCCTTCCTCTCCGACCCACAGGCCTTCAGAGTCTGGGTCACTTATTCATTCAACAAACACAGGCTGCTCTGCTCTAATGCAACAGCCACGTTCCGAAGAAAACTTGACCTGGGGATGATTGTGCTGTAAGAGTAATAACGGTGACGGGGCGCCTGGGGGGCTTAGTCGGTTAAGCGTCCGACTTTCGCTCAGGTCATGATCTCGCGGTTCGTGGGTTCGGGCCCCGCGTCCGGCTCTGTGCTGTCAGCTCAGAGCCTGGAGCCTGTTTCAGTCTGTGACTCCCTCTCTCTCTGACCCTCCCTGCTCACGCTGTCTCTCTCTCTCTCTCTCCTAGAAATAAATAAAACATTAAAAAAAAAAAAGAGTAATAATGGTGACGAGAAAGGGGAGTGGCGTTTGGGGTGGGTCCCCAGGGGCCACGTTAGAATTCCCTGGGGAGCATTTGAAAACTCCGGTGCCTGACCCCTAGTCCCCGGGATTCAGACTAAACAAGTCTGGCAGGGTCCACGTGAGCCTAATGTGCTTCGAAGATCGAGAACTTCTGGACCAGGCAGTCACTCAGGTGTGTTTGCAGGTGTGTATTTTCCTGCAGAGATTTCAATAATAAAGCTCCCCCTCCCCCACCTGCCTCCCCCCAGTAGAAATGAAACCATTCTGGAATAGTCACACTCAGCTCCTGCTGCAGAGATTTATCCTGGCAGCGCGGGCCCCCTTCACCTTCCTGCTGCCTCCTGTGTGGTTAGAAACCGACGGGACTCGGCTCTGGTCCCCTGACTTCCCAAACCCCAGCAGGGCCTGCACTGGGCCAGAACCAGCCCGGGCAGCAGGGGCCTCCTTCACTTTCCCGGCCTCACTCTGGCTCCCCGCCCTGCCCCCGGGGCCCCTCACCTGGGGTTTGGAAGGAGGGTCGTCCTAGCGAATGACCAGAGCAGGCAGATGAGGGGCGAGGATCTGACAAGACGGGGTAAACTGAGAGCAAATGTGGCCGTGGTCAAGGTGGAGAGGAGATGAGAAACACCGGCCGGGGGTAGGGTTTATACCCAGAGTGCCCTGGGGCCTGAAGACCGCGAGAAAGCTCCTCCTCCTCGGGGTTTAGCCCCCACCAGATCCCCTTGTGCCCCGCCGAGCCCGCTCTGCACACGCCTCCCCAGAGCTGGCCGGGCCCTGGGGCCCCCTGACCGACTGGCCCGTGCAGACCCCCTTTCCTGAGCACCGGGCCGTGGTGCTGCTTCCGTGGGCGGGTGAGCCAGGGAACAGGGTGGGGACCAGGATGTTAATGAAGTGGCCTCAAGGAGGCGGAGAGTGGCCGCGGACGGTCCCGATTCCGGCTGCAGAGCGCCAAGCAGGAAGGTGGTTCCTCCATCCGGGGCCCCGGAGTCACTGTGATCGCCACCCCCGTCTCCTCTTCTGGCCCCCGCTGTCCCTGCTGTGGGGCCGGGCTCTGGCGTAGGCCCCACCCCGCCCTCGCCCTGGGCCATTACTTAACCTCCTCCAGGCCCGGTGCCCACAGGGAGGGTGTGAGGGGAGGAGGGAGGCCTGGAAACACTCAGCAAACACAGGGACGCTCCCTGTTCTCAGCCGCCTTCCCTCACAAACAAGCCTGAGTCTCCAGAAAGAACGTCCCAGAGGGCACGTCCCTGCGGCTCTGGTCTGAATGCACGTGTCCCCCAAATTCACGTACTGAAATCCTAACCCTCAAGGTGACAGTATGGGGGTGGGGACAGCTTTGGGAGGTGACTGGGGGGGAAGAGCGGAGCCGTCACCAGTGGGATTAGTGTCCTTAATTCAAGAGACCGCAGCCACCTCCCTCATCCCTCCGCTTCGGGACGACAGAGCGAGAGACGGCCCCCACCAGACGCCGAACCTCCAGACCCGGGAGAGATCAGCCCTGTGTTTCCAAGCCACCCCGTCTGTGCTATTTTGTTACAGTGGCCCCGAGGGACTGAGAGATCCGCTTACAGCCCAGGGGGTACTATGAAGAAATATTTCTAAGTTTCTATCTGGAGTCAAGAGAAACAGCAGACGCAAGCTCTATGCTTCCCTTGGGGAAACAAAAGTTTCAGATACGGGGGTTGGTGAGATTTTAGGAACGGGACAGCCAGTGCCCTGGGGTGCCAGCCACAGATGTGTGTGAGGGAGCCGGAGGGGCGGGGAGGGCGGCCCCTGCACGGCCGGGGTCCTGGGGTGCAGGCGCCGGCTCTTTCCACCCCGGGGACGGCTGGAGGGCGGCCCTGAAACGCCTGCCCGGCCCAGCTCCAACCTCTGTGGACCGAGCCCCTCCTCTCGGCACCCCCGTGATGGGGTGACCCTGGGAAGCACAGGCCCGGGGCCGCTGACCAGCACAGAACGGCCACCTCGCACTGGTAACAACCCCTTCGTGCCACAAACCCCTCGCTTCCATGCCGCCCAGGACATGTGCCCTGCTTAAGAATTCTCTCCTTCCTGGGGCGCCTGGGTGGCTTAGTCGGTTAAGCGTCCGACTTTCGCTTAGGTCATGATCTCGCGGTTCGTGGGTTCGAGCCACGCGTCGGGCTTTATGCTGACTCCCGGCTCAGAGCCTGAAGCCTGTTTCAGTCTGTGACTCCCTCTCTCTCTGACCCTCCCCTGCTCACGCTGTCTCTCTCTCTCTCTCTCCTAGAAATAAATAAAAATTAAAAAAAAAAAAAATTCTCTCCTTCCTTCCAGCCGGCCGTGTTTCAGGTCACCCCCAGCACTTCCCTCACTCAGTCCCCGAGGACATGGAGACTAGCTGGGGGGGAGGGGCTGTCACCCTACCTTCATTTGTTGATAATGCCTCCTGGCACTTGCAGCCAGAGAGGAGAACTCTCGTGCTACCAAGTTCTCCACGGTGAGAAGATTGCTATTCAGATGTTTGCACAGCCACATCGCCTGAAGAAGAGCAAGAGAACGTTTTAGCGGACGCTGCAATTAAGAGAAGGCCGTGAAAACGCCCAGGCCCTTCCATATTCTACTAGAAAGACTGGCCACGGGAAAGCATAACTGGTTTCTGGCTGGAAGGAGGCCACCCAGGGGGACAAGCCCACAGAGAAACCCCCCCCAGCCCCGGCCTGAGGATACCGCTTGAGTGTTCTTTATCCATCAGCCAGTGACAACTCGGAGCTAGACAGCCACACGCCCTCTCAGCCCCTCGGGGCCATGGAAGGTTTACCGCAGGAAATGCGGGGACAGGACCCAATACAGGACACGACCATACCTGTTCATTTTTTTTCTTAGATCGGGAAATGATGTGGCCAAATGAACATTTAGTTCGTTGATGACTATGTATAGTCTACAGGGAGGTATACATTTCAGGGAATAATAATGTAATAAAATGCCCTTAAAGGCAAGGTCATACGGATGGCCATTTCAGCTTCGGGATGATTCAGGAGGCCCGGAGGTCCCCCGGGACAAGCATGAACCTTAATTCTCTCTGTTCCTCCTGCTGGGAGATGTCGGTGGTGATACCCTGCAGGGCTCTGTCTGGATTTTACCTTATAGCATCTTATTGTAAAATTCGATTCTGCGTGTCCCCCACACAGTGGTCAGAGGTGGGGATAGTGTATTCACCAAAAGCTGAAAAGGCAGTAAACCGCCGTGGGCCCTGACCTCGCCACGGGGCAAAGTTGATGGCCTTGACCAAGTGGGGACTGGATGAAAGCAGTTGTCTGTGCTCAGGACGCTTCCCGAATTCCTCCAGAGGTTAGGGAAGATCTGGGACTGGGGTTAAGCACATGGGGGCCCAGAGTGCTAATGTCTCAAAGACAAAGGTCCTTTGCCAAAGGAGACCCCCTTCCCCTGAGTGACCTGACTCCGCCTTAACAAGGCTGGGGGGGAGCCTGGGGTGCGGGGCTGTCTGTCTCAGGGCAGAGGCCACCACCTTGGGAGATGCTTCAACGGGCTTCCGGGGCCTTTTCCCAGGAGATTTCTGCTCAGGCAGGTCTGGAGGGGAGTCTGGAACCTGCCATCTTCCAAAGCACCCTGGTAATGCTTGTGGCTGCCAGGCCCGGGGGCCCCTGTTTCTAGCAGTAAAACAGTATGCTGGGTGGGGGGAACCGTACATAGGAGGGAAGGCTGGCAGCCCAAGCCTAAGGAACACAGTAGGAAAACTACAGACAGACAGACTGACAAGCAGAAGGACAGAGGGATGGATGGATGCGCAGAGGGGTGGACAGAGAGACAGGACTTGAAGACACAGATGACTCCTGAGCACGACGGATACGGGCCGGCTCCTGCAAGGATCGGCCGCCCTCATTCATCCCTTTGCTGAATGAAGCCGAGAGCCAGCTCACCAGGGGACACAGCCCACCGCGTCACCAAGGCCCGGAGCGCATGCTCACCGCAGTGGCACGGCCATCACGGAAGAGCTGGCTGATGTTTACTAGCCAGGCTTTTATTTTTTAGTTTTATTTATTTCTAGGGGAGAGTGAGAGAGACAGTGTGAGCAGGGGAGGGTCAGAGAGAGAGGGAGATACAGACTCTGAAACAGGCTCCAGGCTCTGAGCTGGCAGTCAGCACAGAGCCCGACGCGGGGCTCGAACCCACGAACCGTGAGATCATGACCTGAGCGAAAGTCGGACGCTTAACCAACTAAGCCACCCAGGCGCCCCTAGCCAGTCTTTTAAAAGACAGAGTTCTGGGGCGCCTGGGGGGCTCAGTCGGTTGAGTGTCTGGCTCTTGATTTCAGCTCAGGTCGTGATCCCAGGGTCGTGGGATGGAGCCCCGAATCGAGCCCCGCATTCACTCTGCGCTGAGCAGAGAGCCTGCTTAAGATTCTCTCTCTCTCTCTCTCTCTCTCTCTCTGCCCCTCTCCCCAGCTCATGCTCTCCCTCTCTTTCTAAAATAAAAAATAAGTAAAAAGCAGAGTTCTATGTCAGATGACTGAAACGTTAAAAAGTGTTGACACTCAAAAAAGGGAGTTTAAGATGAAAACTGTAGGCAGGGCAAAGCGCACCAGCTTGGGGACCGGGGCTGCCTCCAAGCAAAGACAAAGAAGGGGAGATGCAATGAGGTATTTGCTGTGTCTTTAAAGCTATAATTAAAGTGGAATGAGACTCTTCAAAGCAACTATGGCAAAATCATAAATTCTGTGAAATCTGGGAGCTGAGAATCTATGGTGCCGTTTCTATGCTTTTCTGATTGAACAATTTCATAATTAAAACTTTAAGAGTGCGGGGTGGCTCGGTCAGTTAAGCGTCCGGCTTCGGCTTAGGTCATGATCTCGCAGTTTGTGGTTTCGAGACCCCGCATCAGGCTCTGTGCTGACAGCTCAGAGCCTGGAGCCTGCTTCAGATTCTGTCTCCCTCTCTCTCTGCCCTTCCCCACTGCTTGCACTCACTCTCTCTCTCTCTCTCTCTCTCTCTCTCAAAAATAACATTATTTAAAATAAAACACCTGAGGGGCACCTGGGTGGCTTAGTCGGTGAAGCGTCCGACTTTCGCTTAGGTCATGATCTCGCAGTTCGTGGGTTCGAGCCCGCGTCGGGCTCTGTGCTGACTGCCAGCTCAGAGCCTGGAGCCTGTTTCAGTCTGTGACTCCCTCTCTCTCTGACCCCCTCCCCCCACCCCACCCCCGCCGCTCACGCTGTCTCTCTCTCTCCTAGAAATAAATAAGTAACAAAAACAAAAAAACCCAAAAAGCACCTGAAGAGTCAATCTAAAGATTCCGGATCAAAAGTGTCTAGACTCTGGTCTGCTTCTAGAAATTTATCCTAAGGATGTAACGAAGGGTGTGCGAAGACAGTGCCCACGCGGCCCGAGAAAACCCTGGAACATAGATCCCAACTGTTGAAATCATGCTCATCCCTGGACGATTGCAGAATTATACTTCTGTGTTCTGTGCCTTCCAGGCTATGAGGCCCGTCTGCCGCCTCTCGTAATAAGAAAATAAGTTAAAGAAGCAGAATGGAAAAGATGAAGGAAAGCTCAGTCGTGTCGAGAACCCGCGGAGGGACGGCCCTACCCCTGCTCTGCAGGGAAATGAGATATTACGGCGTTACAACACTTAATTTGATGCACTTACTATAGTTGTTTTCCCCGAGGCGGGCGGACCTAATATTACAATCCTCGGCACTGTGGAATAGAAAGATTTGAATGTCACCGCTCGGTATGACAAAGCAACCTCGCCGCCCGCGGTATTCATTCCCCTCCTCCCCGGATTTCATTTTCTGCGAGTGACACGGTCCTTTGTAACCCAGCGGCTCAGAGATGCTCTCGCCATAGAACATGCTCTGTATGTTTAGAGAGGTAAGTGATCACTGAGATGGTTTATTTTTCTGTCTCCGAGGGGACATGGACACGGGTAACTTGTTTGCTGAACTAATAAATATCGAGAACAATTGGGATTTCAGACACCATAAAGCATTTTAAACAGGGACTCTGTCTTGGGGACACGCTCTCAAATAAAGCTGTATTTTATGTAAATCGACCTTCCAAGCTTTTTTAAAATATTTATTTATGCCTTTTTATTTAGCAAATTGTACTCCCCATCATTTTACAGAGGGAAATTATGGGGTGGGGGGGAGGAAGCCTGGAGTGGCTAGGCCAGATTTATAAAACCCCAGATAGGAAAGCCTTTGTTTTCAAATGTGGGCATTTCCATGCGAATGGCTTGCTCCCTAGGAGGCTGCAGGCTCTGGAAGGCTGTCGGGCCCCACAGAATTCCTAAAGCCTGCGGACTACTGGTAAGTGCTGGCCCACCGGAAAAGACCAGACCAGCATCTGAGGAAAAGCGCTGGAAGGCATGTTGAGCTCTTGGGGCAAAACAGGGTTTGGAACGTGGTGTCCGGGCAGGTGAATCCATGCTGACTCCTCCCAGCGCCACTCTGACCAAGCCACCCCCGGGCCCTAAACGTGGGGGGCCAGGAGCACAGAACCGAGGCTGGGAAGGCAGACCTAGCCCCTCGCAGCTGCTGGCCTGAGCCCTGAGCCAAGGGGACCGTGAACAGGTGTGTCCTCCAGCTCACCTGGGTCTCTGGTATCCACACGCAGAGCCCATTGCTGCCAGGCCACGGCGGGGCGGGGGGGCACCTGGTCCGTGCAGAGGACAGTGGACACGCGTGACTTTCAGTTTGGCAGTGGACACAGACAGGGAACTAGTATCCATCTGGCCCGTGATTTCATGATCGGCACACACCCGCCTGGGTGTAAATACGGGACCTTGTCCAAATTCACAGCACCTTCTCATTTTCCGGAAGGACAGTTTAGGACAACTCGCCGATTCACTTGTGCGGCACTGGGGGGAGGGGCGGGGAGGGGGCTGAAGAGCCGAGCCGGGTGGAGGCCGCGCAGCTGCGTTAGACAGGAGCCTGGAGGGGCAGCCCTCCTCTGCTCTCTCTTCGAGGACACGACAGGCTGCCCCTGTGTCACAGCTTTTGCTGCGGCTTTGATGGGTCGTGTGTCCCCACCTGCTTTACAGCACTGTCGTTTTCTACGTCTGCAAACACGTATAAAGCTGGTCCGTTAGCCCCGGAGATGTGTCAACTTGCTTCTGAGGAGCCCCGCGTCTTTCCTGCTGGCGATGGCGGTGAATCAGGGACGTGGGGGCAGGAAGGCCCAGCGCTGCCGGGCTCTAGCTCAGCAAACACCTGCACACGCTTTCCTCTCCGAGGCAGGCCCGGCCGGGACGCCTCCTGCCCTCCCCGGGACGGCGGACACAGCTTCCGGGCCCTGCTTGGCCAAAGCCACGGGAAGGGGGCACCGGAGGGCCCAGTCGGGCTCCTGTGCCCTCCGCCCGGCCGCCTGTCTGGGATTCCAGCCACAGGCCTCGGCTCAAGCTCCTCAAAACTCAGGCCAGACCCAATGCGCCTCGGGGCCTGTGCAGGCTCGGGAGGAGCCGCACCTCGACGAGAGCGTTGGGGGAACAGGCTGACTCCCAAGTCGTGCGTTCATCCTGACAGAGTCCCGGGGCTCAGAGGCTGCTGGGGAAACCCTCCCCGCCCAGGCCCCCGTAAGTGGCACCCAAATCGTACACGTCTCTGCAAACGCTTTAAAAGGGGAACATCCACAGCCTTTCTCCCCACCTAATTTCTCGCACACATTTGTGTGATTAATTTCAGTTTCTTAAAATCTAATCTAACACCTTGGAACCCCAGCTCTGCTCGTGAGTAATTATTTATAAACAGTGTCATAAAAGGCTGCTTCGCTGCCAAGAGTAATCAACTTCTTCAAACCACTTCAAAGGAAATCAAAAAACCTTTCCATCCACAGATCCTTTTGAGGTTTAACTAGGAGCATGATTTAAAATTCACAAGAAAACCCTTAGGTATTGGAGCTCTAATACACAGCTTTCTTGGACAAACGTTTGATAAAAAACGCAACATACCATTATATACACCATCACCTGCTTTAATATTGCCCAGGGCTACTGTAAATGCTCACTTTGTACTAAATCTGCTTTTCTCGAGGCGAAGGGGCTGCCAGCCGTGTGCCGGGGGCTCCCCTCATTCCCTCCGGTGCGTGCTCACCGGGGTGAGTCCGGAGCCTTCTTTCAGTCTACACCAGCCACCGGCCACGTGAGCCCCTGCCTGCCCCACCCCGTGCCCAGTAAGCAGAAGTGCTGAGCGCCCAGCGGCCAGTAAACACGGGCCCCTGCGTGGCTGGAAGGAGGCGAGGCGGCCCTCCCTCACTAGCCCGGGAGGTGGAACTGCTCACTGGACTTCAGAGGGCCTCCGCTTGTCCACTGCCTTCTTCCAGAACACACGAGAGACGCTCACAAAAGCGTCTCTTCTGCCCAGCCTCCCTTCCTTCCGCCACGTTGTTTCACTGGCAGGCGGTCGCCTGGGCACAGGCAGGTGTCCCTCTCTGCTCTTCCTCTAAGCGGTTGGGACTTGAGCCAAAAAAAGGGCAAAGACGTTCCAACATCCCTAGGAGCCGCCAGCCCCAGGCCCGGCAGAGGCGGTGGGGGGCTGCGGGGAAAAATCCACCGCCCGAAACAGTGGTTACTAGCATCTGGTGGCTTCTACTTGCTGAGAGAGCATGGGGCCTTGATTCCAGCCATTGAGGAGGGCAGGGGGCCGGCGCCCCGCTAGAGCAGAAGAGGCTCTTTGACCGCCCCCCATCCCCGCTTGTCCTGTGGGGACAGCCCCCAACATCGTCGGCTGCACGGAGTCTAAAACAGAGACACGGTGGTGAAGTGGTAGTTGACACTGCAGATTCATCGTGCACACAGAGGGGCAGGATTAAGTACAATGAGAATCTGCCTCGAATCTCAGCTCTCGAATTTCAGGCTTCAGGCTGGCGGTTTGAGAACACAGGACACGGCACACACGGCCCAAAGTGAATGTTTCAAAGCCGCAGGACAGAGCGGCGCTGCGGCCTGGCTCCTGAGAGCTCAGATGGCTGTTATTACCCGGCACAGTTTCTAATTTAGAAGGATCTCGCGAAGGGTCCCGGGTGGGAACTCTCACCCTGGGGATGGTTGTGGGGGGGCGTCCAGGCCTTGCCATTCCTGTGGCTGGGCCAGTGCCCGGGGCGTCCCGCCGCCGTCTCCACCAGCTCAGTCACTCAAGCGCACCCAGGTTACAAATGGGTAAACTGAGGCCCAGACAGAGCAACGTTCTCTCGCTGTTTCTTTACAGCCTGGCTGTAGTTCTGACCATCACTGAACCGAAGGACCCCTGGCAGCGGCCCGGCAGGAAGGGGGCCCTTCACTGAACTCGCTTTTACGTTTCCTTAGCTCTTGCTTTGCTCCTATTCGACTTCGACTTTGCTTTTAAGTTTTGCTTTGATTTTACTTTACTTTTGCTTCTGCTTTAACTTTGCTTTGCTCTACGATGTGGTGGTGCCGGTACAAGAGAGCTGAATAGGGCAGGCTGCTCCCAGCATCCAGGCTCGGAGGCAGGGTGGGCGGTGGGAAGGCCGACACCTCTGTCTGGGGTGCGGGGGGGAGGGGGGAGGGCGGCTGGGGAGCTACGGTCTGCTGCAGGACCCCCTGACGGCCACCAGCACCCCCATGCCGCGTGATAAACAGCCAATCAGAGAAGAGAGGCCTCTTAGAAGAGTCCCCGTGGGAAGCGAATCCCAGCAGGAACACACGGCTTCTCAAGGTGGGGCTCCCGGTGCACACGGTCTCCACCTGGGGCACGTGGGCTCACAGCCAACATCAGTTCTCAACTCTGCCTAACCAGAGGCTCAGAAAGGGGCGCTGTCGTGCTCTCCACGACCCATTCTGCTTCAGTTGGTGAAACGGCCCTGGGTCCCAAGCCTCCCCTCACTCGGATGGCCAAGCCTGAGCCGGCGGCGGGATCGGTGGGCGGGACATGCCACAAAGGCCAGGTATGCCTGGTGCACCTGTGCGCCTGGGTCCCCTCTCCCTCACCTTCTCTGTTGTTGGCTCTTAAAACTACTCAGCATCCTCTCTCCTCTGAGGCCCGTGAGTCCCGCCATAGGGCATCTCGGGCCTCAGCCCTTCTCAGCTGTGCCAAGCGCTAATTTCACGGGCATGCTGGTATCGCCTTCAAAGCGGCCAGGGCTCCAGTGAAAAGAAACATCAAAGCTCCCAGATACCAGTTCTCCCTGACAGCTCACACGGGACAGGAACACAGGGGTGGCCAAGTGACAACTGATCCAATCAGTGGCATGGATGATCCTGGGGTAACAATCACCCGCAGCACAGACAAGAGCCTTACTACCCCCACCAGTACGGACATTATGGTCACAACCAACGGCCTCCCTATGGCTACTACTGATGCAAACAGCAGCAGCTACCATTTACTCTGTTAACATGACAAAAGTTTGTGTCTTCTGTTGGTCATAGTTTTTACATCTGATTTCAAAGAGGATTATTAACTTTTGGACCTTATTTTTAGTTTTTTTTTTTTAATGAGTTCTTACCAGAGACATCATGGTTGCTGGGAATAAGTACGCCCCTAAAAAGGTTGTGGATTTTATTACCTGACTTCTACCTCAGATTTCTTCTTTGTTTCATGATTTAACAGTGCTTTGAACTTGGTGTGTGTTTTCTTTGTTTGATCTCCAGGAGTTCTGTCTTTGTTTTACACAGAAATAAAAGTTTCTGTTTGGCAAAAGTTTGGCAAATCGACCGTGGAATGGAGTGCCCCTCTCTCCTCTCTAGTTCTGCGCCCTGGCTTTGGGTCTAGCCGACCTGCATGTGGGCCAAGAGTGGGGGAACCCTGGTGCTCAACTAACGGGCCCCAGTAATGAGACCATCAGGAAAACCCAAGTGCTGCATGTCTAGGTAGACCAGAAACCAAACATACGCCTGACAAGCGGAGCGATCACAGAGTTTAAACCCAACAGGCGAGATCAGGCGGGGCACACAAAAGCATCAATAATTGATTCCATGGGGGGGCGCCTGGGTGGCTCAGTCGGTTGGGCGGCCGACTTCGGCTCAGGTCATGATCTCACCGCTTGTGGGTTCGAGCCCCCGCGTTGGGCTCTGTGCTGACAGCTCAGAGCCTGGAGCCTGCTTCGGATTCTGTCTCCCTCTCTCTCTGC
Source organism: Proteles cristata cristata (assembly GCA_017311185.1). NCBI lineage: Eukaryota > Metazoa > Chordata > Mammalia > Carnivora > Hyaenidae > Proteles > Proteles cristata. The sequence continues at coordinate 200,641 of JAESUZ010004339.1, read as the reverse complement.
CCTTCTCCCGCTCGCACTCTCTCTCTCTCAAAAAAATTATTAAATGTTAAAAATTAAAAAAAATAATGGACTCCATGGGCCTTTCGTTTTAATAACCTGGCAAGAGAATTTCTTTAGCTGGGCCCCCAAAAGACATTGAGGCATTTTTCAATGAGCCGCCACCCCAGGTTGTCAAAACCCCTCCCTACCAGGTTCAGACCGCCCTTCGGACCCAGGGAGGGCAGAGTGGTTCACAGCTACTGGGCAGGCGTGGGGGTGGGGGAGGTAAAGGGAGAGGCGCTCATTGAGGGCTCACCATTACTGTTGTCTCGTTGCAAGTGACTGATCATGAACGGGATGGGATCCTTGGGCTGGTGGATCAGGAGTTGCTCCAGCATGTTCTGTGGGCACAGGGCAGACACCCAGGTAGTTAACACCTGCACGGGCACCAAGGGGCCTGGGCTCAAGTGGCCCAGCACCCTGGTCGCTACCGATACCAGCTGCAGGGCCCGATCTCTCCACTGCACCCAGCAAACATGCCTTCAGCTTGGAGCCCAGCCCCCGCTGCAGCTGGCATCGACCTGGGTCCCCACGAGCAGAGGAATGAGGGAAGAGTCATGTGGGTATCACCACAGAGGCACATGGAGGGACCACACCCGACGGAGCACAGACAGGCCCTCTCACCTCAGTCCCTTTGGGCTCCCCGGACCACGGTCCTCTCAGTCCACCTCGTGCACCATGTTCATTTGCCCCTCAGAGTCTTAGCAAATGCTGTCCCCTTATCCTGGGACACTGTTCCCCAAGTCCTCAGCTCTCAGTGGAAACATATGTTCCTGATCACACTCACTAGATAAATCCTGTCCTATGCTCCTGCCAGCCCCCATACATCCGTTATTGCCACATCCTTGTCTCAGTGCTAGGCACACAGTAGGTGCCCGAGGCCAAGGTCTGCTGGCTGACATGGTCATCAGTGCTGTGTCCCTCCAGCGTGGAACAGAATGTGGACCAGCCAGAACAGTTACTATCCTGGGGTAGCCTGGCCACCTAATTCCAAGGAAAACCAGCTTCTAGGGTCCCAGAACAAGAGCCACGGAAACGAACTAGGTAGCAGATAGGGGCTGAGCTGGTGCAGTTAAGGAGCGTCCTTCAGGGACAACCTGGGAGGGGCTTTTGCCTTGCAGGGGCAGAGGGCGTGTGCAGCGGAAGAGAGCGCGGAGCTCTGAGAAGCCCCAGCTCTGCTCTGCACCTCGCCAGCAAGTCCTTTCCCTTCTCTGAGCCTCAATTTCCCCAGCTGGTGGCATCCCAACTGGACTAGCTGGCTCTCACTGCTGAGACAGTGTGAGATGGTGTTGGTTGCTTCACGGATGAGTGTTTTTAATTTCACTTTTAAATAGTTATGTATCTAATGTGCGCGCTAGAAAACCTACAATTTCAAGGATATATAACTCAGGAAGAGGTAATATTGTTTAATTTTTTAAAAGGGGTTGGGGGTGCCTGGGTGGCTTAGTCGGTTAAGCGTCCGACTTTCGCTTAGGTCATGATCTCGCAGTTCGTGGGTTCGAGCCCCGCGTCGGGCTCTGTGCTGACTGCCAGCTCAGAGCCTGGAGCCTGTTTCAGTCTGTGACTCCCTCTCTCTCTGACCCTCCCCTGCTCACGCTGTCTCTCTCTCTCTCTCTCCTAGAAATAAATAAAAAATATTAAAAAAAATAAATAAATAAAAGGGGTTGATTTAAAGAAGTGATTAAGTTAGGGGCACCTGGGTGGCTCGGTCAGTTAAGCATTAGACTTCAGCTCAGGTCACGATACGGCAGTTTGTGAGTTCAAGCCCCACACTGGGCTCTGTGCTCACAGCACAGAGCCTGCTTGGGATGTTCTGTCTCTCTTTCTCTCTGCCCCTCTCCTGCTCATGCTCACAGTCTCTCCCTCTCTCTCTCTCAAAAAGAAATAAACATTTAAAAATGATTAAGTTAAAGTGGAAACACAGTGATAAAATTTCATGGAATACTACACCAAAAAGAAAGAAGGGCAGGTAAAAATGGATGAAACCCAAATAAGGCCTGCACTCTAGTTCATGGTATCCTACCAATGTCAAAGTCCGTAGTTTTGTTAGATGGTATCACCGGGGCGAATTGGGGAAGGGTACATCAGAACTCTGTACTATCTTTGTAACATGCTGCGGGCCTAACATTGTTTTAAAATAAAAAGGAAAATAGTGAAAACCAGGGAGGGAATGCACATATGACTATGGACTGGAAATGCGGGACTAAAAGCTTTTTCAGGCCGCTCCTTTCAACAATCAATCTGAGATACACCAGGTTCCCTAGAGCGGACCACAATCCCCCCAGGGGCCGGCCCCACCCTGCCCACCAGTGGATGACTTGTAACTCTGCTAGCCATTTTCTTTTCTTAGATCGGCTACTCAGTTGTAGAAAAATCTCTCTCCCTCTATCGGTTAACACGTTCCAAAGGAAGCATACGTTTGCTGGAGAGAGGGAGGCTCGGGGTGGGTAGCGTGATCTCTGCTGTCACACGTGCTGGTCAGAGGCTCAAACGAGCACAGGCATCGCCACAGTGGTGCCGCTGGGGATAGGGCAGACCTGGACGGGCAAATGCTCTAGAAACTGGGCTCCGCCTCCTCTTTGGCCCTCAGAACCTCTGAGTGGCAGAGCTCTCCGAGTCCAGCTCTAGAAAGCCTCTGCCTCCAGGAGGTGCAGAAGGGCAACCAGAGGGCACAGGGCTTCGCCAAGGGTCATACAGGGAGTGGGGGCCCAGTCAGGTCAGAAACCCAGGATGGGCGACTGGGAGAGGCCGGGAACTCCTGACCTGAAGGAAGAAGGGACATGTGGGAAACGCTCCTGCCGGAACCACAGGACACAGGGCGGCTGTCCCAGGAGGTGGCCATCTCAGGACACTCCCCAGCTCAGAAACCAACATTGCAGACAGACTGGGGGCCGTTAGCCCCGAGGAGCCCCCTTGGAGATCAGCTCTTGCAACCCAGCATTTCATAGCTTCGGGAACAGAAAAGAATGAGACTTGGTCCAGGCCACCGGGCCAGCTGGCACGGAGCCATGACCAAATTCCTGGTCAGGTGGCCTGCCCCTTTCTTCCCTCCTGGGTCCGCAGGACAGGGGCTGGGGGCGTCCTCCGACCGAGGCATCCCTCCGGGTCCCAGCGGTACAGGAGTCAGACACCCCCACTCCCCGCCCCAGCTGTGGGGTCGCAGCCGAGCACTGCTACCGCGACAGAGGCTCCTGGCTGGCGCCCGGTGTCGCGGCAGGGCGGGGCTGCCCGGGTCACCTGCATCAGCTCGAATATGTGGTTCTCCTCCCCGTATCGGGGCATTTCGGGGGGTATGCGGTGCGGGGCGGTGGTCGCGTCCATGGCTCCGTGCAGCGCGCCCGCTCCCTGGAGACCGCCGTCGCTAGGGCCGCCGCGCAGGGCGCGTCATCAGCGCGCGCCCGCTCCCTGGAGACCGCCGTCGCTAGGGCCGCCGCGCCGTCGCGTCATCAGCGCGCGCCCGCGGGCCCCGGAGGCTGGAACCGGCCTCGTTCCCGGTCCGCGCGCTCAGTCGCCGGGGGCAGGTGCTTCCCTGGGGGCAGGTGCTTCCCCGCGGCGGCCTCGCAGTGCCGTCTGTGCGTCTCGGGGTGGGGGGCCTTCCAGCCTTCTAGGACCAGAGGGCCCCAGGTGCCGAGACGCCCAGGGGGCACGTCGGCCCTCCGAGGGGGCAGGAGGCGGGGCGTGCGCTAGTCCTGCCATCGCACCCCGACCTGGGCCCTGGGCGCTCCGACGGCCAGCCCGGCGCTGCTCTCTGGCCCTCAGTTTTCCCATCTTTAAAGTGAGTACAGGTCCGGGAAGGCTGTTGAAACGGTAGGGGCGGTCCCTGGGGCGGCCGGGAAGGCTCGGGCTCGCCGGGCGAGGCAGGGCTGCCACGTGACCCGATTGCTCTGGCACCCGCGGGAACAATCGGGCCCGCGGCCCCGCCCCTCCTCACACCTCCCCGCCCCACCCACCCACCCACCTTCCCGGCCCTGGGAAGGGCCCCTCTGGGGCCCCAGACACCCTTGGAGGCACTTCGGTTTCAGGGCGCTCTGTGAGTGAAGACCGTTCTGCGACCAGCAAGGTTAAAGCGGGCCCACCCGAGACCTCGGGGTGGGGGGGAGGGAATGGTGGGGACTCGCTGCGGCTCCTGGAGGGGGGGGGGGTGGGACGTGGTGGGGGAAGGAGCGCTTCGAAAGGCGACAGTCCCCAGTGGAACTGGAGCCGCCTGCTATGGGACGCAGCGCTGAATGGGGAGCTCCGGCTTTTGTCTGTTGTCATTTTTAGAAGGTTTTTGAGCTGTGTTCTTAACAAAACTATGGGGTACGTCCATTATGGACCGGGCGTCTGGCATTTACAATACAGATCGCCCTGTGTGCAGCTCCTGGCCCCACCTCTGTGAGCCTGCTCTATGCCTCACCTCGTCTGCGAAGTGGGGATTATGTAAGGATCCCATGAGCTAATATGCCTGAAGTATGGGTTACTGGCATATATTAAGTGCACAATGCATAGGGGCTACTATTAGTAATATTTCATTTAATATTTGCACCAGCCCCAGAAATAAGTACCTTCATGCCCATCTTACAAAGAAGAAATTGGAGGGTCAGAATGGTGAACAAGTAGTGGAGTGTATGACCTGGGGCAAGTCATTTCCCTTTTTTGGGTCTCTTTTCTCATCAGGTATAGATCATGTAGTATTAGCATCAGAAGCCCGCTGGAAGTTCTCCTAATCCAAATGGCCCTGTTTTACAGAGAGATAAACTTAGGTCCGGACAGGGGGGAGTTCTTGGCCAAGTTCACTTACTAATCAAAGGCAGAGCCAGGACAAGTGTCTTGACTCCCAGCCAAAGCCTTTCCCACCAGCCACTAAGTGCCCAGAGACATGCCCTCCAACCGTAAAACGCTGCAGATCGGCCTCTTCCCCTCAGAACCGCTTCCTCAAAGCGCAAAGCGCGCACACCTTGGTTGGCTTGTCAAAGCCAACTGCAAAGACAGCAGGGGAAGAAAAGGAAGCTGTCTCCCCCTGAACAAAGAACACACAACCAAACCTGCAATTTGCACTGGAGAGCTTCAGTTTGCTTCCTGGACATTTCTGAAATGACTTGCCTTTCTCCTCATTTATTTTAAGCCCTAGGCACTTTTCATACCATGATTTAATCTTCTTTAGCAGCCTGGAAAAATACAAATCAATTAAAGCCTAAAACCTATTGGGTAATCATTTTTTCCTTCCTCCTCCCCCAGATCAAGAAGTGCCTGCACCCTGTGCCTTTCATCCAGACTAATTTGGCTGCAGTGACTCGTTCAAAGGACGATCGCTTTGGATAGCTTATTACAGCTGTTCTCACGACATTCCTGGAGTGCATGTCAGAAGTCCCTAGGATCAAGAACCAAGTCAGTTTTGCTCTCAGGGGCTCTTGGGGCCACCAGCCGAGGTCGAGCTGTATCCTTGGAGAAGTTGACAGCCCCAGGAAGCCCCAGGAGGGTGGCAGAGAGCCAGACACGCAGGGCAGAGCCCTGAACACTAGGGCGGGGGAGCAGAGAACAGTCTCCTACAAGCGGAAACGAGGCCCAGGGATCCAGCTAGGGTATGACCCCCCCAGGGGGTTCGGGCAGCTTTTCAGGCTTTGGGTATCGCCTCCACCCCAGCCACCCACTCCCAGCCCTGGTCAGTCTGATGTCTGGCACGTCTGTCTCTGTGGACCATCACGGAGGAAGGGAGGGAGGGATCCAAGATCCCAGACTTTATAAAATGAGGCAGAGCTGCGTGGGAAATCCTGGCTTGCCCACTTCTAGCGGGGTGACCTCAGCGCCATCGTCTGTCACGTGGGGATAATCGCGGCGCTTACCATTCACAGGGCGGTGGTGAGGACTTCATGCATGGCCAGGGTTCTCTCAGAGCCCCGTCGAGAGTCACTGCTGTTGGGGAGGGTTGGGGCGGGAGTTCAGGATCTCGCCGAAGGCTGGAGCAGCGTGGCGCTCGTCTGCCCTGCACCCACTCACCTCCGTAAAGGACCCTCCAGCAGACTGTGCTTAGCCCTTCGTCCCAACCACGCCCATCCCACTGGCCTGCTTCCTTTTCTCTTTGGTAGCGCCCTTATCCAAAACACTGTTGGTTTGCTCGCTCATCCTTACTGACTGCCTCCCACTCTGAAAGATGAATTCCAGGGGGGAGGATCTTTCTGTTTGGTTCGGTGCTGTGTGTAGCCCAGCATGCAGAATCGGGGCTGGCATACAGGAGGCACTGCAGAAGGAATGAATGAACAAACGAACGAACGCATGAAGTGCTTCTCACCCCCTTGGCCTTCAGGGGTTCTCCTAGCTTTGCCTGATGCTTGGGGGTCCCCCGGGCTACCCTGCCCACTGCCTTCTGTGCTGGCTCACAATTTTCCCATGTCGCCCCTCCTGACGCTCCAGCCCACCCTCCCCCCACCTCTCCTCTCCCGGAGCTCAAGCTTTCAGGGTGTGCACCTTGCCTGTCCTGGCATGCCCCTGCCATTGTGTGCGCCCTGCCCTGTGTAATCACGGCAGCTTTCATTGCTCTGACAACCAGGCACTGCCACCTTCCGGGCTCTGAGCAGTGCTCGCCCCGTCGCCCGAGGCTGGGAGGCCGACGCTGTTGTTTCTCTCTAGCACATTAGCACTCAGGCTCACCCGAGGCCGGCACAGGATTGGAACCCAGGACTAGGAGTCCAGAGCTTGGGTTCTTAACCACCAAACACAGCTCTGAGCATTATGGGGGAAGGCCAGACTGAAAGCACACACACACCCCCTCCCCAGAAACACACCTGTGTGCTGTGCTCTGACGTGTCTAGGTCTTCAACCCCCCGAGTCACTTGTAAGCCCAGGGCCAAGAGTAAGGCAATTGCCTTGGTACAAAATGTGAAGGAATGCCCCCCAAGCCCCCATAATCAAAGCAAATCACATTTAAAAACATCAAAGCCCATCAAAAATCCACTTTGGTCCAAATTTTAAAGACGAGATCAGTATTACTTGTTCCTTTTGCCTTGGGCTCCAATATGGCGCGGCACTGGACCCGTCTTGAGAATTCTGATACTTTGCAGATTCTTTGGTGTTAACTTTCATTTCTTTAAATAGTGCGTTAAATATTTTTACCTGGCTCAACTGCTGAGTTCTCTGGTGCCCCAGCTTTACCATGTCCTCCATTTCTGCTTCTGGGCAGGGCGTGGGGAGACCTGGGGGTGTTTGATAGACAGGAGGCCCTCACCGCACCCCCACTGCCCTGGCTCCCCCTCTCACTCACCCACTTCCGGCAGGGGGCTGAGTCAGGAGGAAGTGCCAGTGTCCGTGCCAGTGTCCGCAAACACAGGCACCGTGGCTCCCAGGAGTGGCCTTGGCACTGCCTCCGAATGGGCTCTGTTCTATTCACGGTAGACCCCCCGAGGTTCATGGGGCGCCACTGTCTCAGGGCCCTTCCTGGCGCAGGTCAGCCCCCAGCCCTCCCCAGCTTCTCTGATCTGCTTGTTCCTGTCATGCCCTGGAGGCCAACTTCTGATCTGTTCTTGCATTTCCTTTGGTCCCTCTCTTTGCCACAGAGATGCCCTCCTTGCTCCAGCCCTGCTCTGGGCTCCGGATGCTGAGGCCACACAGTGGAGAGAGATGCCTCCCCTCTCCCTCGGGCCCCCTCCTCTCCACCTGGGCGGGGCCTCCCAGGAAGCCTGGAATGTGTTCTTCCCCAGCCCCCTGCCCTCACCAGGCGTCCTGGCCCCTTCCACCTGCTACCAGCCCTAGACTTGGCCCAGCCTCCTCTGAGCCCTGTTCACTCGGGGCGTGTCTGGTGCCGGTGCCTCAAGGGTGGAGACGCAGAAGCCGGCGACCTAGGGTGTCTCGGACGCAAGCTTGCTGCGACACCCTGGACTGCAGTTAAGGAGAGCCGACGGACGAGGTCTCTTCCAGCTCTAGCATTCCATACGTCTGTGACCTGAAGAGCCCTTTGCCCTGGCTCGCTCAGCAAATTCATGATGTCACAGAGAGCAGAACCCACAGCCTTCTCTGCTCACGGAGGAGATTCTAGACGTGCTGTGGACTGCCTGAACCAGGGACAGTCTGTGAGGCCCCAAAAAGGGAGCACCCCCATAGCGCTGATGTTTCCCATGGGGGCATTCCTTCAATAAACAGTGGGAGGCAGGGAGGAATCGTCGGAGGCCAGCCCGGCCCCGAGAATTGCAAGCCTGAGCTGAAGGCTCCTGACCCAAGCACAGAGCAGGGAGACTGCATCTTAAGACTCGACAGTCCCATACAGGCACTAGCCCTGCTTGGCCCACTGGAAACTGTCCCTAGAGTGTCCCACCGATTGCAAAGTGGCAGATATTTTAAAACAATTTGGTCCAAACCGATAGAAATCACTGATTTTACATGCTGTGGCACATCCCTGGATGCCCTCCGCTGCCGACAGCATGGGAAGGCACTGGAGTCCGTGGGTGTGGGTGTGGGTGAGGGTGTCCACAGCATGGAGAAACTGAGGACCAGAGAAATCCTTGTCCACACTTGAGGGAAGGAAGTCACGGTCCACGGCAAAGAACGTGTCCTTGGAGGGAAAGGGGGCTTGGGTCAGGCTCCAGCGTGTCCTGGACTACCTAGGGGATCTGGAGTGGGCCCGGGGCGGGGCGAGAGGGGCCGTGGGCCTGCTGGTCTGAGACTCCAAAGCAGGCTCCGCAGTCTGGCACCTGGGGCTTCATCGCTGTGTTCTTCCCGCAGATTCCCGTCCTCCTGTGAATGACCGCTGAGGAAGACCATGAATGAGGCAAAGGAGTCCCTGCGAAGCATCGAGCAGAAGTACAAGCTCTTCCAGCAGCAACAGTTTACGTTCATCGCCGCTCTGGAGCACTGCAGGGAGAACGCCCATGACAAGATCCGGCCCATCACCAGCATCGGACAGGTGGTGCCTCGCGCACTGGCTGGCGGGGAGGGGCCGGGCTCTCGGGGACCTGAGGGGGCCCAGCGACTCCTGGGAGACACCTTGCTTGGAGGGTGAGGGAGCTGAGGCCCAGAGAGGGCAAGGGTGTTTGTGCCGGGATCAGGACTCAGATCCTAATGAGGCGGGAACGGCTGTTCCATTCCCTCACCATGTATGTGAGCAAATAACAAAGTGGTTAAAACCGTGGGCTGGAGACTCTGCCGGCCAGGGTTCGGGTCCCAGCTCAGCCCCACAGCCCTGCTGTGACCTGGGGCCAGTGAGTCACCTCTCTGTGCCCCAGCTGCCTCATCTGGGAAATGCGGGGTCTGCAGAATTAAGCTTGTGAGATGCCCAGCCAGCGTCTGACGCCTGCGGTCTCGGCAGTGGGATCCCACTGGGGTTGGAGAAGCCGACCCGCCAAGCACCTTGCTTCCCTCCTCTGCAGACATTTCCACTTAGCCTGGGCCTCCCTCGAGTCAGCTGCTATCCCAGTTTGCTCTGCAGGACCTGGAGGCCTCGACACCGAGCGCGCCCTCCAGGGAGTAGCACCCTCCTAGCTGGGACCCTCTCCTGCTGCCGGCCAAGGAGTCAGCTTGTGGGCAAGGCCCCAGGCGCGGGGCGGGTAGGGGGATCAGCGCTCAGAACCGCTTAGGAGAAGCCCACGGGCCCCAGAGATCGCAACCCTCGCTGGCAACATCCTTCAACAAAAATCCTCCTTTGTAACGTGTGATCATTTCTCCCAGTTCTTCACCGTGAAAAATGATACACCAACAGAAAACACCCTCTTTCCCCTGAACTCTGTGGCAGTAAGTCAGCTGCACCCCTTCCTGACTCCTCCCCAAAGGCTCGGACTTCCAAGGGCACCGGACAGGTTTTCAGTGCCAGGATGGAGCGTGTGAAACCCCTCCCCGCAGCCCCTGCTCAGAATCCATTGGAGCCTGAGTGACCCCGGCCCCTCACATGCACAGGGGGGTGGCCTTCTCGCCTTAGGGTCAGCAAAGGGCCTTGGTAAAACAGTGGCCCCACGCTCTGACTCTGCATGTGACGTGTTGATTCTCGGCCCTCACCCTGCCCCACCTCCCCACCGGGACCTGGGTCATCCAACGGTGACCTGCCCACACACCTGGTAGCTCAGGGACTCTGGTCTATTGTAGTTACACGGCAGGGCAGGCTCCTCCCCACCCTCCTCGGGGCCCCTGGCGGCTGTCAGAGCTTCCTCCCCCTTACAAAGCCGCTGTACTTGGAAGGAACAACTCAGATCATCTGGGAAGACAACCAGCAACAGAAAGGCAGCCGGCAGCATCAGGAAACCCCTGGTCCCCCCAGCTCGCAATGCGGAGGGGAAGCGCTCATGAAATGGGCAGTTAATCCCTCTGGGACCAGGCCAGTACCTCCACAGCACAAGGCCAGCCCCCCGCCTTGCCTGACCTCCGATCCGGAGTGATCGGGTGGTCCTTGGATGCTCTGGAGAAGAGCCGCCATTCCCGAGGGCAGGGCTTGAAAGGCCGTCAGTGACGTCCGGAAGGGTCCCCTACTCCTGCATCTGAGATGTGTTCCCCCGGGGGCTTTGGTTTGGTTCTGGCATGAGAGCCCTTCACCCTCCCAGAGCCGCTGCAGGTGTGTGGCGGGAGGTAAAGACGACCTTCTCTCCTATGGATGACCCCTCTCCTGGGAACACAGGACAGTGCAACTTCAAAGGATTCTAGTGCCTTCTGTTTGCTCCTCAGTCGTCTGAGGAGCAGGACTCTGGAAGGAAAGTCAGGGAGCAGTCCGCTTGCTGCCAGTGTTGGGTTAGGTGCTCAGGGCCTGGTGACCTGGGAGTGAAGTCCCAGCCTGGCCACCTCCACTGGCACCTGCCTGAGCAACTTATTTCACCGCCGAGCCTCCGCTGTTCATCTATAAGATGAGGGCTTCAAAAGGCACCCGGCACGTGGGCTTTAGGTGGGGGTGCCGGGAGACCCAGGCTGCACCGCGCTCCCGTGGTGCGTGGGGCCCTTGGTGGCATTGACCATATGTGGTGGCCTGAGCATCCAAATGCTTCGATGTGCCTGCATCTCCCCTGTGACTCTGGGAGGGTAGGAGGAATGGTGGGGAGGGGAGGAGGAACGGGGGGGGGGGGTGCTCCTGGATGTTTGGGCCCCGAAACCAGCTGGGGGCTAGGTGACACTCCCTGAGCTCCCTTCACGTGGCCCCTGCAGGTACAGAGCTACACGGACCATCACTGCAACAACTCCACGGACCGGCGCATTCTGCTCATGTTCCTGGACATCTGCACGGAGCTGAACAAGCTGTGCCAGAGCTTCGAGGCCCTGCACTCTGGCACCCCGGTCACCAACAACCTGCTCGAGAAATGCAAATCCCTGGTCAGCCAGAGCAACGACTTGAGCAGCCTCAGGGCAAAGTAAGTGGCTTCTGGGCCTGTCCCGGAGGCGCCAGCCAGCCTGTGCAGGGCGGAGGGGTGGAGAGGGAGGGGCGGGGTCCCGCAGGAAGGAGCAGCCTTCTGTCACGAGGACAGGTACCTCCCATCCGATGGGGCATGTGGCTACGGTCCAGGCCCCCCGTGCCCCCACCCCCCCACCTAGGAGGGGAATCCTAGGCCCATAGATTTAGCCAAAGGGCCAACCCAACAAATCCTCTTATTGAAAGCGAGGGACGCTGAGGACCCACGTACAGTGGGACACAGACAGAGCCAGCACCGGGCAAGGGGACGGGGAGCCCCAGAGCAGATGTTCCCAGAAGCCCACGGAGTAGTGGGATGCCTGGAGCCCATCCCCATGGACGTCTGGGCCTCAGCATCGCCAAGCGTGGCTCCCTCCTTCTGAGCCCTGGGGCGTCCTGGACACGCAGTACCGTACTCTGGAGGACGCTGTTTGGTCATCGGGGATAAGAGTCGGAGGGACCAACCACATTCTGGAGCAGTGACGGGCTTCCACAGCCCCTCATCCCGTCTCTACAACCACACACCAGTGGTTCGAGAATCCTGTCTCTCACGCCAGGATTGCCTAGAGTTCGGAGCCCGCAAGCCCGCCGAACCACAGTGTCCGGAACCTCCCCGGGGACTGTGACGTGCGGTCAGGACAGACCCCGCCCCGGGTCTGCAAGAGCCCCCTCTTGCCACCCTGCAGGTACCCTCACGACGTGGTGAACCACCTTAGCTGCGACGAGGCCAGGAACCACTATGGAGGCGTCGTCAGCCTCGTCCCCATCATCCTAGACTTAATGAAGGAATGGATCGCCCACTCGGAGAAGCTGCCCCGCAAAAGTCTGCAGCATGTGAGTGAGCCCCACGCGCGCCAGGAAGTCACCGCGGCAGCCGCTCCGCCTTCCCGGACCACCGGCACCCAGCCTCGGTTAAGAAAACACAAATGTAGTCAACTTAAAAAAGACAGCCCCCAACCTAGGGGGAAAGACACCAGATGTTCAAAACCTCCCTGGAGACCACCTGGCGGGAAGCTGTAACTCGGAGCTGGCACCCTGCTGCACCCCACGGGAGGCGGGCAGGCAGGGCAGGGGGGGTGCTGTCTCTTCACTTGGGCTCCTATCCCAGCCACTGAAAAACCCCAAAGGGGCCTACCCAATATGCTACTGAGAACCGGTCTCCCTCTCTCTCGCTTTAACTTCTCACCTCTCCTGACCTCTGGGCGTCAGGCTCTGTGCCCACTTCGTGTCGCTGGGAGAGGCTGGTGAGCCAGGGCACTGGCCGGCCCTGGCCTTCTGGGAGCTCCAGGCCCACACCCTGCCAGACCCGCCCACACCACAGGCCCGCCTCTCCAGGCTGAGCCACCAAGGGGGAGGCCACAGGGCTCCCTTGCGGCCACCGCGGCCACCCACCATAGAGCTGCTCCTCCTGCCGGATGCTGGGGGCCAGGCGGCGAACTGCCAGCAGGTGTCTGGGCCAGAACCCAAGGGGGATCGAACCTGCCTCTGCTCTCCTTTACCTGGGGCGGGGAGGCCATGAGAGGGGCCAGAAGGACTCTGCGGCTCCCACATAAGAATCCCCTGGTTTCCACAGCACAGTCAGGGCCCCGACATTGTAGCATGTGTCTCTGGCCTCTGAGCCTCCGGGAAGTACTGTCTGATTGTTGGTTTTTCCCTTCGCAGGGGGCGACTTAGATTCTGTACTCTTGCTTCCCCGGGGCGACCGTCAAGAATAAAAAATGTTCTCCCACCTGTCTGCCTGGCTTGGTTTCCTGGAGCCCTTCCCTTAAAGAAAACTACGTTTATCCTACGGCATCAGAGGACACTGGGCAGTAGGCTCACAAACAAAACCACCAGCAGAGAGCACACACGAGATACGGGAGTTTGCTCTCAGGAGGCTGAGGCCCAAGACCCCAGGCCAGCGCAGGAACAACTGTCGTTCGAATGCGTTCACACGGGAATCTGAATGGGTAGCTGAGTTCTTCAGACAGAATTAAAAACTGCCGCCTCCGAGTCTGTGTCTCCGAAGGAGCTGCTTCCACCACTAAAACAAGCAGAGCGCACCGATTTCCAGGGGCAGCTGGAAATGTGCGTCCTGTGGAAGCGATGGGAAGGCGAGGCTGGATCTAACAATCGCTTAAGGTAGTTTCCTGCTTTCTTCCAAATACCTGGTGACATTATGGAAGGAAGGTGGCGGCTGCCAGCTGCGCTGCTTCCTTGGCACACTCACAGAACACAACGGCAAGGCTCAGGGTTGGTAAGCTCTCCACGACCTCAGTGCCATGTGGGCTCACCCGCAAGGACTGTATTAAACCCCTCAAGGTGGCAAGCACGCTCCGAGCGCACACGGGGACAGCAGTGCGGCCCGGCAGGCTGTCCGGTCTCGGGGGAGAGGACTCGAGTCACCCCTCCCATGCCACCGTGCCACTGCTGGGGGCAGGCGGGACTGTGAGGCAGATAAAGTAGGATCCGTGGCTATGTGCCAGGTACCTTTCTAGAACAAAAAGGGTCTGACAGCACCTCCTCCAGCCACCCGGCGTAACCAAGCCAGACCTGAGGTTTCTGCATCTTTGGTTTCGGTGGGTCCCTACTTTGCCTGTGAGCCCCTCCGAGGCCACCACGGGTCACTTCATGTCAACACAGCAGAGTAGTGCAAAACAATAGATTTTTATTTGTTCACAGTTAAACACAAGCAACTGCCTTGACATTTTAGAACATTCTAAGAAGGACAGCAAAACCCTTTTGATTCCAATTCCCATCCACTAAGATTGTACCATTTCCTCTTGCAGCTCATGTTATGGCATCTGCCGTGGATTGTTTGACATGCTTTTAAGATCGAGGCAGGAAGGTTTAAACCTTTTGACAAGAAAGAACTTTCCCAAATTTAACTAAAAGCAGTCAATTAAAAAATCTCTTCCCACTGATGGGACCCCTTTAAACTGCAAGTTAGCCGCATGTGGTTGATCCATGATTGAGTTATAAAACTAGATTACGTCTTAGCAAAATCTGTTCCTCCATAATATGTGTGTGGTCCACGGAAGTCTTCTGAAAAGTGATCACTGATTCTTCCTAGTGCAAAATGCCCGGCTGCCTCTTTGATAAGCAGAAGTTTCTGCTGCGTAGAGCAGCGCGTACCCTCCTGTCCAAACACTGCAGCTGGGGGTGGCGGGGGGAGGGACGGGGGCTCAGACTCTCCGGGGTCTCCTCTAAGATCTGCTCCAACATGTCAGTTAGCCTACGTATCCCGGAGGGTGGACAATTTGATGGCAATGGGAAGGGAAGGGGGCAGAGAGCGCCTCTGCCTTCGCTCATTGGTTTCAAGGCCAAAAGCGGCCATGGGCGCAGGTTCCCGGGTAGCTACAGCCACTCTTCCCTCAGGTGAGCTCGGACAGACCGCAGACGGCGGGGAAAAGGCAAAAACTCCACTCTCCCCACACACATCAGAGTCATGGACGGGGACACACGGGGACGAGGGTCAAAGCAGCAGCCTCGGGGCCAGTCCCCGACCTAAACTTGCTCTTTTACCGCTAGAGAAAAGCGCCATCAGTGCAATGGATTCCTCCGCGGCGTCGGGGGAGGGAGGGCTCGTGTTACACAGCTGGGGGTGGGGGGAGGTGGCGCATAAACAGGTACCCAGATGCGCTCCAGCGACACGTTTCGCTCCAGCGACACGTTTCGACACTCAACTGCCGGTCAGTTCCGAGCGTGCACCTCGAGAGCGAAAAGGCAGCAGAGGATGTGTGCTGGGGGGGGTCGTTCCATGAGCCCACTGTTTCCCGCACGAGACATGCTCTGGGTGGGATCGGGCTTCTCCGGGGACCACTCTGAAGACGGACTGGCCTGTCCCAGAACATCCCAAACCGGGGGGTCCTCCACCTGGACAACTACACTTCTGCAGCCAGCCTGCCCTCTGCCCACAGCCTCCTGACCTGCCTCTGCTTCCTCCCACCTCTCCGGTGCTTTCTGTCAGAAAAAAGGTCATCTTGTGGCTTCACATGGTAGGTTCGAGTATTTGGTAAGAACTCCCACTGGCTAGCTACAGCCCGTGCCAGACGGTGTCCACGGAAACGCCCAACGTTTTATTCGTGAGCCTGAACCCCTGCGGCCCAGCTCACGGGCATCCGTTGCCACCACTGTCTCAGTCACCCTTGCTACACGACTGCGAGACTCTGGCCGCCTGTGACAAAAACACCAGGAGCTACACGGGCTGGGGCAAATGGGGATTTGCCCGGGGACTGTGCCCTGAGGCGCTGCCCTGTGGGACGGCGGCGGCCCACAGGGAGCTGTGCTCTAGTGTCCATGGCCTCCCGTCTACCTGCCCGGGACAGCGCACCCTCTCCCCCACACGCGCTCTACTGCTCTGGCGCACGTGGGACCTTACGTGTCCTGTTTCTCATGAGAACCCTCCGCTGGCAAAGCGAGCAAGGTCACATCCGCCTGCCCACCTGCCTGCCGCACGAGGCTGGTCCTGGCACTCATCCGCGAGGAAACCTTTCAAAACCTCTCAACCCAAGAAAACGCCCTTTGTCTCCTACCTCTGCTTGCTTAGCCCTGGACACGCGGGTCTCCCCGTGCTACACTAACCGAGTTTCAGGCTTCACGGCAGAACCCTGTCAAGTGCTTTTTAAAAAAACCCCTAAAAGCTCTGAGAGAGGTGCACATGCTCACGTCCCGTGGCAGACGGGCCGGGCCCACAGCGTTCTCTCTGCAGACCACGCTGCTCCTCCCCTGTCCAAGTGATCCTGTGGTGCTCCTTTTTAAAACAAAATTCATGCTGCGCAAGAAGCAGACTCAGCCTTCGCAGGGCCTGTGCTGACCCCCAGTCAGCGTCAGGCAGGGATTGGAATGGGTTACGCACGTGGGCCGAACGTCTGCGAGGCAGGCAAGCCCTGCCGCGTGCCAACCGCACGCTGCTCGGACAGTCCTGAGACTCGCTCTGGCCCTGACACTGATTATTCCAGGACATGTGTCCCGCGGGCCCCCAGGCCGGAGCGCTCTCTGGTGCTCCCCGGCCATCACCTTTCCATCCTTGAAAAGACTCTGCAGGATGATCAAGTGACCTGTTGACTCCTGGCGAGTTTATCACTTTCAAAACCAAACCTTATTACTGACTCGAGTCCTTTGCACCATGAGAGCCTGCATCTTGAGGACGGGTCACATCAACGTGCCTCCGGGCCTCACCGCCCCCGCCCCGACTAAGACACACGGCCTCCTAGAACCCAAAGGAAGTGGAGTGCAGGTCCCTGGGTGGGCCATGGCGGTCAAGCTGAGCAGGCGGCTGCGTGGCAGGGAGGTGCCGAGGGCCCTGGGCACGGAGACCTGCCCTCGGGGCCCCAGGCACAGGCCGCGGCCCACCTCACCACGCTGCCACCTCCTTCCCTGTAATTTTACAGTCTGCCCCCGTTTTTAAGAATGTCTCTTCTTTCTTTATGTTGGGCTCTGCCTTTGGCAGTTAATCAGGGAAAGGGCTTTGATTTAAGTGCCTGGTGTCTTCATTTTGTGGCACAGGTCTCTCGGGCTGGGGGAGGGTGGGCATTTTGACCTGGTTTCGGTACTTATCCTGCAACATTTTTTCTCCTTTCTGAACTTGTTCGTGTTTTCTTTTCCTAAAACTGAACTAGGAAATAGGATGTATTCGATTTTAAGCTTTCCTTTGGATAAAGCTGAATTAACCAAGTGGGGTTATCAAAAGTCCGTAAGGGACACCCAGTGGAAACTGCGGGACTGGGGACACAGTCGACACACGGCCTCTCCTGGGCTGGGCACAGTCCCGCCGGACGACCCTGTCCGGAGGAGGCCCTACACCAGCGCTCTTGTGGGATAGGGAATCTCTCCTTATCTAACCCCCTCTGGCCAGGGTGCTAGAATAGTTGCTGGGACGCTAAAAAAAAAAAAAAGAGAGAGAGAGAGGGAGAGAGGGAGGGAGAGAGAGAGAGAAACCTTTACCTTCACATGCTGGAAGCTTCTGGATGCAGTGATTTCGTACCATTACAGTCCATCTTTTCCCCCTTCATGGCTGAACCCTCGTATACTTTTAACTAAGAGAACTTAAAGAGAAAAACTAAGTTCATTGGCTCTTTCATACAAGTCTCTCCTCACCTCAGCTAGGACACTGAAGCAAAAACTCTCAGGCTTCCAGAAGTTACCTTGGGAGCCCATGTTGAGTTCAAGTGCCGTGCTGGGGCCGTCTCCCCTGAGCGCACGCGGGCCTCTGTCAACACTCGCCAGGACTCAGCTCTCAAATGCTCTGCCATTACCGCCACGCGGGAGGGGGCAGCGACACACTCCCCAGGGAGCCGGCCCTGGAAAGCTCGGCCGGTGGGAGGATGCGGTGACCTTCTTGGGGGTCGAGAACGCACACCGGCGAAGCAGCTCTAGCAGCCTGAGGAGCAATGGTTGTTTAAACGTTAAAGAAACTTTGGCCCTTCAGAGCCTTTCCGCCGCAGCATTGCCAAGAAGCAGACAGGAATGAGAGACTCACGGGAACATGAAGGGAGAGAGGCAC
Organism: Proteles cristata cristata; assembly: GCA_017311185.1. NCBI lineage: Eukaryota > Metazoa > Chordata > Mammalia > Carnivora > Hyaenidae > Proteles > Proteles cristata. The sequence goes on along the minus strand of JAESUZ010004339.1, from coordinate 182,789 downwards.
ATAGATGGCAGGGTTGAACCACGAGGCTCCACTGGCACAGCCCTGTCCGAGGGGCGGCTCCCCGTCCACAAGGGCTTTTCGGGCAATGGCCTGAGCCACTACCACCCTCCCCTCCTGCAGAGAGAAGTGTCGCCACCCTCACACAAGCCTGATCAGAACAGTCGCCGTTTTCGAACAAACACCAAATAAATAAGAGGTAGCGGGGAAGGAGAGACAGACATTCTGAGAGGGGCGGAGAGGGTAAACTCCACGGTGCCTGCTCCAGAATTCTCACAGAACTTTCTAGGAAGCTTATCAGAACCACCAACAGAACGTGAAGGGTGAATAAACCTTTGCTAGATCTGCTGCTTTAGATGCTGAACTTCAGAACCAAAAGCAGCGCAAAAGTCTCCTGTAAAAAAGCTTCCACGTGAAGGCGACCAGCCTTTTGACCCTCATGGAGAGGCACAAAACCAGACTTACCTGCAACACCGCCAGTTACCCGGCCTGACAGAGAGCCAACCCGTTCTCTGAGTTTCAGGAAAGGAGAGAGTGGTGTGTTAGACTCAAAGATTAAATTTGGCCTCATATTGCACACGTTCAAAGGGCGCAACCACTGGGGGGGAAGGCAGAAAATAAAGCCACTGAGGGGCACGAACTGGCCCTGGGGTTAGTCCACACTGCCGGGTCAATGAGAGACAGGGCAAGGAACGGGTTGAGGGGAACATTAAGAGGCATTTCAATGCCAGATCCAAAAACCGTTCTGCATTCAGTCAGCTGTCAAAAGGACCCCCACCCCATTTCCACGGCGTGAGCGAGCCACCCGGGCCCTGGAAATAGGGAGGCTGGGAACGTGCATCCACACCTCCTGTTCTACGCCAGCAGTCTGTGAGTTAACACTGATTGACCGTCATCCTTCCCTGTGTTCGTGATGAGTCTCATTGTAGTCCATGATGTGCAGCGGTCCAACACTGTCCGGGGTCGGGGGAGAGGGGTGCGGGCCGTCCAGGCTCAGGGGGGCCTTGCCTTCCGTACCCGGGTCTTTGCCCAGTTCTGTCTTGAGCGTCTCAGAAAGGCTCCTGATGGTCACGCTGTCCTCATCACACTGGCTCTCACTCTTATTACGAAATAACTCGCGCGCCTTCATGCCCAGGAAGCTTTTGGAACTGGGAAGGGAGCCGACGGTGGTCGGGATACTGGTGGCGGACTCTCCCATGGTAGTTTCCCACCGACTACCGAACGGGCCCGCCCTCTGGCTGGGGGGCTTCTCTGGAGTCGAGAGCTCGCCACTGCCGCTCCCTCTGCTTCCGCCGCCGCCCCGCACACCGCCAGGCCTGGGAGGCTTGGTCTCGCCATTGTGGCCAGATGCCTCTTCGTTGTGCCCTGTTACAGAATCCGAGCAGCCGTCCTTACAGCAGGCAAGCCTGTAAAAAACCCAGGGAGGAGAAAAGGGGTGGTGTCGGCAGTGCCTGTGTCCCAGAGGCGCACACGCGGACACTGAACACCGCGCTTCAGAACAGACAGCCCTGGCGTGAGGTCACAGCAAGAGAAACCACGTCACAATGACGGACGGCAGATGGTGATCGCACGTGCGAGCACTTCTGTGACCACATTAAGCAATCGGGGCCAAGGACAGGGACGCAGAGAGGCCGCTGGGCGCCATGAGGAAAGGGAAATCGAGGCGCCGCAGCCCCGCCTGACCCCGGGGGACTGTTTCTTATGCCCCAGGCTCCTGGCACCATCTCTTCGTTCCTACCTTTCCTCTGCCGCTTCAGCTGCTTCTGCTTTTTCTTCTTCAAGTTTCTTCAGGAGGCCGTCCTTCTCTAACCTGCCGTACAAATCTAAGATCTCCAACTCAAACACCTGGGTGATCCTTTTCTGAGCTTCATACCTGCTCTCTGCCGCCTGCAGCTGTCCTCTGAAACACAGACCACCCGGAATATAGGAAGCTTTGCTTACACAAGAACACAGCACTGCAGAAACCTTCCCCCACTGGAGTTACCTTGCCTGGAGTTTGACATCCTCTAAATATTTCTTCTGTTCCAAAAGAAGATGGTCTTTCTTGGCCAGGTGAGATTCCAGTTCCAAAATCCGTTTCTGGGAGGTGTCGAGCCTCTGATTCTGTTGGAGAAGGTGGCTTCTGTTCTTTTCTAGTTCTTTCCGGTATGCAGCTTTCATCATTTCCACCTCCTAAAAAGTGAAAAAAACAAACAAACAAACAAACAAAAAACGGGGATTGGAGTCTTTTTAGAAAACGAACATGCCACATCCATGTTGGAAAACCAAGGCGATAAGCGTTGAGAAGCTGCTCTGGGGCACTGCTGGTGACAATCTGAATCAGTACAACTTTTTGGAAAGTAAGCTGGCAGTTACATATTAACCTAATACCCCTTCCTAGAAATCTACCCCTGAGAAAATCACCTGAACCACAAACAGACATATGGGCACAAAAACAATCATCTCAGAATACTGAGAAGGGCAAAACACTGGGAACACTGTTAAGTCTCATGTCAGGAAAACAGCTAAGTGAGTTAAAACACATTTTATAAGTTTCTGGTAAACTTCAGGTTTATGTATCAGTAAGAAGATTTTTAAAAGCAAACTATAAAACCACATGAATAGTAGGATCAACTACGTAAACACTGACATTCACAAGCATCAAATGAAACTACCAACATTCAGTTACTGCTTCAACGTGGTGGTGCTGCAGGTCTGGAGGTTGTTTTTTGTTTTTCTTTTAAGCTTCTTCCTCCCTCACATGACAAAGCTGGCGGGCGTGGCGTGGCCGGGCAGGGCTGCTCAGGCAACATCGCACTGGCAGATCAGGTGCCCCGACAAGGCTTGCCGATCCCGCCAGGCAGATGGCCGGCCTGCAGACAGACTAAATGAGCTGAACCCAGGGCAAGTGCACATTCACGCTCGGAAAAAACCATGGAAAGAACACTCGTCTAACATGCACGTATTACATTTGTGTTATGCTTTTTTACTGTGGAAAGATACACACATAACTTACATGTATTTGTTTTTCTTAAACAGATAAACCACCAGGAGCAAGGAGCTGAGCCTCCGTGCAGGTGAGTCATGAAGGTGAAGAGTGAATGCTTTCTTGGCGTGAAACTGTGTAGATTTCAGCTCAGAACGGGGCACTAGGTCACATGGCCATGCCTAAAACTTGCACACATTAGGTGAGCAAGTTGGACCTTTCTCATAAACAGCAGAAGCTCTTTATGGAGAATCAAAGTACTGACCCGGAACAGCCATGTGCTTCCACTAACCCTCCCACTCACCTAATGAGGTGCTACACCGACTCCTACCAGCCATGCTCGACACCCACCCTGCCTCCCCCCGCCCCCCGACTTGACTAAACATGAGGAAGCCTACTCCAGGTCCAAGGGCAAATCCTGACAGGTTCAAGGTAATGACTGACTGGGGATGGACGCACACGACACAACCCTGGCCAGGAACAAGGGTGGGAAGTCTGGTGTGAGACCCTCAGGAAGTGTCCTCTCCTCTTCCGTGGGGCATTGTGGCATCTACCTGTGACCACCACACCTGCAGTGCACACCCTGCAGGCATCGGCACAGCCAGCCCAGGGACAAGGGTGCCGCGGTGGGTCAGGAAGAACTAAGTTTTGGATTTTTGTTTTTTTAAGTAACCTCTACATCCAATGTGGGGCTCGAACTCACAACCCCAAGATCAAGAATCACACACCCTACCTGCTGAGCCAGCCAGGTGTCCCAGAACTGAGCTCTCTGATGCTGTCCCTAAATTGCTGAGTGGACCAACTGGGGGCTCAGCTGCTTTGGAACTTCTTGCCAAGTGACATAATTAACAGAACTCCTTACTGTTAAGCCGGTTTAGTTGGTCTCGTTGTTACTGCTTACAGCGGCAGGCGTCCTGACCGATACAAGTCAGGGTCAGCACGCCCATTTCAGGGATGGTGAAACAGGGCCCAGAGAAGCCAGGTGGCTTGCTCAGGATCCCAAGAGTATAAGCCGTCCAGTCGAAGGACAGCAGCACAGAGGCCAGCCCAGCTGCACTCTCGGGGGTACCGGGAATGCATGTGAGTAATAAAGATGTTCAGAGTTCTCCGGTCCTTTAGGTGTGTTCCCTCCTTGTCTTTTCCAAGCCCATTATACTTCCAAAACGACTGGTAGCTGGTTTCTAGAGAAAGTTCCACACTTAACGTCCTACTAAAGGAAGTCAGAACCTGAGAGCTGAGAGGAGCTGAGGAATAAGGAGTGACTCTATTAGGAAAATTATCTCTCTCTGCTCCTGAGACAAGTCTCTACATTTGGCCCAAAAAGATGCTTTATAAAGCACAAGCCCAAGAAATCCTACAAAGAAAGCCTGTGTGTGATGGAGAAGTTAGTGACAGGAAGCATCTGAACATTCACTATTAAAATTCCATTCCAACTCCTTCCCAACTCACTCGCTACCGTTACCTGAGGCTATTTATAAAGTGACAAACAACGTCTGCCTCGGCACCACTGGGAGGCGCTAATTAACGTAAGGTCCTCCCGAGCTGTGGCCTTGTTGCCGGGACTGAACTGCCGTCTGCTGAAATTAAATTCAACATTAAAAGGAAGAAAAACTGTACACTAGTATATGCCCACGGTCCTGAGTTATGTTCAGCAGAATTGGCTCCCCATCCCTCTCTGCCTCTCACCCACTGTCTCGGGGCGGGCACGGGAGGAGAAGAGAAGCTCTCTACCCGCCACTCTGTACCAACTCCATGGGGCACTTTCCCTCGCCCCTGACTTAATTTCACAGCGAGCCACCTGGGGGGGAGTAAGCTCACGTGATGGCGGAAAATGCTCACCCCAGAGGCCAGCGAGGGGCCAGACGGCCGGCAAGAACGCTGCGTGGACTCTGGGCAGACGGTCTGCACAAATGCATCCTAAGAGCAACCGCCCGCCCCCAGGCCTGGCTCCCCGAACCCTGGCGCACCTTTGTGGTGTCCGAGTGCTTGTTCTGCAGCTGCTCCAGGTACAGCTCGTTGACCTCCCCAAGAACCAGCAGCTGCCTGTTCAAGAACTCCATCTGCTGCTGGACCGACTCGCTGTTCGAGAGCTATAACCACAGCACAGAAACAGGCAAAGTGAAAGACCCCGCGACACAACACCGGCCAGTGGGCATCAAACAGGGCCCTGCTAGGAGCCCATGATTTCAGGGCTTGGGCACAACGAACCACTCCCTCGGTTTCAAATTCCCTCACACAGCGGCGGGTGGGGAGGCAGGCACCCACGGGCAACGATGGGCAGAAAAGCACTGCAAAACTGTGCTGTGCAAAAGGGAAGTGGGTCAGATGCGCTACATCAGAGTGGCCACCCACAACATGCCTGGAGGGGACAGGCGTGGACACAACGGTCACCGCAGGGACACGAAGTCCTGGGTCGAAGCCCAGGAAAACTCACTTATTTTATTCATAAGTGATGTCTACACAGTGCACTGAATCCCAACAGAGGAGGGATTCTAGCTCAAGAGATCTTTGTGAACCAACTTTTCAAGTTTACGTAAACTAGGATTTAAAAAAGAGTTCCAGGGCACCTGGGTGGCTCAGTCAGCTCAGGTCATGATCTCACAGTTCGTGAGTTCGAGCCCCGCGTCGGGCTCGGTGCTGACAGCTCAGAGCCTGGAGGCTGCTTCAGATTCTGTGTCTCCCTCTCCCTGCCCCTCCCCCACTTGGCTCGGGCCAGCCAGCTCTGGAGACTGTCCTGGGCACTGGAGGGTTTAGCAGCACCTGGGCCCCTGCCCCCTGCTCCTGCCTCCTCGATGTCGGGAGAACCAAAAAAGGCTCTGTACACGCTCGCTTCAGCAGCACATCCACTAAAACTGGAACAAAAATGCCTCCACGCGTTGCCCAGTGTCCCCTGGGGGGCGGGACAGGACACCGACCTGCTCCCTGTTGGGAACCCCCGCCGCGGGCACACAGGCCCCGTCTGAAGGAAGAGCGTCAGCAAGCCATGTGAGAACAGAGCCCGCCGGCCCCACTTCTTACCTTCTGGGAGACCTGACTGAGCAGCAGCTCCGTGTGACACACCTTGCTGTTGGCCTTCTTCAACTCCAGACGCAGCTCTGCGATCATGTTCCTGCAGTCCTCCAGCTTCGTCTGCCCAAAGAGACGTGCCACAGAGTTATACAAAACCGCCAGGCCATGGCACCAGCCCACGGACATGCGGGAAGGCCCAGTGTCTCTACTGCTCTGCTATGCTTGGGCCGTCGAGACTTAGCTTCTTAGTTTTAAAAATTAAGTTACGGCTGATTTCTGGAGTTCCTGATTTGTTCCTTTGTAGCAAAGGAACAAAAAGATCTCGGATCCCAAACTCTGCACCTGAAAGCCGTGGGGCCACACAGCAGCCTCAGGGTGGTGCCATGAGGAGGCTGTGAATGTTTGAGGGGGACACAGTGACACCTGTCGGTCACCGTGCACACTACAAGCCAGAGGAAGTGCAGTGTGTTGGTATGAGATGTGCTGGTGCCTACAGGCGACCGTATCTTTGCAGAGCAGGGTTCAGGGGCTTGCAGGGAGAAAAACCACCCTGTGAAAACTAGCGGGAAACAGGAAATGAGGGTGTCAGTCTCCAATGTGATTAAAGGACTGAGGTGCCGCCACTGCCAGATGAGCACACATGGCACCGGCCAATAATCATGACCATTTAAAAACTAAAGAAAGAAAACCCTTAAGCTTATGAGTACAATTTTCAAACGGTGACCGTGTCATCAAGACATGCACACTAAGTCGTTCGGATCTGCTCTCTTGGCTGCGGGATGCCAGGAAGTTCCCCAGACGCTCAGGGAGTCTGTAGGAACCAGGAGAGCCGGGGAGGCCCTGCCTTCCGTGAAATCGCGTCCCGCGGCGTCAGAGCGAGAGCCGGCGGGCTGGCTGGGATGCACGGCACCCCCCACCCCCCCGCACCTGCAGCTCCTGGCTCTGGTTGTAGAACTCCTCTCGGTCGTGCTGCAGCTGTCTGATCTGGCTGTGCAGCTGGCTCACCATGGTGTCTCGCTGCTCCTGCAGCTGACTGCCTCTGGCCTGCTCCTTCTGGAGGCTGACCTTCCAGATCTGGATGTCCTTCTCCTGTAGCTTCAGCTGGTCTTTCTGACAGAGACCAAGGATGGGACCATTTCAGCTGCCTGCCGACGCGGGTGGTGAGGCTCAAGCGTAACGCACAACGCGGTTTCTCACGCAGACAGCCACACGCCACCCTGACACCGGAACCCCAGGCCCAGTGTCCACCAGCTCACAACTGTCCAGTGTGGCTCGAGGTCAAAGGTCACCAATTTCACATTAGCAAACAGGTTACAAGATGCTGGAAGAAACTTTCTCAGCAACGCCCCCAGGACCTTCCAGAGTCCTAACCACCAGGCCTGGCATAAGACCTCTCATAATCGCTATTGATTATGGTCCCTACACATGAGGCAAGTCTACTGACCACCTACCCAGCACTGCGCACGTGGTCACGTGACTTCTCTAACCACCACGCTTTAAAGGTGGGTGCTGCTATTCTCATTCCCATTTTACAGAACGGCTAACAGATGCTTCAAGAGGCTACATCACTTTCCCATGGTGACAAGCGGTAGAGCCAAGGTTCAGCCTCCAGGTCCAACTGGACCGGAGCTACAAGATTCTTGCCATAAACCAGCTTTAGGAGAGCTGGTTTCATGTTTGGAGAAACAAAATCATCCTCTGACCCTGTTGTCGTCACAGCCAATTACACACAAACCCCTTGTCCCAGGGTGTCTGAAGGTGACAAGCTGATTCGGAGACCTAGCCAGTCACGCCTTAGCCTCAGAGACCAGGAGGCGGCCACAGCCCCACAGGGAGCAGAGCCAGGCCTGAACACCCGGCCTCAACACGGCAGCTGCTATTTACAAACTGCCGTGCTGACATGAGGCAACACACAACCGGAAGCCTCCCAACCCCCATGCTCACGATGCGACGTTGTGAAGCCCCCCTCCCCTGCCCCCCCGCCCCCCCAGTGCTCATGATGCGACATTGTGAAGCCCCCCTCCCCTGCCCCGCCTCCCCGTGCTCACCATGGCAGCGTTGTGAAGCCCCCCCCATGCTCACCATGGTGGCGTTGTGAAACCTCCCCCGCACCCCCGTGCTCACCATGGCGGCGTTGTGCTCCTCCAGAGCTGCTGCCCGGGTCACCCTGCGGAGGAGCCGCCTGTTCCGGAGAGCATGCTGTTGCCTCTTAAAGCGCTCATACAATAACTGGTTGTGCAGTAAAAGCAACTGGTTACGGAGGGTGCGGATCTCATCTGAGGGAGGAGAGCCTGATTTTAAAGCAGAGGGAGGGTGGCAGAGATGCCTTTTACAGAAGGTTCGATCAAGAGCTTCCCGTGGTTAGCTAGCCCAAGAAACTCAATTCTTCAAGAAACAAATCGCCACCCCTTTTGCACACAATCACTTGGGTCTCAGCAACAGCCATTCGTTCTCCCCTTCCAAGGAACACGAGCGGGTACAACGCGGAAGGACTCCCGAGGCCCTTCCCCCCCAGACCCAAACCATACACGCAGTCACTCGGGCTCCTTTCTTCCCTCCCGGGTGCGCTCCGGCCAGGCGCATCTCCAGCACCACAGACCTGCCCAGGGGCTCTTCTGGGGAAGCCTGGCAGGAGGTCAGCACTTCCGGCACTACTGCCCACAGGCACGCACCACGTGCCACTTTCAAAAGTAGAAAACACTGGTTTCGCGACCCCTGGTCTACTAGAGGCCGAGCAGGTAGGCCAGCTGGAGCCGTAGCCAAGGGGAGACGTGTTCCTACAGCGCAAGCCTCCTTCAGGGCCAGGACAGGCGGCAAGCATGCGGGACCCACACGGGTTGGGTTTGGGGCTCAAGTAACAACTTTACCTCCAAAGTGGGTCCAGTCGACAGACTTGCTGGGTAAAGACAACCTAGGAAAAAAGGTTTGGGGTAAAACGAAGTTACTGAGCTCGCCTAGAAAACCTTCTCTGCACCTTTCACTGCAGCTAGGCTAGCTCCCTTCCTTGTCAAAAGCAGCAAAGGGATAAGAAAGTTTCAATCCCCAGGGCCGTGGGGAGTTGAAGGCAGCGGCGTACATCAGATGGAAGGCCAGTGCCCACACCAAGCAGGACCAAGTCTCCAGGGTGGAGGGGCCCTGGCTGGGGGCGCACTGGGGCCGATCTCTGCTCGGCCCTTCAAGGCGACTGGGTGATCAAACACACTGCCAGCGATTTTCAGCCCTCCGCACTGCACTACCCGGGCGGGCAGCCAAGGTTAAGGAGAAATAGGTAATTTACCTGAGCCTGTTACATATCTCATTCAAAAAGAGCAATCTCTTGTCAAATTCCACCTGATACTATATTGAAGACAAGTTAAAACCGAGACCTTGTTTGGCAACAGTGGAGGATTCAAACTCTGGACTGGTGATTCCCTTACCCCCCTCCTAGATAACCACTGAAAAGGGTAATAAAAGAAGGGTTGGAACAATAGCTCGGACAGGCTACATCTAAGAAACCCTACGTGTGAGTGCGGGCGTGGGGAGGCTAGCAGCAGGCCACCCCAGCCCCGCACTGAAACGCGGCTGACTTCACCTTCCCTCTAAGGCACCGTGTTACTGACACGGAAAGAACAGATCTACAGCTGGAGAAGGAAATGCCGGGACAAATATCCCTGTGCCACTCGAATGCCACAACCTCCTTCAATTTTCGGAGCCGCCATGAGCGCGCCTGAGCTTCGTCCCGGTACAGCGGCGCGGGTCAGCAGCCCCGGGACCACCGCAGTCCGGTGTGTGCAGACACAGCCCAGTCACGCGCGCGCAAAGGCACCGGACTCGAAGGGCACCTGACCGACACGGGGGCGGCAGCTCGCTCCGTGAGCTCGGGGAACGATTCCCGGGTCCGTGCCTGACCCCCTGCGTTTGAGAACACAACTGAACACCGAAAGGGAACGAGCGTGGCGCCCGGAACTTACTTGCTGAGCTCCTTGCTGTGTGCGTCCGCTCCCTGCTGAATCAGTCTATCCAGCACTTCCACCGGGGAGGCAGAGGGTGGGTAGTCTTCCTCCGTGTTTCCTTTTGCCTTTTTTAACAGTTCCTTGGTCTTCTTGCTGACAAAATGATGGGCGGTCTTTGGCAATGCCACCTCAAAAAGATGATCGTAAGGGGGAGGCTGCCCCCGTCCAAAGCCCACTCCCTTCTGAGGTGGGATTTTACAGGGGCTGGGGGTGAGGATGCTGGTCTCCAGCGGAGTCTGATGCTCCCTGGTGCCAGCAGGGCTGTCGCTGGCGCCTCCGCAGGGCAGGTCGATGGGAGTGAAGGCTTGCTTTGGTGTGTCGGGCCCAAGCTTGTCCAGGGAGGAGTTTAAAGGCTCAGGGTTCACACTGGCGCCCTGAGCACCGGAGGCGGCTGAGTGGGTCTTCCGAGGGCAGCCCGGGAGACTGTCCCGGTAGAAAGGAGAGTCGAAGCCTCCTCGAGGAACCAGGAGCTCGGCATCGGCCGTGGTGATCTCAGAGAGCTCTTTCGATATTGCCGCTGAGAGGAGGGAGGCAGACAAGAGACATCACGGTAAACAGGCCATCTGGGCGGGGCCGGGCAAGCAGGGCGGGGCCGTGTGACGCCAAGTGCCACCCGGAGCGACACGTAATTGCGGCATCCCTGTACCTGCCTAGGACCCAGAACGAAACTCCCACCCTCTACTCCCCACCCCAAGAGAAGAGAAGCCAAGCAAGCCTGGGAGCATCAACACTAAATCCCAGCTTTAGGGCACGACCAGGGCTTTGTCATCGCGTGGCCATCTCGTCCCGGCCCAGAATCCCACACCTCACCTTCTTCTTTATCTTTCTCAACACTATCTTCTTCCGAAGCCAGGTCACCTAGAAACCCGGGAAGGTCACTGAGAGTGACAGAACCTTTGCCACCAGGGAGTTCTTCTAAGGAGAAACAAAAAGAGCGCAAGTCAAAGAAATACGCAGGTCATCTCACAAGCGTAACGCTGTTCGCGCAGAAGCTGGCACCACAGTGTTCTCCCTGCCGAGGGCGTGGAAGAGGGCTTGACGGGGCTCCCCCTCGAGCTACTCCAGAAAGGGAAAGAATGATAAAGGGTCTAATTAAGGGTACGAAAAATTAATTCCACAGAAAATAAAATCCTCCATTCTTTTTTTTAGTTTTATTTATTTGGAAAGGAAGTGGGGGAGGTGCAGAGAGAAGGAGGGAGAGAATCCTAAGCAGGATCCGCGCTGTCAGCACAGAGCCTGACGAGGGGCTCAAATTCACGAACTGTGAGATCATGACCTGAGCTGAAACCAAGAACTGGATGCTTAACTAAGTAAGCCACCCGGGCGCCCCTAAAATCCTCCATTCTTAAGGTCTCAGAGAACAGATGAAACCAGTCTGACTGGCACAAAACGCAGGTACTTCACCGCAATAGCTTAAAAGCACTTTTTTGGATGTTATTATTAAATCTGTTTTTATTTTTTATTTATATTTATTATTTTTTAATTTTTTAATGTTTTATTTATTTCTGAGAGAGAGAGAGAGACAGTATGAGAGCAGGGGAGGGTCAGAGAGAGAGGGAGATACAGAATCTGAAACAGGCTCCAGGCTCTGAGCTGTCAGTGCAGAGCCCAATGCGGGGCTCAAACCCACGAACCGTGAGATCATGACTTGAGCCAAAGTCGGACGCCTAACCAACTGAGCCACCCAAGCGCCCCTATATCGGTTTGTAGAATTATCTCTGGGCTTCACCGTTGTGTGGTTGTTCCAGAATTTTTTGGTTTCCACATCTAACCCAAGAGGAGACAAGCAAGGTCTAGCATTACCTAGAGACCTTACCTAATCCTCTGTCGTTCGGGAGATGGTGTTGTCTGTGTAGACAGGGCCTTGCTGAATCCGTTCTCTCTTCCTAAAAAGACAGGCACCGTTCACATGACAAGGCAGAAAACTATGTACATGTTCTCTTATGTAAGAAAAATACCCTAAAACTCTGAAACTTTAACACATTAGAAAGGAGTTTAAAGCTTAACTCAGTGGTTTTCAAAGTGTTTGGTGTCAGGGTGCCTTTAGAGTCTTAAAAACTGAGAGTCCATGAGCTTTTTTTTATGGGGTTCTATCTATTGATAGTCACCGTATTAGAAATCGAAACAGAAATTTTAAAAACACTTACTAATTCACTGAAAAAGAGCAAACCCGTCACATGTAAACACAGATGACACAATCTTTTATGAAACGGGCCTATAGTTCCCAACACACAGAAAATCGAGGAAGAAGAGTGGAAGTATTGTCTGTCGGCAGCTCTTCTGTACAGGGATGGGGAGAGCTGGACTCCCCTGCCTGCCTCTCCTCGCAGCCCTGCAATGTGCTACTCTGGCCATACTGCTGAGGCCTCAGGTTAAGTACTTATGCGAAGACTTAATCTTCCAAATCACACCAAAACCTGACACACTCATTCCTGCAGGTTAGGCAGAGAGTGGGCTCCGGAGCCGTGGCACACGGCCCTTCATACTGCGTTCAAACCCACCACTCTGCTCTGTAGCCCGAAGGCACCTTTACGTCCAGGGCCTCTGGTAGCGCCACACACTGAAACACTCAGAAGACACTGGCTCGCCACAAAGCGCAGAAATATTCACCACACGACATCGAAAATGCAATTTTTCCCCAAGCTCCCCAGGACATAAGTCTCAGGGACACTACGCAGACTGTGGCGGCACACAGCAGGTTTCACATCCTGACCTCACCTGCGAGTGGAATTTTATCACTGGCGACAAAGACTGTCCATCATCTATTTTGAAGTGACAGGCTCAGCTGGTCACGCAAGCAATGGCCTGTCTCCTACTCAGGTCTAAATAACCGCAGTCTGTCTGTCAGTCAATCGTTTCTTCAAATAAAACCGGTGCCCCACAAAAATCGCAGCTGGTCCAGCAGCCACCGCAACGGTGCCTGCGAAGTAGCTCGCGTTCTCTCTCAGACAATCGTAAACATACGTGGTCTCGAGGGCTATGCTGTCACAAAGTTAACCATTTTTGTTCCTTTCTATTAAAACTCTTAAGGAACTGGTGTTTTTGGTTTTTTATCTTTCCTCCTGCTAAACTGAAGAAACATGGCTGGTGCCGCCCTCATTTGTGCCAGAGGCCAGCCGTTCCCCACCCACCGCTCTGCACACGAGGGCAAATGCCAACCAGGTAGGGAGGGCAGAGCAGGTTAGTATTACTGTGAAGGCGGTCGATCTACTGGGTCCCTGAAAAGGGTTCTGGGGCCCAGGGGATCAGCAGATCACAACGCGAGAGCTGCTGGCTGGCCTATTCACAGTTGTTCTGATCCAAACCCATCATGTCTCAGGTCCGGACTCCTCCATCTGACATAACAAGCTTCCTTCCCAAGGCAGGCCTGCCCGTGGGTCACCGTGCACAGCCAGAGGGACCACAGGCAGGCGCGAGCATACCTTCCTAGGAGGTGTGGCCGTGGCCTGCAGGACGGAGGGGTGCACGTAGTCGTCCGGGTGGCAGAGTGGGGCGGGAGGAGGAGAAGTTGCTGGGGTTCCAAGAGGAGTCCCTTTTCCACCTGCTCACAGACATACACAGCATCACTAAGCCTCTTAGAAAACTCTGAATTTGGGGTGCCTGGGTGGCTCAGTCGGTTAAGTGTCCGACTTCGACTCAGGTCATGATCTCACGGTTCGTGGGTTCGAGCCCCATGTCAGGCTCTGTGCTGACAGCCAGCTCAGGCCCTGGAGCCTGTTTCGGATTCTGTATCTCCCTCTCGCTCTGAGCCTCCCTTGCTCATGCTGTCTCTCTCTCTCTCTCTCAGAAATAAATTAAAAAATTAAAAAAATTTAAAAAAAAAGAAAACTCCGAATTTTTTCCACCTGCTTGGACTGAAGCTGCTAGACTTAACTTTCCAGGGATCTAGAGATTTGTTTGTTCTATTGTTTTGTTGGGTTTTTTTTTTATTGCTTCACCTTCTATGTTCTCAAAGCCCCAAGGTTTGCATCAAGTGTCAAAAACAGGTTTACTGGGGCGCCTGGGTGGCTCAGTCAGTTAAGTGTCTGACTTCAGCTCAGGTCATGAACTCATGGTTCTCAAGTTTGAGCCCCACACCAGGAGACTCCTAGTTATTTCCCTTCCCATTCACACCCCCCCCAAAAACACAAAACAAAACAACAACAGGTTTAGTACCGCCAGCAGCTCAGACTCACTATCAGACCTAAGACACAGTCCCTTTTCCTACCCAGCGGGCCCAGACCAACCGACCAAGTCCCACCTCAGGCACACATACCAGTTGTACCAAAGACTTTGCTGTAAGGGTGTGACAGATCAGGTGGGACGTTTCCAGGAGAAGTTGGAGGAGTGGTCATACCACAAACCATAGATGGGCTCCAGAGAGTAGCCTGGGAAGTTAACAGGGCACGTCAGCAATGAGAAACCAGTGTCAGATCATCCCCAAGCCTTATATCCCAGACCAAACAGAAAAAGCCATCTTATTACAGCTCTATGAGGAGACAAGATGCGTTCTGTAAGTTTACACTCCAAGAGAAACCCAAGTGGTAACTGACTTCCCTAACACCACACATCCATGAAAACAGCTCCTAAAATCAGCAGTATCAGCTTCCCTATCATATGCTAAACCCCGACCCCAACAGGCAGCTTCGCCCGCGAGCGGAGAAGTGAGCAGATATGCTCCGTAACACCATACTTGTGGCGGCTCAGTCAACAGTCGTGTGGACGGGGGACTCAGAGCCTGAGGTGGCTGCCCGGGCGTGTGTAACAATGTCAGCCGAGAGCTGGAATAAGGGGTCGAGGTAGCACTCCCTAAAATGAAAGAGCAAGAGCACGATAGGTTAGTGTGTGATTTTAGATTATTCTGGAAAGGAAAAAAATTACAGCATTTCAAACCATTAGGTAAGATCCATATTTAAAAAAAAACTGAGGGGACTCCCAAGGCCCCAGGGACGAAGTGACGTTTGCACAGCTCTTTAAATGCTCTTTGGAAATGAAGTTCAGTTACCTCTGACGTCCAGGGAAGCTTCAGACACCTTGATAAAGCGCAGCCTGGATGATACCTGTAACGGGTACTGCCTACAGATAAGCCTGCCTTTTCTAGAAACCAATTCTATCTACATTGTCCAGACTCACTGGAACTGGGTCAGGGCTACAGCCCGGAGGGCCTCACTGCAACTGCCAGTAACATAGGAAGATTCCCTGCCTGGAAGTCGAATATTTGAGTCCATTTTCCTTTTCCTTTTCAGAAACATGTTAGAAACCTACCCCCAAGCCTGCTGGCAAAGTGTCAGGTAGGAGATACAAGAGATCAAGGATGTGGGACTCTTAAATTAAATGTGAAAGAGGAGGGGTGCCTGGGTGGCTCAGTCGGCTAGGCGGCCGACTTCGGCTCAGGTCATGATCTCATGGTTTCTGGGTTCAAGCCCTGCGTTGGGCTCTATGCTGACAGCTAGCTCAGAGCCAGGAGCCTGCTTCTGATTCTGTGTCTCCCTCTCTCTCTGACCCTCCCCTGCTCATGCTGTCTCTTTCTCTCTCTCAGAAATAAATAAAACATCAAAATAATTTTTTTTTTTAAATGTGAAAGAGGAATTAATCAGGACAAACTGGAGGCAAATTCTAATTTTAAGTATTTGGGAAACCGTTCCTAGGAGCTGAAGTGAAGTCTTATTCCAGGATAAGAAAATGAAGTTGACAAAAATCAACAGTGCTTTCCAGAGACAAAGCTGTAAAGCAGTAAGAACCGAAGTCACCCTTACCACAGCTATTCTGCATGTCGATGTAAGGGCTGGCGGCCACATCAGCCGCACGATGAGGAAAGCGTGCTGACACCTGCGGGGACACGGAGTCACCACCGTCTTCATACGAGGCTTCTGTGGGGTCCAGAGAGATTTTGGCACACTCTATTACAACATCGTGTGTTTCTAATCTCTTCCACCTGGAGAAGGCAACAGAAGATAAGAAATGCAAGGTACAATCCACTTAATCAAACAACTGAAGACTTAAGAATGCTAACTCGGGGGGCGCCTGGGTGGCTTAGTCGGTTAAGCATCCGACTTTCGCTCAGGTCATGATCTCGCGGTTCGTGGGCTTGAGCCCTGCGTCAGGCTCGGTGCTGACTGCCAGCTTAGAGCCTGGAGCCTGTTTCAGTCTGTGACTCCCTCTCTCTCTGACCCTCCCCTGCTCACGCTGTCTCTCCCTCTCTCTCCTAGAAATAAATTTAAAAAAAAAAAATTAAAAAAAAAAAAAAAGAATGCTAACTTGGGGCCGGGCACAGAACAAGGCCCAGCCCAGGATGAGGCTGGAGCACGCCGGCCCAAGGATTAAACAGTACTGATACACTAAGAGTCAGCCTATGTCCTCCCTATTTAAAATGGTTACATCAGGGCATGTGGGGGGCTCAGTCACTTAAGTGACTTTGGCTCAGGTCATGATTTCACAGTTCATGAGTTCAAGCCCCACATCCGGCTCTGTGCTGACAGCTCTGAGCCTGGAGCCTGCTTCTGATTCTATGTTTCTATCCCTCCCTCCCTCCCTCCCTTCCTCTCTCTCTCTCTCTCTCCTTTCCTCCCCAGTTCATTCTCTCTCTCTCTCAAAAATAAACACTAAAAAATAAATAACTTCCTAAACATTTTTAAAAAAAGTAAAATGATTACATCAGATTATCAGAAACTAATCTGAAACAAAAAATCATCAACAAAAGACTAGAAATAGCCTCACAAGAGAACAAACTACACAGAACAGTCGCCAGAGGGAAAGCTCCCTCAGAACAAAGGAAACCAAAGAACAGGGAGACCTGCAAACTCCCAGGGAGCAGAGGCCAATTTGGGGTCACCTATCAAGGCCTGGGGAGTTCTAATCCATCGCTAGACTGGAAATAAGGCACAGAAAGACTCAAACCTAGAGGATGCCCACAAGAACATGTTTAAGATCATCCAAAAATTCCTGTCACGTGATCCACGGTTCTACCTCTAGGCTTTAGCTTATGGACATCGGCACACAATAGGACGCACAACAACGTTCAGCACAGCTTATGGAAGGAAGGAGGGAAGGAGGGAAGAAGGAAAGAAAGAAAGAAAGAACTCAAAGTCAAACCAAGAGGATATATTCTAGAAAGAAAAATTATACCATCATGAAAACGCATGCTTTCAGCATGTCAATGGCTGCCAAGAGTTGGGAAGGACACTGACCACAAAGGACACAAAAGAACCTTGTAGGCGATGAAACATTCGTTATCGTGACTGTGACTTTTGTCAGAACTTAGCAAAACTGACGAATCTTAGTGTATGTAAACTATACCTTCCTAAAGCCGAATGGAAAAATCATGTTTTCAAGGATTTGGTGACGTAAGATAATCAGGGTATGAGCTTAAATGAAGAAGGGATTCAAAACTACTCAGAGATACGCCCACAAAGCAATGGACCGACCACACTAAGTACTCCAACCAAAAGCACTGAAGTCAGGGGTGACAGTCTCTCCCCTTTCCACCCGTTCAACATTCGCCAAATGTTCTACAAAGCCCTAACAGTTAATACAGCATGCATCTGCTCAGGTATAAACTTCCTTACAGACTCCATCATTTCACTCTTCAGGTTCCTAAGTAAGTAGTGATCTGGGAAGACTCTTATCTTCACGTTCCAAACCTTACAGAAAAGCAGCCCAGCGCTAAGGGCACTCCATGGGTTTCCCCCAACAAAACACCTGCTACTATACAACTGTTCTAGAATGTTCTTCAATCTGAGATGCTGAAAGTGGGATCTCAAATACAGAACAAGAGTCCAGGGCGTGGGCAGCATCCCTAAGAGGAAAGCCGTTCAAGGTCAGTGCCACACATCTGGTCTCCGCGGGTGCTCACCGTTCGTGGTATCTGTGTGTATGGGCAGCCGCTTCCGCCTGATGTGTTCGCAGCATGAGCGGCAAGGGATGGAGTGAGAACAAGGGCCGGGACGCTTATGTTAGAACACTGATTTTAGAGACAGAAGTGAGAATCATAATACAGTAGGAATACGTTCAGATGTCTGACTTAATCTGGACCACATGCACGTACAGTATTTCCTCATTCTTAAAGGGACTCTCCATAGAGTAATCTCCCTGAAACTGGGAAGTAAAATCTCATCGGCCGGGGGTTCGTTTTTGTGGCGTTATTTTTCTTTCTCAGGCGAACATGAAACAGAAGTACCCATGGCATCCTACCTTCGGTGAAATACAGGAGTTTCAAAAGTCAACACGGCATTAAAAGGTCCCTCCCAGGCCACGGCCCTCAACCACTTGGGCAGCTGCTCCGGATTCTGCCGGCTGAACTGGTGCCCCGCCTGCGTGTTTCTGAAGAATACGCTCTACGCTCTGAACATCCTGATGTACAGACCACACACCACCTACTAACTTCCTATTACAGGAGGTGAGGATGTAGGCCGCTGCAGTATATCCTTTGCCCTCCTCCCTAATGCTTTCCATACATGCGTGTCATGCGTTGGTTTATTCTCAAAATCGGTTTCCAACGATTATTAGTACTAGGTAAGTACTGCGTGTGAGCCAAGGAGCCTAACACGAGACTTCCCTTTCTGTTCGCCTTAGTTTGTCCCAGAGTTTGGATTTTTCTGTTTCTCTTCCTCAGTCTTCTGTGTGTCTATTATAATTCCTCCTAAATTTACTTTAACAGCTCTGAAACAATGCCTAATATAATTTTTACATAACGATATGCAAATAATCTGCCAGAATTATTACCCTCTAAATAGCTCCCTTCTGGAGCCCTTGCTCTTCCACATCCGTTGAGACTGGGTGCTCTTAGCACTGCCATGCACTGTTACCCAACTCTTCCCTTGACCACAATCCTAAGTCAGGTCCCCTCGTTTCCTGGACTCTGTGTCTCCCCTGATCTTACTCTCCTTTTGATGGAACACACGCTCCAGAAGTCAGCTGAGGATGGGGACGTGGGAGGTAAACTGGAGCCCTTGCACGGCTAAAAGTATCGCACTTGACAGGCAGTTTGGCTGGGGCTAGAATTCTAAGTTGAAAACCCTTTAGTCTTAATTAGTCTCAGAAGCCAATACCATTCCGACCTGATCCTTATTACGCATTCTGGTGTTTTCTCTCTCTGAAAGTTTCGTCCCCAGTGTCCTGAAGTTCAGCACACTGAGACTGGGGGCATTCATTCTCACTGGTAGAGCTGGGTGAGCCCCTCCAATCTGGAAATGTGTGTCCGGCAATCCCTGCATAGTTAGATTTCCCCGTATTATCTGAGCTTATACCGGAAATTTTCTTCTACTATGTCTTTTACACTTTCTTATCCCGCAAAAAGTTTCTCCTCTCTTTTTAAAACTGTTTTTTCATGGCATGTTGGACTTCCTGGAATGGTTATTTTAAGTATCTTTCTGCTCAGAATACTCTTCTCTATTCTTTGATTCTGCTTTCTGAGACACTCTAAACTCTATCTTTCAGGTCTTTTGTCGAAGTATTTTCTGTAGCTCTCATTTTTTATTTTCAAGAGCTCTTTCTCTGGTCTCTGAATGTTCCCCTCCGTGGCGCTCTGACCTCTCCATGGGCTCAAAGGCCTCATCTCAGTGGCTACCACATCCCTGTATCACCGCGGTTCCTTTCTAGCAGCTTCTCTCTTTAGGTTGGTCTCTTGTCTTTTGTGTTAGAGCTTTCTCCAAAATCCAGATGGCCCCTGCCTACCTGAGGGGAGCAAGGCTAAGCCGGCCAGGGAGACTTCAAGTTCATAGCCTAGATGGAAGACTTCCAAGTTCATAGCCTAGACGGAACATACTCCTCCAACTGTACCACCTCCCAAACCCACCAAGCCTATAGTAAGGATTTGTTTCTTTTTAAATAGAAACCTACGAGAAGGAGAACAACGAGCAGCACTATAGGTTCCTGAAACCGGAAGGCAGATGGCCCAGAGGTAACGAATGCCGCAAACCTGTGAAAGCAGAAGCCTAAGCTCCCATCATATTGAAGCTAAAACTCAACCTGACTTGTACTGCAGAATCCTTAAAAAGGTAAAGAATTTTTACACATCAGTCCTTCTGGAACTGGAGAAGAGCGACAGGTAGATAGGCCAGTTAGCATCGGGATGACAAGGTGAAAACTATTTGAGGGGCAGTTAGAGCCCCAAGGTCCCCACCCTGACTCTACGCTCCCGGGCAGCAGAAATCTGGGCTATTCTCTGGAAAGAGTACAACAGAGTTTTGGGACTGAGCTACTCCAGAAAGAGTTGAGGGTGTGAGTACCACTCTAACAAGGGAACTGAGTGTGTCCACTCTAAACGCTGAGACTACCAGCCCCTCCACCACCAGCCTCTTCCCCTCAGCGGCAGCCAGACCCTTCCCAGGCTAGAGAGCAGAAGCCCCTTCTCCACAAAAGCTTGACCAGCTAAGGAGGAACACGATACTGACATCAGTATTTCCAAGCGATGTTCAAGTGGACACATGCAGGAAGCTCAGAGGCGGGGAGTCCCACCCTGTGAACAGACCTTTCCGGTTTCCTTACCCAGATGCATGCAGACTGTCAGATCTTTGCAGAAAGCCTTGAAGACTTCAAAAGAACAAGAGTCAATGGATTACACAGGGAACAAACAACGCTCAGCTTTCTCCAAGACGTGAGAGGCTGTAGCCCTGAAACCCAGAACAGCTACCATTAAGGAGCAGCACTCGGAGAACTGTAAAAAGCTCGTAGATGTTAAACACGCAATGCTAGTAATGAAGCTACGACAGGATTAAAAGCTAAAGATGAAGCTACCTTCAGAAAGCACGAAAGAGCAAGACAGAAGGAACAGGAAGAGCAAAGAACAGCAGAGAAGCACTCTAGGAGGCCCCAGTCTCCACACCAACAGTGCCAGACAGACAGACACGACGGACAGGAGGAAATCAAGCACGAAATAACTAACGAGAATTTCCTAGGGTCTCAAGATAAGAGTTTCCAGATTAAACAACGAGAACAGACTCTGGGCAGGAAACGTCAGAATATGAGAGCAAGGAGGAGACTCTCCAGGCTCCCGCAGAGAAAACACAGCAACATGGCTGGTGAGGAGTGAGAACAGCTTTGGATTTCGACAGCAACACTGGCAGCAAGGTGGCGAGAGGACAATGCCCACAGAGGCAGGGGACGAGAATGGAGGTCCGTACCCCGCTGGGCAACTGCTTCCTTTCCCTCAGGCCACACGAGGGTGTGCTCCATGAAAATGACAGCAATCTGAGAAAAAAGCCATGAGACACGGGGGACGGCAGAGGGGGCAGAGGGAAGCCATGCACTGAGGGCCAGCGTCGTCCCCGCAGCCACCGCTCTGTCTGCCTAATGGAGGGCCATGGCGTGCAGGTGAGCCCGGCCCCGATGCGTTCCGGCTCAGCACTGATGAAGGCCCCGCTCGCCCTTCTGTGCCTGGGTCAGCCCCACGGGGGGACTCTGTCCTGACCCGCTCCCGGAAGGCGCTGCTGTGAGCCAAGCCACGGCTGCTTGTTCAGGCGGTGCTTCCAGAAGCCGGCCCCACTACAGGCCTTGCCAGATGCACGAACTCGCACGTGCGCCTGGTGTCTCAGGACTCGTTCGAGAATGACCTTGCCCACTGGCTTCCCTTCAAGAGACCCCGCATAGAGACTCAGACACTTCCTCTTGTCTCCTGCAAACCGTCATCTAATGGTGACAAGACGGCCGCGTCCTTGGCCTGGACTGGCTTCCTAACTTGCTTTCTAAAGCCCAACAATATGTGTGGTAAAACTCTAAAGAAAAGAAAGAACGATTAACAGAAAAGCAAGAACAGTGGTTTCTCTGAAGAGGGACAGGGAACAGGGAGAAAGATGGCTGGGAACGTTCGTCTGTGACGCCAGGTGGTGGCGTCACGCACGGGTATTCGCGTGACATTGAACTTTACATGCATGCTCCGTCTCCCTCTCCACATACAGTATCTCTCACACCGGTAAGCAGCTGCAGGCTGACTGAGGCTCCACGTGGCAGGGAGAGGTTCGCTGTGAGAGGACCAGGCAGTGGGAGATGCCCAAATCCATGGACAGGTTTCCCCAAAAAGGATTCGATCCTCTGCCGAGGGAGCTGTGAGCCAGAAAACAGCTGGGGGAGGAGCTGAGCCTCTCACAGCTCCACGCAGAGAACACCACTCCACTCTCTGCTTACTCTTGACTCAACCCTGCCCTCCCCCACACCGAGTATCCCCGAAGGGGAAGCCTCCAGGTGCAATTTCTCCAGAGCGCACACCCAGAAACGTCTCAGGGTCCCATGGAGGACAGCAGTGGCCTGCTTCTCTGCAGGTGGAGTCTAACTCAACATCCACTCCTGCCACAATCCGCTGGCTTCAACCGCACGGCGCACAGCCGGCCTCCCACAGGCGCTGGCACCAGCGAGCCACGAGCCTTGCCGGGGCTCTGCAGGTCCGTCCGCACCACCCCTGCCCCACTCTGTGGAAAGAGCTGTTCTCTGCTCATGAGGAACGTGCATGAGACTCCTACAAAGTTCCAGCTGCGCCAGTCCTTCAAATAACAGGGATTCCAGAAGTAGAAGGGCCTCTATTCCCAGATAATACCTTGACAAGCACATCGCCTAGATCACATGATTAACCTGTCAAGAGAGGCTGTACAATTCTGAGCCACCAGCTTCATTTCTGTACCTTCGCGGGTCCAGTTCGTGGTCCTTGGATCCAGTCACTAATTCTGGGTGAATTCGCACATGCTCCATCATGGGCTAGAAGAATTTAGAGTGACAAATTACAAAAGGCTTAATTTCTGTGGTCTCTCCACACAACCGGAATACTGAATATTACTCAACAATAAAAAGGAATGAGGCCCCGACACCTGCTACAGCCCCGGTGAACCCTGACGCGCTTTACCGCTCCCAGACAACCCCGCCCCCCACCCCCCCCGCCCCTCGGCCATGCTTCCGCTTCCATGAAATGTTCATCGGGACAGGCACGACTACAAAGGCAGAAAGCACACCAGCGGCTGCCCAGGGCTGAGGCCGGGGGGATCGCTGAGCTTCGTTCAAACTCCGTCTACCCCTGAACGCGGAAGCCCCCGCCATGGGCTGTGTGCACGGTATGCTGAGTATCAAATGGGCGCTCTTCACTTACCCTGACCACTTCTTCAAAAGTGTCCAAGTTCTCTTTCATACTGTAGTGAGAGCGCAGAAAGGAGACGAAGTTGCAGGGGTACATTCCATAGAGGCGATGGAAGAGAGCATAAACACTGGCGTGGAGGTGGACAAGATAGACTTCTGTCACGTGGCCTACAACAGGAAATCACAGATAGGACTCAGCTGGACATGAGGTGACGTGTGCAAAGTGCAGAGCGGGCGCGAGCACATGGCTGCCAGCATGACCCATGGTTGATTTCTGCCACCTCGCTCCAAAGATAGCGAGTGTGTTTTTCTAAAATGCAAATCTGAACACAACAGCACCCCTATTTAAAATCCATCAACGGCTCCCTATGGCCTTCGGATCAACTCTGACCTGCTGAGAGGGGCCCACAGAGGCTCCTACTGATCCACCCCTCCGGGCCTCTGGGTTTCCACCTGACAGTCTGACGACACTGACCTTTCTCATGATAATCACTCTCCCTAAAATTTGTCGTGGGTTTTTTTTTTTTAACTTTAAGTGAACTCTATGCCACACAGGGGGCTCAGACTCACAACTGAGATCAAGAGGCACACACCTCACTGACTGAGCTGGCCAAGAGCCCCTCCCTGAATTGTGTCACGATACTTCTCCACTGCCCTGTTTAGCAGCGCCTGTTGAGAACAGCACCGTCTCGTTCACCCCTGCACCCCCAGCGCCTGGTATAGAGCGGGGGCTCAAATACTGGCGGAATGAATGTGAGAGATCCTTTTGGAATCAGAGTGTAGTCTTGGCTACGCAGATTTGTAACTAGAGTGAAAACCCTATTATCCAGGAACAAGCCTAAGGAGCTGAGAGCGGGAGACACTCAACACTTAGTGCGCCTGGTCTCACGCAGACCCTGTGGAAAACCTCAGGTCCACAAGCTCCTCTCTAACAGCGGGAGACCACTCCCTTCCTCCCAAGAAGAGCCTACTGAATAAGCCAGCACCACCTGGGTCCTGCACGTGTCACTTGATCCCCTACAAGAAGCTACAGTATCTGGTGTCACATGGCTTACACGTTTCCTCTTCTCAACAGGAGTATCTGGCGTGGGGCCCGCCAAAAGATCCCAAGTATCATGTGCTTATAGCTTCGGAATCATTTTGATAGAGCAGGACGACCCACCAATATGGGAAAACATTCCCCCCGTGCTCAGAACGGGACCACCGCCTGGAACGCACCGCATTTTCCTGCTTCCTTCTCCACGTAAAAGAGACAGGTTCTCAGGACCAGAGGTGTGTGTTTTGTCACAGAAGACCAGCAGGGGCGCCTGGGAGGCTCAGTCGGTTAAATACCTGGCATCGGCTGGTCACGATGGGTTCGAGCCCTGCGTCAGGCTCTGTGCTGACAGCTAGCTCGTGGGCCTGGAGCCTGTTTCAGATTCTGTATCTCCCTCTCTCTCTGACCCTCCCCTGCTCAGGCTGTCTCTCTCTCAGAAATAAAAACATTAAAAAAAAAAAAAAAAAAAAGACCAGCAGAGTAAGACAAAAATGTTCCACAAGTCTAGTCCTGTACCGCCACAATGGACAGGAGGTGTTTTGACAGATGGAAGTTTACCGACAGTTAGGAAGCTTTACATCCTACCAGTTTCTCTGACAACTAATCCTTTCAAGCCAACACAATAAGGAAGGTATCACCCGACCGTCATGAGGTCATGATTCTGATTCCTGCATAGCACCCAACGTACTTCCTCAGCTGGCTAGAGACCACCACCCATTCCAGCTAGAAAATTCTACCTGTCCTTCCCTTACAGCTCCTAACCTGTGAAATCGATAACTAAAGCACTCACCTGGCAGGGAGCAACGGGTACGTAAGGACACCTTTACCTGGTTTCTTCAGGCACCATGACGAAAGACGACCGAAGATATCAAAGAAATCATGAAGGTGCTGTTTCCCCGACTGCGGAATCATTGGTAGCATGGTTATCAACACTAAGACACCTGTTGTGAGGACAATGACATCGGTGTCCATCTGCAGAAGGGAAGGTCAAGCAGGAAGAAACACCCGTCAGGCCCAGCGCTTGGATTAGCACTATCAACGCTAAATTCTAAGGGGATCACAAATTAGGGGTCTCCTCACAGACTCACTTCCCTATCCCTCTGGTTTGCAGGGAACAATACTGAATCACGCTTGACCATGATGAGTCCGAGGCCCCTAGATAAACCCATCTGGGAGAGGAACTTCAACTTGATCTGAGGACGCCTAAGCCCTGTAGCCTGAGGACATGGACAGAAGCAGGACAGGCTGCTTTTTAACAGAACAAAAGAATACTAATGCTTTTATTCATTCAGCCAAAATATTTACTTTCATTAATCAACTTCAAAAACACTATACAAGGGGGCACCTGGGTGGCTCAGTCAGTTAAGCGTCCGACTTTGGCTCAGGTCATGATCTCACGTTTGTGGGTTCAAGCCCCGCGTCAGGCTCTGTGCTGACAGCTCAGAGCCTGAAGCCGGTTTTGGATTCTGAGTCGCCCTCTCTCTCTGACCCTCCCCTGCTCATGCTGTCTCTCTCTCAGAAATAAATAAAAAACATTAAACAAACAAATAAGAACACCACACTTGTCAAGTACTTCACTACTTTTTAAAATTCTTTTTATCATTTATTCACTTTTGAGAAACAGACTGCGAGCACGGGAGGGGCAGAGAGACACGGAATCCCAAGGCAGGCTCCAGGCTCTGGGCTGTCAGCACAGAGACTGACGCAAAGCTTGAACCATGAACCATGAGATCATGACCTGAGCCGGAGTTGGCACTAAACCAACTGAACCACCCAGGCACCCCAAGTGTTTCACTATTTTTTAAAGGATTACAGTAGAAATATATAATTTAAGAAGAAATGAGAATACTGCTAACAAGTCTATTTAATGGCTTATCTTCATAGCATTTACAGATCAGCAAATAAAAGAAGATATGCTGACCGCTGACCACGTCTATAGTTTAAATAGCATGTCAAACAATTTCAGGCTAATTGAAGACACTTAGTACCCAACAGAAAATGAATCAACTCAGAATAGCTACAGCGGCTCACCTGACCCATAATTAAATCATGAATGTTTGCCATGTAACTAGAATTCAGATTTAAGAAACAAGATATTAATCAAAAGACTGCCGTGCAAGCTAACATGTTCATTATTTCTGTCAAAAAAGGAAATCTAGGAGTCTAGAAATAAAGTCTTAAATAGATTTAGTTTTTACATCAAGCACTAAGCCTTCTGTCATGGCAGGTATCTATCTAACATAAAGAATGTAAAATACTGGTAGTTGAATCGAGAATACATAACCAGCTCCAGTAAAAAGGACGAACCCTAATTTTGTTTACGATAATAGTCTAATAGAGCTTGGGTTAATAGTCCAGGAGTAATTTTAAAGTTCACCCATTTGGAAAAGTTAAGTATTTTACAATCTGAACTAAACTGTGTGCCTCAAAATGGAGTTATATTCTCACCAACTCATTCACAAAAAAAAATAAGTTAACACTGTTTCTATTATTTTTTTTCTTAATGTTCAATGCATGTTTTTATAATACCCTGCCAGTGTGACTCCTTGGGACCCACTGCTAGGGATAATGCAACTTATCCTTGTTGGCAGAGACAAAAATCGATTTGCACGGTGCCAAATCAGGTGACCCAAAGGTACTGCCATCCCAGAACAAATACTACTGGGTATTTTCATGTCTCTGTGACATGAAAATTTTGTTGATAGAAAACAAGTCCAGAAATTAAAACAGATAAAACAAAGAGCCTTGAGTATTTCAGCAAGCCACTGTCAATACTAAAGCCCTGAAGTTCTATTTAGGTTTTGACTCACTGTATAGACAATGCACTAAATTTAGTCCAAAAAGAAGAATGTAATTCAGTAGGCCTTCTCTCAACAAAACCTTAATTACAGCTGCAACTAAATTAGGTTCCCAAATGGTTAAAAAGGGGCGCCTTTTAACTGGCTCAGTCAGTTAAGCATCTGACTTCAGCTCAGGTCATGATCTTATGGTTCATGAGTTCGAGCCCCTCATCGGGCTCTGTGCTGACAGCTCAGAGCCTGGAGCCTGCTTCAGATTCTGTGACTCCCTCTCTTTCTGACCCTCCCCTGCTTGCACTCTGTCCCTCTCTCAAAAATAAACACTAAAAAAATTCTTTTAATAATAAAAGTTAAAAAAAAAAAAGAGCTGTTGGCCATTTTTCTACTAGCAAAAGGAGAATTTAGAAATAAGGGTTCCCCCAAAGAGAACCCAGATATTTTAACTGAGGGAAGGTTGGACAACAATGGAATCAAAGAGGGTTGAGATAATGCTGTCTTGAACCAATCTGACTGAAGCGCTGCCCCATTTGTTTGGACAGAAGATATGCGACCGTCACCGGGACCCACAAGGACTCACTAAGCACCAACCCTGGACTACGTGACATTCCAGGAAAGCCAAACACTTAAAGTTTCTAAACTCTCAAAATCTAGCTTGCCTGCTTTAAAGTAACTCAGACTTGCAGCAGCACATTCATAAAGTGTTTCGTCCCAACCCACACACACTGTACCTTGAGACATTTGAGTAAAGAAGGCAAAAGAGGCGCTTGAGACAGCTTGTGCTTCCAGGGCGGCTGCAGCCTGATGACGTGGCCCAGCAACGACAGGGCGGGCAGCCGGGAGGCGGCTCTGCCCACGCAGTCATTCATTTTGTCCAAGAGGTGCTAAAAATGTAAAAGAACAGGGGACACACATCTCAGGCCGGAAGGAGGCGGGAGGGAATCCTCACGTGACTGTACGGAGGTCACTCACACAAAGGTAGTGGTGATTTACTCCAGTCCCTCAAGACTTTGCTCCAACAAATGATTTTTAAAAACCACACTGGCGAACAAAATCCAGTTGCGTTTGGCCTGAGAGAAGGCAGCCAGCTGGCAAGTCCAGTGAAAGGTGGAGCAGACTCCTTCACGGACCCTCTCGTTAAGTACAAATAAGCCACTTCTCCCAGTAGCCCCTGGTCCCAGGCCTGCGGTAGGTCCGACAGGTTGCTGACACTGGGAGAGACCCTGCTGTGGCCACTTATTGCTGCTGGGGCCCCATCTACATGGTTTGGCCCCAAATATCAGTCAGGTGGTCTAGAAGTTAAAATTCAGCTCAGAAAAACAACTAGACAAAACAAGATCACTGGAAGCGGCACACGGTGGCAAAAGGCCTCTCAAGTCCAGGGAAGCCGCCAGCACTCAGGAACTCAATGCCTCCCAAAGCACGCAATTATGACACTCTGTGGGCTGTTCACCACCAACGGACGTAAGACACAAAGGAGCCCTCCACGCACCCGGTGCTCGGCCACAGGACTCGTCAATGAGCCCCCTGAGCCATCTGTACCTACAGACTTTCCCATGTTGATAAAGCCTAAAATCCTATTTACGGGGTGACTTAAAGGCGTGTGCCTTACAGGTCAAAGCATCACTGCACAAGTACAGCAGCGGGATTACAGGATTTCTTGGAATAGCAAGTTCTTAGAAAACCTATGAAAAATATGCTTTTGTAAACTTCTCAGGGAAACGGGATCTGCTGATCATTTTCCTACGCAGCTACAACGAGGGAAGAGCCTCATCTGTGGCGTGGAGAAGTCAAAGCAGCCCACTCCCAGACTGCATGGCGCACATGCACAGAAGCTGGCGTGCTGGCAGAGTAGGGGACCGGGGCGTCCCGTGACACCCCAGCAGGTACCTTATCGTGTGGCTCCTGCAAGGTAGTCAGGATGTGCAATACCGGCTGAGAATCAGTCTCCAGGTAATAATCCACCAAGGTGTTCACGAGCATGGGACCACGGTCTGCCGAAGGAAAGCACAGGCGGTAATCGTTCCTTCCTCTAACGTTCTACACTTACATCAAATGGCTGCCTGGCACAAATTCCAGAAAATGTTTCTTCCTATATGCTACCCACAGTTATGCTAAGCGTTCTCTTTCTTCCCGCCCCCTGAAATCAATTTGGGTTTACTAGGATGATAGCAAATGTGCCTGCCTAAATATCCATAAAGGCACTGAAATGCTATCTTCTTTTTTTCACTGCTTTTTATAATTATAAAGTTGTAGGGGCACCTGGGTGGCTCAGTCGGTTAAGCATAAGACTCTTGATTTCGGCTCCAGTTCTGACCTCACAGTTCATGAGATTGAGCCATGTCAGGCTCTTCACTGACAGCAAGGAAGCTGCTGGGGATTCTCTCTCCATCTCTCTCTCTATCTCTCCCCCCTCCTCTACTTGTTGATTTTTCTCTCTTTCAAAATAAACAGTAAACATTTAAAAAATAATAAGATACAATAAAATTGTAATCAATCCATGTCCATTGTTAACAACGCAGATTACGTCAAGGACATAAAACGAAAGTCCTCCTCGCCACCAGCCCCCCTATCCACTCTTCAGAGTTTGGTACACGTCCTTTCAAACCTTCTCTCACTAGGATAATCACACACGCACACGCGTGTGCACACCCCCACGTCCAGAGTCACCAGTCCGTGTTCGTGTGTGTTTTTCTCACTTAACATGTTGTGGATACCCTCCCAAGGGAGCGCTGCTGACCTACTTCATTCTCCTCACTGACCTCCCGGTGCTCCACGGCACGGCCCGACGTGACACATTTAACCAGGCATCTACTGAAGGATACTTGGTTTTCCAATTTTTCCAAGGCTATAATGAAATATGGACTCTTGTTTGTTTTCAGGGTTTTTTAATGTTTGTTTATTTCTGAGAGAGACAGAGCATGAGCAGGGGAGGGGCAGAGAGAGAGAGAGGGAGACACAGAATCTGAAGCAGCCTCCAGGCTCTGAGCTGTCAGCACAGAGCTCGATGTGGGGCTCGAACTTATGAGCTGTGAGATCATGGACTGGGCCGAAGTCCAGCGCTTAACCGATTGAGCTCCCCAGGTGCCCCCGAAATACAGACTGTTAAGTAGAAAACGTGGTACATGGTTCTTAATTGGTGACAGACACCCCTAAAACGCTGAACACTAATCAATTCTCCTGCCAACAGTGTCCATTTCTGTAATCAGTATTTGCTTTCTGTCACTCTGGTAAGCAAAGAAAGGTACTTATTTAAATTCATATTTCTCTGATTAAAGACAGGGTATGAATTTTTTTTTTTAAGTTTATTTATTTTGAGAGAGACAGAGACAGTGCAAGCAGGAGAGGAGCAGGGGGCGGGAGACAGAAACCCAAGCAGGCTTTGTGCTGCCAGTCAGAGCCCAACTCGGGACTCAAACCCACAAAACTGCGAGATCATGGCCTGGGACAAAACTAAGAGTCAGATGCTGAACCGCCTGAGTCACCCAGGCATCCCAGGTTACACATTTTTATACTAGAAATCACACCTGTGATTTGTTCTATCTGGCATCTGCTTGACAATGCTCAGGGAGGGGGAATAAGGGAGCGAAGATGAAACGAGAATGGCCAACTCTGAAGCTGGCTCGTGGGGCCATTACGTGATTCTTAATAGGTTTGTATGTATATATGAATATTTCCATAAGTAAAAGCTTAAAGTCCATAGAGAGTGGGGCGCCTGGGTGGCTCAAAAGGTTAAGCGTCTGACTTCAGCTCGGGTCATGATCTCGCAGCTGATGGCTTCGAGCCCCGCATCGGGCTCTGTGCTGACAGCTCGGAGCCTGGAGGCTGCTTCGGATTCTGTGTCTCCCTCTCTCTCTGCCCCTCCCCCCACTTGCACTCTCTCTCTCTTTCCAAAATAAACATTAAAAAAAAATTTTAAGAAAAGCACATAGAGAGTGAATCCACCAATATACGCTCTTCCTCGGTGGTTTTAAAAAGACCCTCCATAGAAGGTGAAAACCCCAATCAGCAGAGTGCAGTCACCCCGAAGCCAATCTCTCTGGATGAGCAGAGGGGCTAACGTGGACGCGCGCCGCTTACCAGAACTGAGGTTCTCTTTAAAGACGGCTGTTACGTCATCCCGCACACTCAGCACAGGGGAGTCCAGCATGGAGAGGAGCTCCCCGATGTTTGCTTGCTGGGCCATTATCTTGCACGGATGTGCTAGGCCGGGTCCAGAGCGTGCACTAACGACCCTGCAGGCCCTTCATGGGTGCCGCTACCAGACTGGGGGAGGAAGAGAAACAGTGTGACAAAACGGCCCCGCTTCCCGCACGAAACATGACTGCAAGGCAGACAGCACGGGCGTCCGACGCAGGCAAAGTCTGCCCAGAACCCGGCCGATGAGAGCCGCTAGGGCGTGAGACTAACACCCGCTGACAGATCCGTGCACGGGAGTCGTACGGAAGGCGCCGGTGCGGACGGGAGACGCCGGCACAGCAACTTCATCCCACGACCAAAGCGACGTTTTTCAGTTTTACTCATACTTCTGACTCTACCTCGGGTTTTGGCTAAGACGAGGCTTATGTTTCAAATCATCGATCGAAAAAGCAGGCGAACTATTTTCAGAAAAAGAACTTAAAACCTACCATTTCCCTCCTGACACTCCCATCGAGGTGTAGAAGTCAGTACAGCCTGTTAGGTCCACAGGGCCAGAGACAATACCTCGTTCCAACCGGGGACCGCTTCTCAGTTTTCGTACAAGCCCCTCCCCCTAGACGTCCTTCACACTCAAACACCACTGGTCACAGGGAAAAGGCCACGGCGGGGGGCGGGGGGTTACCTTTCAAAGACTCGGTGCCTCCTGGAGGTGGAGCTGCCGACAGCAGCTCATTCTCCAGGCGGCACTACCCACATGGACAGTTGTTCAGTTCTCTCAAGGTATATTTTTAAAAACAAAACCAGGGGCGCCTGGGAGGCTCAGTCAGTTGAGCGTCCGACTTCAGCTCAGGTCATGATCTCACGGCTATGGGTTCGAGCCCCGCGTGGGCTCTGTGCTGACAGCTCAGAGCCTGGAGCCTGTTTCGGATTCTGGGTCCCCTCCCTCTGCCCGTTCCCCATTCGTGCTCTTTCTCTGTCTCTCAAAAAATAAATAAATGTAAAAATAAAAATAGAAAATAAAATAAATATAAAAAAATAAAAACAAAACCAGTGATCATTTAGGAGGCAGGAAGTGCACACCTTTTACAAACATCACCGAGTATAGTCCTTACACGGTACCATGGGATTGGGTCTCCTGTCCCCGTTTTACAGGGAGAGAAACAACGGTCAAGACATTTGCTTGGGGCTGCTAAGCTGGCAAGAGGCAAAATCAAAGGAGAACTGAAATTTAAACCCAGGTCTGCTTGACGGTAAAGCCCCAAGCCCTTAAATGTGACATGAAGCTAACTTGTGGTTTTGATCCTCACAACAATTCTGTGAGGTCAGCAGATACCCTCTTTTACAAATGAGAATATGGATAGTCAGACAGGAGAGGTAACTCTGCCAAGGTCACACGGTGAAGCGGCACTCAGACGGCTCAAGTCCCAGGCCAACGACGCTCTCTGCCCGGCACCCTCACGTTGCTTCCCCCGGGGCCGTCCAGGAATAAGCTGAAGCAGCCGCTGCCCAGCTTCCCCATCGACAGAAACCACCTGGGATGCCTATTCGGAATGTAGTCTCCTGGGCCCATTCCAGAACTGATATGGGGTTTAGGAACCTGCATTTTAATAGGCACGCTGGCAGGAAACGCTACACTAAAAAGTCCACTAAAGAGTCAAGTCCCTCCAGTAAGTTGCCAAATTTAAAGTACCAATGACCCCAGAAACCGGGAGTACTTAACCTACTATTATCTCTGCTTTTGTTTAATTACAACCTGGCAGTAGGTTTGCCTCTTGGCAAATCAGAAGTTCATGAGCCAAAAAAAATCAATTAAAATGTCTACATGCAGGGGCGCCTGGATGGCTCAGTCAATTACACATCCAACTCTGGATTTCAGCCCAGGTCATGATCAGTGGTTCAGGGGATCAACCCCTGAGTCGGGCTCTGCATGGAAAGCATGGAGCCTGCTTGGGATTCTATCTCTGTCTCCTCTCTGCCCCACTCCTGCTTACACATGCACACCCTCCCTCTCTCTCAAAATAAATAAACATTTAAAAAAATGTCTACATGCATTTTGGTAGCTAATCATGATGTAGAAAGTTGCTGGCTCATGCCTATAAATATAAATCTTACAGGTAAATCACAACGGAAGTCCATTTCAAAGGGCTTACAACTAGTAAGATTTCCCTGTAAAAGAGTTCAAGGCTGAAAATAGAAACAAATTTCATCTTGTGAGTTAGCTTAAATTAAATTTAGAAGTGAAGAAAATACCAACCTGCCCGGGTTTACTGTCCATCGAGAGAATTCAATGAGAGAACATACGCACACACTTGGCACAACTAAATACTCCCTGAGTCGTGGCCACATAGTACAAAAAGAAAACTAGTGAAAATCTTGGGGCCACCATTTTCAAGATGACTTTTTAATAGCACATGTCTCTAGCCAGCCCTCACATTCACTTCTACTCCAGGGAAACCACAAATGATTCTCAGATTTAAAAGCATTTTTGTCCCTAAGTTTGGTTTTGTTCCAATAATACTGCTACCTATCTAGTCTCAGTTTAGTGAGACTCCGAGTTTGTATTTTGTGTATTCAGAGGACAGTAACTGGTAGGTCAGAGCTGGTCCCCCAAACCCAGGCAGCCCTGAACAGAGAGTGACAGGAGTTCCACCCCAAACAAACATGGCACCCATCCAGTCAACCTGGCCATACGCAGGGCTGGCCAGCGTGGGCTACCTAACTCACTTTTCAGTTTGTAAATGTCATGTTAGGGGTCAAAGTCTTGTTTCTGGAGCCTGCTCTTTCCAGACACTTTATAGAAAGCAAAAATAAGGTTTCATTCTAAAACACATTAATGTATTTTTGGTAAAAAGCTTTTCTCTTTGGTTCTAAAAGTCTACCTTTCAACCATATTTTTTTTAATTCCCCAGAAAAAAATATAAGTCTTGGGTTTTGTGGGAGCTTCTTTATTTAAGTGCTCCAAGTTCATGGATTCTGACACACAAAAAAGCCCTCCCAAGAGTTTAATCATGAGCTTTTGAAATCAGTCCCACGGCTGCACTATCTTTTCTTTTAGAATTCATTCAAATATTTCTCGAGGGTCTAAGTAAGTGCAGGGTGCTGAGTAGGAAAGACAGACTTAGCACGTGCAATGGAGAATTAAATGTGGGATAAGGAAGTGGACAGGGTTTAGTGTGTGCACAGAGTAGGGAAGGGGCCAGAAGTAGGGGCGGGTGAGGCACACACGTGTCAGACACACTTTCCAGCCTGGGGAAGATCGACTGGGAAAAGTCATGTGAAGGTTAGCACCACAGGCACTGGAAGCATCAACTTACAGCTGTGAAAGTCTCTCTTCCATTCTGGAAATAACCAAGTATAGAAAACAGGAGTCAGGAGGGGCTGAAAGTCAATACCTAGGTTAAAACATTTCTGTAACCTACATGCCAAAGCGCCATTCCACTTACTTAATGTTATCTTCACTGGCCGCGTGCCACAGCACAGTGCTATAGATTTAGGGAGCAATGACTTTCAACAGCCACTCCCCATGCCAAAACCCATCACTCTGTCAGCCTTCTGCATCTCAGGAATACACACGACCATCGGTCTAAAGCCAACATCGAGGTGACATCTTCGGCTCCTCCACGCTCTTACCCTCCCCTTGGATCTGTCAGCAAACCCACACCGATTTTGCTATCCCTTTGTGGCCCTCATCAAAGCCCCATCACCTCCCATGCTGCCCCTCCCGCTTATACATATTCCTGCTCACCGACAATGCATCTGCCACCAAACAACCACAAAAGACTCTGAAATGGGGAAATCAGAATCCACCAGTCCCCTGTTTAGATTCTTCCCATGGAAAGAAGAGCCAAACCCATGAGTGGCCGAACGCTTCCTGTTCTTTGGCCAGTTGTGAACCCCTCAGCCACCGTCTGCCTCCTCTCACACCTCTCTGCCTCATCATTTCTCTGCTGTAGTCCCAGCCTCCCAAAACCCAGGAAAACTGGTGGGTGCCCTTGTGGTTCCCCTATCCCTGGAATGCTCCTCTCCCAGATCCTTGCACGGCTGACTCTCACTGGGGTCTCTACTCAAAGTGTCGCCATCTCTAAGAGGTCTCCCCCAACCACCCAATCGAAAGCAGTCAGGGGCTGTCGGTGACCACCTTTGAATAAACCAGGTTTAAACTTCACAACTGCCCATCACATTTGATCACACGGAATACTCAGTATGATCTCAACATGCCGGGAATAGAGGGATTAACCCAAGTTTAACTTTAGTTTCTATATCTGGCCAACATCTGGCTTTGGCCTTGGTCTTTACAGCCTCTGAACTTGAACTGTCAACCGCCCTCCTTCAGCAGAATTTCCGGCATCCCTGACTGTGAGTGCGATCGACAGCTATGTGCTCGTGTCGTTACCATCATATCTAATCTACACGATGTCTGTAATGAGGACAAGGCGTACATTTAGAATTACTATTAAAAATCTGAGGGGATGGGGCGCCTGGGTGGCTTAGTCGGTTGGGCGTCCGACTTTCGCTCAGGTCACGATCTCGCGATTCGTGGGTCCGAGCCCCGCGTCGGGCTCTGTGCTGACTGCCAGCTCAGAGCCTGGAGCCTGTTTCAGAGTCTGTCACTCCCTCTCTCTCTCTGACCCTCCCCTGCTCATGCTGTCTCTCTCTCTCCTAGAAATAAATTAAAAAAAAAAAAAAAAACATTAAAAAAAAATCTGAATATTCACTTTTAAATAAAGGCAAAACGCTCCAGCCATAACATCCAAGCTCAGTGTTTTACATTTTAATTACAAATGTGTATTTATTTTAAAATTAAAAGCTTTAGTTGATGAATGTGACTTTTTAAGATTTTTAAAATTTTTTATTTATTTTTGAGAGAGCACAAGCAGGGGAAGAGTAGACAGAAAATCCAAAGGGGGCCCTGCGCTGACAGGCTGACAGCAGCAAGCCCAATGTGGGGTTTGAACTCACTAACCATGAGATCACAGGCCTGAGCTACAGTCGGATGCTCAACTGACTGAGCCACCAGGCACCCCTGAACATGACTTTTATGTTCAAAAACAATCAAGAACGTTTCAAATGGCTAAATACGTTAACTAATAATGTGAATACTAAGAAGGTAGATTACACAACTTTACAAATAATAATAAGTATTCTTTGAGCCAAATGTTTATAAAATTTTTAATAATAGGTGGCTAAATAAACAAAAATTATTTAATTCTAAATTTTATAGAATTGTCTCATAGCACTTACTACAAACAAAATAAGCTTTTAAAGCTGCACTGAATTTATAGTCTTCGTTAGTAGTCTTTCAAGAAAAAGTCACATTTGGGAACACTTCACATCTTGCAAGGATGAATGAAAAATAAAATGTCAGCCTGTCACCTCAGTTATAAGACACGAAAAAAATCCAAAAATCACAGTCAACAACATTTATGATAAATCATCTTCGAGCCAAACATAAAGAATATAAGTAGTATAAAGAAAACAGTGTTAAGAAAAAACTGAAATCCTCTAACACATTTTATACACACTAATCAAATTTCAAAGTGGACTCTACAAAAAAGCTTTAGGAAGACAGCGTCTTGTAGTTTTGCGTCTATGAGGGCCAAAAGCGTGAAGAAAGGAGCTCAGTAAGATGGTGGCTACCGGCTGCCAACACTTTTTAGTAGCTGAAGACGAAGGATCTGTGAGGCTTGCCCAAGATACAGGTTCCTTCTAGAAAACCATCTACCGGAAACTTCCCTAAATTACATTCTGATTTGTCCAAAAAGGTTAGTGAGGAACTGACTGTAGCGGCTGAACTCAGCACCCTACATGTAACACAGCGACCGCGGGAGCAATCTAGCTGCGAGCCGTGACCCAGTCATCTTCCTACATGAAAACTCCAAGCTTTACAAACCCAGCTGCTAAACTGTCCTGTAACGGCAATACTGAAAAATGAATTAAATTTGAGATTTACGATGTGTGTTACTCAGCTTGGCCCCCAACGGTATGACCACAACCACTTGACAGTGGGTTCTAATTCCCATTCTGTGGATCTGTGAAAAAGGACGAGTGTGAAGTCCACACAGAAGCACTGAGAATGAAGCCAGCCTCAGAAAGCTTCCCCTGCTTGTGAGAGAACAATATTACTGCCTTGTTGTTAGTGTACAATTTGTGTGAAGTTCCTGTTTGTGAACAGACATCAGTCTTTAAGGCAAAAAATCCGTCCTTTATTTCACAATCCCTGGGATGTAAGGTGAGGCAGACAGTGACAGAACACAGTTATAGGCAACAAGCGAGACATGAAGGGAATCGCATTAGCTGTACAGAGAGGGACGGCAAGCCCGACACCTTCCCTATCTTGCCCACATCTCCCCACAGAGACGCAGCCCTTGCACTGAGCACTCTTCGCGGGTAAACTCACAATTACAGCTCAGTGCTAAGTGATGTCACTAAGACCAAATTCATACCCACAGAAGTGCCAAAGCTTCACTAGTTATGAAGAGTATATTCTAGGACTTTGAAAATCCTCCACTCCTAGAAACCACCACAGCATTTAATTCATCCCAGAACGCTAATTAAGACAATTAATACAGCAAGCCATGTTAAGACTTAAAGGCTAACTCACCAGTTCTTGGGCTCTCAGCACACGATGTACATTAGAATCACCTGGACAGTTCATGAAATCCTGAAGCCCAGGCCCCACTCCAGAGCAGGTCAGGGGGTGGGGTCAGGAGAGCAATCTGGGTTTGTTGTTACAGATCCAGGTGGATTCCTAAGGCACAGGCAGGGGTGAGAACCTCTGTACCAGTCAAATGACTCGCTCCAACACAATGGCTTCAATTTAATCAATGTAACATAGTGGCTAAAACCAAGCCGTGCCACTATACAGACCTGATGTGAGCCACAGGGCCACCAAATAGCAGCTACACAACCTTAGGAAAATCAGATAATGTCTCAGAGCCTCATTCCTCATCTGCAAAATGGGGACACACCAAAAGTGCGACTGTGGAACAGAAATGAGTGACACATACAAAGCACCTAACACAGTGCCTGGCACTGAATAAGCAATTAATAAAGCCCGGGGAGGCTGACAAATCATCTCACGCCACAGAAGGACCGGTTCCTAGCTCACAGCTTAACCCAGGACTGTTCACCCCTGAATGCAAAGAAACAAGCACACATCTACACAGCCGTACCAGTAAACGACTCCCCTCCACCTCCCCCCAACCACTGGACTGAGCTGATACCTTACCTGCTCTGGGGACAATTGGTACTTCAGTTTCCAGTGCTGTCAACCTGGTGTCTTTCATGGTCACTGAAGGGAAAAAGCACATATATGTAGACAAGAATCTTACAGTGAAGTGAAAAGCAGATGCAGTCAGGGGGAGGTTAGGGCTCACCTCCTTCAAGCTGCTTCCTGCCCCAGCCCTGACAGGTGGCCCTATGGTTTCCCCTGGAATGAACACTTACAATCATTGGGCGCACGTGCCTCTCTCTCCCTGTCTACATTTCTGAACAGCTGGTTGCTGGAAAATTCTTTATATTGTGCTGAACTTGTAATCTCTTGTCCTTTGTTAGCTGTTTATTCGAGCTCTAAGCAAATGGGCACGAGGGGCTCTAGAACCATACACTTCCAAGTTGCAATCCACACTCTGGCACGTATTAGCTGGGTCACTTCTGGCGGCTTATCTTAGGTTCCTAACATCTAACCTTGTTACCTCAGCTGGAAAGTGAGAAGAGTGGCCTCTGCCTCAGGAGGCTGCCTGGGGTTACGCGTGAAGACACGTCCTGGAGCTCTGGCACAGCGCATGGCGGAGTCATCACTCACGCAGCCCTGGGACTCAGGCCACAGGAGAGAGAACGGCGCCAGGCGCAAAGCACTTAGTGGGCCTACACCTCCTCATCACCTGCCATGCCCCCCTCCCTCCCTAGAGCCCCCCTTTCCCTCCTCCTCCCTTCCCCCCTCCCCCCATCTCACCCCCACCTCCCTGCTCCCAAGCTAAGCACTCACCCTTAAAACCTCAGCTTACACATCTACCCCAGCAGAGAAGCCTTCCCTCCCCTCCACTCCCGTGCCCCAGACTAGGTCAGGTCCCCTGTTATATTTGCTTAGCAGCCTATATTTCTTTGTGTCACTTACCACAACCCAATTAAATAAGCGTAATTAGTTACTGAACATGTCTCCCTCACTAGATAGAAGTTCCATCCAGGGAGCGAGAGGAGCTCAGTCAGTACTGCATCTGACTACCATGGTGTCTGGTACTTGTCGACTAAAGGGTAGGAGTTAAAATATTTCTTAACTAAATGCACAAAGCTGACTTCTGCCTTCACAACAGCACAACCTCAATCTAATCCTTCCACGTGACAAGCATGAAACACTTGTGAACAGCTATCATTTCTCTACTGTCTTCCCCTCTTTACCAATACTTTCTGTCTTGGTAATTAGCTCATGTTAAACAAACACATTAAATATGAGTATATATATTTATATAAATATATTCCGAAGTGTTTTTAAAATGTGGGGCCTTCGAACTAATTTAGGTACAGCCTGATCATGAGATGATAGGCCCCCCGAGGACAGGGATTATCTGTTTGGCCCCCCAGCGGACACCCCCAGGCCTACCGGAACATCTGGCGCACAAGAGGCAAATATACCCTGTTCAGGTCAGCAAAAATCTCATCCCCTTCTCTGGTGGCCATTCCAGGGTGGGATGTAGAGCGTGAAAGCTGAAAGTTGAGCCTCACACGCTGCCTACGCCTAATCAGGGAGCATGTGAAAGCTTGGAAACGAGCCCTTCACTGTACTGTGATGGTCAAAGTCAAACTAGTGGATGGAGCAACTCTAACAATTAACACTCCTGCCCCAGAAGACCGGGTAATTATATTTCCTTGTGGAGCACATTCTAGACATTAAAAGTCAACGGTCCTCAGTGGCATCCTGCAAATGTGTGTACACTTTCGAAAAGACCAGCCGAATCATTCACACAGGGAGTGCTTGCCTGGCCACAGTCAGTCAGTCAAGTAAAGAACTGGAATTAAAACACAGGAGCCTCTATTATTCAGCATCTTAAAATCAGCTGTAGTCCAGTGAGTCATATACACTTCCTCTTGCAATTAATCCTAGTTGGATCTTTTACCTGAAAAGGAATATCCCAGGGAGGGTGAAACTGGTATACACACAAGATGAGCTCTTGCAGCCTGCCCAGCCAAGATCATCGTCTCAGACAAACGGACGGGCACAGGAAATCAGGATGGTTTTTGTCCAGCGCTCAACATTAAGACTTCTTACATTATCGCTAGGCCAAAAACTGGCTAATGGTAACAGACTGTCATCAATTTAATGTTGACAAGTCAAAGGCTACCTGCCATTATTTATATTTTAATTGCTTATTTACTTATCCATTTCTACTTAAATCCCGTCCTACGGAGGTACGAGTAGGTAACACCATTTTGGTCAGGCAAGTGCTACGTGTCCTGTGAATTTCCTGCTCAGGGGTGAAGAACGGAGAAGACCCTCTTCAAAGATGTGCACCCCAAAGGGGTGTGGGTGGAAACACCTGTCAGAGCATAACAGGGTCAAGCCATGCTCTTATCTTCAAGAGCCAAATTAAAAAAGAAACATGCCCCCAGATGTAGATGTTTCCTCTTTCACATCTGACTCAAGAGCTGCATTCTCACCTGGTGATGGCACTTCCTACAAGCAGTCTTTTTGAATGAATGAATGAATGAATGAATGAATGAATGAGTGATGAATGAATAAAGGGTAAGTCTGAGGAAGAAGCAGACTCTGTGCTTTTAGCCTTCCGAGATTAAACAGAAAGAGCTCAGCTCAATTTGTTTTCCTACTTCACCTTAATTTCATTTTTCAGGTGTTTACATGGCTCATATACTTAGAATTACACTTGAACTCCAGCTTAACAGTCATGTACAGCTGCCATTAGCAGGACCCTACACATCTCTTTTCACATCCCTCTGTCCTGGGCAAGATGCATTACATGCTGGGAGAGAGCTAAGAGCTCTATATTCCTTCATGAAATATCAGGAGCAAGTACTTAAAATGCCTTTACAAAGTATTTTATCTGAAAATGTCACTTGAGGATTCAGGCTTTTGGCAAAACCCAGCAGTCTCCTACCCTCAGAACCAAATCCCATGAAATAAGTCCCCGCACAGCACAGCACCTAACACAGCTCTGTACACGCTTGTCTATGATGTAAGAATGAAGGCAAACGTGTCTGCACCACAACTTCTTTCCCATGCTCAAGTCTTTCATCTAAAAAATTCAAAGACAATTCAGATACAGGCTCAGGCACAGACGGCCTAGTCCACGGTACAGGCAGACCAGAACCATTACTCCATGATGTTCACAATAAAGACAGCAGTAACAATGACACACCAGCACGCCACTGCGTTCAGCTCTGGCTCAGGAACAGTCTCGGGTGACTTCCTCGAGCAGTATTCTACCGAGTGAACAAAGCTGCCTTCAGCACAACTGCACGCAAAAGGGGTAAGATTCTAGCTGCAAGTATCTCTTCCCACGGCACACAGGGAGAAGGAGAGGGGGCAGGAAATACTACTTTGCATGTGAGCGTGAAGCAGCTGATGGAGAAACCTGCCAACGCGTGTAGCTGCGGGTGGCTTCCCCGGCCCCGCCGCTGCGCGCCCTCTCAAGGACACAGGAGCCGGGCCAGGGGAGCTCCGGAGTTGCCATTCAGAATTTTGGCCATTCGGGACCTGGAAAGACAACTTGCCGAAGCTCCTACCCTATTTCAAAGGTGAACGTTGTAGAACTGGCCTGTAGGGATGGAGCCTGGCTTCAGTTAGGTATCTCTCTTCTACAAATAGTAATGTTTCTTTTAGTCTGAATCAAAATTATTTACCCAGAAAACACACATCAGACAGATACCATGCATGTGTCAGAGAGGCAGTATCCAGAGCTTCCCCTAAAAGAAATCTGAGCAAACTGTAAGATTTCTGTAAGTTCCCAGGACTACAACAGAAATACCCTAGGGAATAAAGGCACAGGGTGTGACAGTCCAGGACAGTGGTCCTCAAATGTGGTCCCAGCAACAACAGCATCACCTGGGGATTTGTTAACATGCAGACTCCTGGGCCTCGTGGCATACCTCTTAATCCGAACTGTGAGGGTGGGGTTTTCTGGGGAATTCTGAAGCCCTTATTAAAGGTGCAGAG
Organism: Proteles cristata cristata; assembly: GCA_017311185.1. Taxonomy (NCBI): domain Eukaryota; kingdom Metazoa; phylum Chordata; class Mammalia; order Carnivora; family Hyaenidae; genus Proteles; species Proteles cristata. Next base: position 140,653 of record JAESUZ010004339.1, on the reverse strand, counting down.
CCACTGGCCCAGGAAGAAGAAGGATGAAGTCAAAAAACATTAAAAATATAAATTTGGGGCCCCTGGGTGGCTCAGTTGGTTAAGCACTGACTTCGGCTCAGGTCATGATCTCAGATCCGTGGGTCAGAGGCCCATTGTAGGCTCCGTGCTGACAGCTCAGAGACTGTAGCCTGCTTCAGATTCTGTGTCTCTGTCTCTGTCTCTCTGCCTCTCCCCTACTCATGCTCTGTCTCTCTCTCTCAAAAATAAACATTAAAAAACTATAAAAAATACATATATATAAATTTAAAATATAATTGTATAAATACTGTGAGGTTCAAAGGGAAAAAAATACATAGTGCATAAACCTTGGAAAAAAGCCCAGTGGAACTGCGCCAGGTGCTAAAGGTACTGGCACAGACTGAACTCCAAGCCTGACAAGCACTTAGCAACTTGCATACCTGAGATCTCCACTTCTAACTTTTTTAATGTGGCATTTAAGTTGAATTCCTTGAGAAGTATAAAGAGTCATTCAATATAGAAGTTTAACGAGAAGATTTACAACACAAACAGTACACAGGTCCACCTTTGAAAGGCTTGGGCCTTTCCCACCTACTGGTTAAAAAAAAAACACATTGTTTTGGGGCCACCTGGGTGGCTCAGTCAGTCAAGTGTTCGACTTGGGCTCAGGTCATGATCTCACGGTTCATGAGTTTGAGCCCTGCGTCGGGCTCTGTGCTGACAGCTCAGAGCCTGGAGCCTGCTTCAGGTTCTGTGTCTCCCTCTCTCTCTGCCCCTCCCCTGCTCACGCTCTCCCTCTCTCTCTCAAAAATAAATAAACAAAGCCCAAGTCCATTTTTAGGAGGAGTAATCTATCTAGAATAATCAGCTGGGCTGCAAGCTGGGTCTATAAAGTTCCTGAGTGAACCTGTATGAATTGTTTGGTGGTGATAGGACAGGAAGGGATATTTGGTCCAAAGCTTCCAGCAGATTTTCAGAGGGGAACTGAGGCCCCCCAAAGTTAAGAACCACTAACTTATGATTTAGTGTATGAGATTAGCAGTTCATGTCATTTATCAAAGTGAAAGATGAAATGTTTGGGTTCTGAAGTCAACCAACAGGGCTCAAATCCCAGCTCAGAAGCTGTGGAAGGGACCTTAGGCCTCAGTTTCCTCATCTTCCTATCCTGTCTCCTAAGGCTGTGGGAAGAGTTAATGGGGATCGTGCATGTAAAATAGCAGGGTCAGGCACATAAGTACTCAATAAATACAAAGTTGATTATAACAATATTACTACTAAATGAAATGTATTGCTGGGCACCTGAGGCTTCCGTCTATCCATGTAACAACTTGCATGTGCAACAATGATAAAAACCATTCTATAACTCCAAATGGATACACTTCACGTTGGCTGCTGTGCTCTGTGACTATTCAAAGTAGTAGCGGTCTTAATGCAGACACTAGGGTCACCGCATCTGTTCCTCCTTATCACCCCCTACTGAGCCTTCTGTCACCAAGAGAAAGGCAAAATTGTCCCCTGTTACTCAAATAATGCTTCATGGTCTCTATTGCCTTAATCTTTACTTTAGAAAGTGACCTGTGAGCTCTAGGCCAGCAGTACCAGGCCGTGTTCTGTATCAAAGCTGGGGTTTTAAGGCACTTTACTCATTAGATGATAATCTGAATTCATTCAACCTTAAAAAGTTTTCTGTTACCTTTTGCTGGTTCCCAGGACAGAACAAAAGTTAGCGCTGCACAAGGGACAATAAGAAACTGGCGAGGTCCTAAGATCATGTATCTTTAAATTATTTATACACACATATATGTGCTTTTTATTCTCCCCCTAAAAAACACAGACATTAGATATTTAATGACTAATTTCTAGTAACTATAGGCTTAAAAAGGATCATCTCAAATAGCTGATGGCAGACCTCTTTCAGAGTAATTCAAATGGCAAAAAATGAGAAGTATTGTAGAGCAAACTAAATTATACTAAACACAGGGGGGAAATCTCAAGTGTGAGTATATGCTGATTATACACACACATATTTTTAAAGCAAAAAGCTACCGGTTTGAATGTTATTGAGTATACTTTGCTTTCATGTTTAATCTCAGCACCTCACATAACAAACACGACTAATTCAAATAAAACCAATCTCTCAAAAAGAGATTTAAAACATGAAAAATTTATAGGGGGTTACCTTTTAAAGTATCATGTGATACAAAGGAAAGAATACACAAGTCATCACTCAATGGGTCAGGCTTAGGACTCAGCCATGTGCGAGGTTTTTGCTTTTTATTTATTTTTTTGAAGGAATTTCTTTTTTTAAAATGTTTGTTTATTTTTGAAGGAGGGATAGAGAGCAGAGCGTTAGTGGGGAAGGAGGCAGAGACAGGGAAACACAGAATCAGAAGGAGGCTCCAGGCTCGGAGCTGTCAGCACAGCGCCCAACGCAGGCTCGAACCCATGAGTTATGGGATCATGACTTGAGCTGAAGTAGGATGCTCAACCGACTGAGCCACCCAGGTGCTCCTGTTTATTTTTAATGTTTATTTATTTTTGAGAAATAGAGAGACACAGTGTGAGCAGGAAGGGGTAGAGAGAAAAGGAAACACAGAATCTGAAGCAGGCTCCAGGTTCTGAGATGTCAGCACAGAGCCCAACGCAGGGCTTGAACTCAGGAACGGTGAGATCATGACCTGAGCCGAAGTCGGACCCTTAACCGACTGAGCCACCCAGGCGCCCCAATGTGCTTAGTTATTATAAAGCCATTAACGCTTTGATTCAATCAATTTAGTTAGGGTGTTTGACTGAAGTCCCAGGGGGACCTAAAATCCCAGAAATGTAGACCTGGAAACACTCTAATTCACAATCCAACTCTCTTATTTCACAGACGAAGAAACTCAAGCTTAGAGAACTTCAGTGGCTTGTTAAAAGTCAAGAGCTATTTGATTTTTAGCAAAGCCTAAAACAGTTGATGTATTGCCGCATTTTGTTCATCTTTATCCAAGAATATATGAGTAATTCCAGGAAAAGCTAATTTTAGTCCACTATGACTCTGGAACCTGGAAAAGAACATACCTGTACCCTAACAAATGGGGAAAGAAGATGGAGCTACAAGATCAAGTCAGCTGTAATTCAGAGCCCAAAACTCACCCACCACTATACACACATCAGAGGTCAGAAACTATTTTAGGAGATGCCTTTGCAATAAATTATACATCAAAGGAAAAATAGCCAAATTGATACTTGAAGCCACTGGTCCTCACCCTCTGGTGTCCATCAGAATCACCTACGGCTTCTACCAAATATATTTCCAGGACCTCCTTGAAGACCAAATATGCAGGCCCATCTACTATGGGGCTGGACATCTGTGCAAGGAGGTCCTGATGAACACTACTGCTTGAGATCGCGTGTTCCCCGCAATTTCGTTATTCTGTAAACGTGACACAGACGAGTATATATTTGACTTGTCCTAGTAAGACTGCTCAGTTTCAGCTCACAAATGACACCAAGCGTGCACAAAAGGCGTCAGATTACACGGCCAACAGTAGCCCTGGACAGGTCCTCCCTCTGAAGCCAGTGAGGAAGAGGCCAACTGAGTCACAGGATCTGAGACACTGCAATGTCATGGAGAGAGGTAAGAAGGCTTGTGGCCGCCTCGGAGTCTATCTAACTAGGAATTTAGAGACCTAGCGAGTCTTTACGACACCAGGAAATGCATGAAGTAAAGAAAGCTTACATCATCCACCTTTCCAGGCACGTGATGTAAGAGTGTTTTAGGTAAGATATTAACTTTAGTAGGAGGATATTTTCATTTTACATCTTCTATAAATACCCCTGCAGTTTACACCAGGTGCTTAGAGGAAGGTCTGCCCGCTCCCCAGGGCAATAGCGAAGAATGTTTTGGCGTTTCTGGGGAGCCTCATTTGCCTGATGCATGACTGTTAAAGGTACATTTCCCTACACAACCCTAAATCAGCCTTCATATTTGCATATTCCAGGTTTACTCAGGAATGTTCAACTTAAGAATCACAGGTGCTTGCTCAGTAAATCAAGGGTTCCCCGAAGATTTCGTTTTATGACGCTTCCTGAAATTTACAGCTACACCTGCCAGCGCCTTTGAATTCCGAGAACTCCAAGCGGATCCCAAAATTATAAATCAAAGTATCTCAGAGGAGTATTATTCTATTTTAGTACTTTTACAGCTTACTGTATGCAAAGCAAAGTGCTATTTCTAGGCTTCCTATTAAAAAACAAACAAAAAAAAACCACCAGCAAGGATTTTAGTCGGACTTCTCTCTGCAGTAAAGGCACCAGTTTTATAAAAACATCAAACACTCGCCGGCCTAATTTAGACTCACATATTTACAAGCACAACACTGCCATCCGAAACAAAGCTAAAGTGTACAAGCACCGATAACTGTGCACGCACACAGCTAAGGTGTACAAGCAAACGTACCCTCTACAAAATTAGACACACGCACACGCAACACACACAGGCACTTGTGCACAACCTCTGGCCGACTGATTCCGATCACTTCATTAGAATGACAGGCTGGCTCTGGTCAAGCAACGTATAAATGGGAGCACAAACAGAAGCAGGGGAGCATATATAACGCCGGGAGCACAGTCCTGGGACCCGCAGCGGAGTCACAGACCTCAACTGCAGCCCCGGCTCAGAAAACCCTGGAGATGTGACCTTGGGCAACTAACTCTAATCTCTCTGGGCCTCAGTTTCTCCTCCAGAGAAATGGAGGCGTTAACAGGGGCCGCCTCTTCCCTTGCCGCGAGGACCGCAGGACACGATGACCGCAAAGCACTTCCACGGTGAGTACTCCATAAACGTGAGCGGTTGTCAGGGGCAGGGCCGCGCCCCCTCCCACGCTCCCCCCACCCCGAAAAATCCGAAGCACACGAAGCAAAACTCTTGCACGGGAAACACAAAGGGCTTGAGTTGTAAAAGGTCTCTCGGACCGCGGGCTCTTCACCTTCCAGTTCCTCAAATGAATGAATGAATGAGCGTCTAGGAGTGGCTCTGCAAATAGCTGTCTCCTAAGGTTCACCTCTGCCGACTTTAAGGTAACTGTTTCCGACCGTCAATTAAACACCCACAAGCACACCCGCAGCGAGGCACCCGGGTCCTGCACATTCCGCCGGACACGCAGGGTCCCGGCGAGCCCTCGATGCCCACAGGCAGCCTCCATTCATTCTCCTCCCCACCCCTGACCCCTCTCCGGAAGGCCCAGGACCAGCCGCCCTCCCCCACCCGCCCTGCCCCTCCGGCCGAGGGTCTCTCCCCTGCCCCCCGCAACCCGCGGGAACCTGTCACCCCACCAAGTGAGGGGCTGGCCAAGGGGCCCGCCTCACCCCTGCCCTCGGCACCACTCCCCAGGGGTGCAGCCGTCCCCTCGGCCGCCGAGGAGGGGCGAAGTGCTGGTCCGGCCCGCCTCGCGTCCCCAGGGACTCGCCAGCTCTGCGGGGCCCCGCCAGAGACAGCGCGTAATAAGAGGGAGGGGAAAGCTCTCCGAACACCCCTTCCCGGGGTTCCCTCTTCAGCAAGTGAGCCCCTTGCCCCAGCCTCTCGGGGCCTCCCAGACCGGGGTCGTGGTGCCAGCGATGCCCCGCGAAGCCCCCGAGAAAAGGAGGGGGCGACACCCCCATACTCACCCACCGTCTCCTCCCCCTCAGCTGTTTACCTCACAGTTCCTCCAGCCTACAGGGCGCCGCCATCTTGGACGTACAGCACCTCCCCCGTCGTGAAATGCCCACGACCGCCGCAGCCTCCGCCACGAAAAAGAGTGCCCAGTCGGGTCTCGCCTCCCCCTCGACCCCAGCGGCAGGTGACCGCGGCCGGCAGCCCCGTTGGATGGAAGAGGCCGTCCTGCGCATTACTGATGACGAGAACCAGCCGAGAAAAAGCCCAGGGGAGTTTGTAAGGTAGGGGGGCGGGGACGGGCGGAAGGATCCCGAATGGAGGCCGCTGAGAGATCTTGTGACTCCGAAGGAGGCGAAAAGAAGGGCCGGCGCGGCGGGAGGAGCCACGCGAGGGAGTGAGGGGCGGAGCGGAGGTCACGTGCCCGGGCGGGCGGGAGGGGCCGTGCTAGAGGCGTAAACAAGGTGGCCCGGCTGGGTGTGGTTGGGGTGCCTCTGCCCTCCCCCGCACCCCTTTTGCCCTAGCCCACCCGGTTGTTTCCCTGCCCCCAGGGTCTCTCTCTCAAACCCGCCGCAGAGCTGCGATCATGTTCCCCAAAGAGCCCCCGGGGCCCGCGTGGGTGAAGGGTCCGCTCTCGAGCCTTGGGGGAGTGGCAGCTCATTCCGTCAGGGCAGCCTTCGTTCCTTCGCAGAATATTTGCAAAAAGCCCACCTCTGGGACCGTGAAGGGAACCACACTGGCGTCTGCCCTCGGGCTGCCAAGGCTTCAGACCCGATCAACCTCCCTAATCAGGGCAGACAGCTTTAAAATAAGGCAGCCTTCATAACGTGCCTTCTATTTCCTAGCTGTGTGGACCTGACAAGTCTTAAAGTCGGCTGGGCCTCAGTTTCTTCCTCTATGAAATGGGCATGATAGCATTGCTCAAGTGAGAATTCCAGTCCTGAGCCTAGTACGGCCCAACAGGTGATGTTCTCCATCAGAGGCGGGATGCGATAGCCACTGGGAGCGGTTCGAAGCAGCGTGAGAGAGCAGGCAGAGAGTGAGCTGAGCCTCACGGCGGGATATGAAAGGCTTATGGAAGGAGTGGGCATCTGCTTTGTTTTCAAAGGAAAGGTAGGTCTTATGAACTAGAAATGGGAGAGGCGATCGGGAGGAAAAAGGCATTCCAGGCGGAAAGCACCAACGAATCAAGAGCCTAGAAGCAGGACATGCTGGGCGGCTGATGGTAATAACAAATTTTGTCATGGGAACTAATTGGGTCACAATGCAAGACAGCTCATGATTTAAGGGGCCAGGTGCCTAAGCGGCCAGGACAGAGGGTGCTGTCAGAATTTGGAGAGGCCCAGCGTGGTCCCAAGTAGGGTTTACTGCTGGCTTGTATGGTGCTTTGTGAGAATTAATGACACCCCTTCTCGGAGACCATGTGAGCGGAGCCCAGGGCGTGTTTCAGCCCTGTCCTCTACCCCCAATCCTCTTGGGTTGAGCAGTGTACAACCTTTATAACCATGCTGGCTTATGGGGAAGGTGAGAATGGAGCTGGGGATTCAACCAGTCTAACGTGGTTATGGAAGCAGTTGGGGGAAGCCAAGAGTTCTTGATTCTAATGGATCAGAGCTAGAATGCAGGGTTCTGCCGTTGTACTAACTGACCTAGCCTTAATTTCTTCATTCACAGTATGGGGTAATAGTAATGCCTACATCGTGTGGATTTGAGGTTAAATCAGTGAGACCTGAAGCTATAACTAGGGTAAAACCTAGTTCAATAAATGTTACTTCTGGGTGGCTCAGTCGGTTGAGCGTCTGACTTCAGCCCAGGTCATGATCTCGTGTCACCCGAGTTCGAGCCCCGCGTCGGGCTCTGTGCTGACAGCTCAGAACCTGGAGCCTGCTTCGGATTCTGTGTCTCCCCTCGCTCTCTGCCTCTCCCCTGCGCTTTCTCTCTCTCTCTCTCTCTCTCTCAAAAATAAATAAACATTAAATTTTTTTAAATAAATAAATGTTACTTCTGTTACTGTGTGGATCGTGCTCATGGCCAGCATCCTCCACTCCTAGAAGCTGGTCTGCCAAATGTTGAACTTTGTAGCCACTCAAGGGCCGTCAGCTGGGGCGGGGGGTGGGGGTGGGGGTTGTCCAGAGATGAAAAGGTTGGGAGAGAAGGGGAAGGATCTGGTTTCTCCACAAACCATTTCACAGGAACGGAAGACTGCCTTTGCATTCACACCAGGGCCAGGGCTCAAGTGCATTCAGAGATTTCAGAGTCCAGTGATTGGAGGGTCCAGATTAAGGGGTGGAGTCGGGGGCCAGGCGTGACCTAGAGCTCTAACCCAGGAACTACTCCCTCCCCCCATTTTCCTTGGCTCTTTGACCTCATCCTGCTGGAATGTTCTCTCCGTGGAAAGGAGCAGTGATCCACAGAGCTCATCAACTGCTGGCCCTCAAGGGGGCCCTAACTGCATTGTTACTGTTTACACAGCGTCTGGAAGAAGAATGGTAATTGTTCTCTCAATATGGACCACCAGATGCTTGTGACAAGAGTCCAGGAGGAACAGCCAGAGGCAGCCCGGCCACCATCCCCAGCCACTCTTAGTCCTGGCTACCTGGATACTTTTTCTCTAAAAGTCTTGGTTCGCCTGTCTGAACGTGACAAGAAACAAAGGAGTTGAGCCGGTCTAGGCAGGTGGCGCTGACCCGATGTGCGTGGTAGACCTCACCGCGTTTGTCTGTGCGATGTCTCCCCCTCCCCTTCCTAGGCGCAATCACAGTACCGCCCTGAGGCATGGGCACCCTGACTAGGCCTAGCCAATCCCCATCATCTAGCCAAAGAGATTGGCCTCTGGACACGTGACTTGAGCTGGGCCAATCAGGGTGCTTCCTTGAGTCTATCTATGGATGCTAAAGAGAGATTGTGTCTCGTCTTCGGGTCCGTAAACCTGGATGAAGGAGCTGTGACCCCCCACTTCCCCATCGCCTACATCAACCTCAGAGAGAAGTCCAGCCAAAAAGATGGAAAAGACCTAGAGGAAGACCAAGACAGAGATGGAAAAAGAAATATAAGTTGCTATCTCCTGAATTTTCAGAGTCCTTGAAAAAAGCTTGCTTTCAGCTTTCCGTATGTAGCTTCATGCCACTCACCCTGCCTCCAATGACCACACGCCTCCTGCAAGGCCAAGCCCAAGTTTCTGGCAGTGACCTCCACAGCCCTGGAACCCCATCTCATCAGCCGCCCCTTGCTGTCTGCACTGTGTCCAAAAGACAAAGATTATATGTATACACGCTGTACACGTATATGACCATATACATATCTGCGCATGTGCTTTTTCTTTGTCAGTAAGCTTCACCCCTGGCACAAAGCCCAGTGTGGGGCTTGAACTCACAGCCTTGACATCAAGACCTGAGCTGAGATCAAGAGTCAGACCCTTAACCAACTGAGCCGCCATGGCACCCCTATATGAGTGTACTTTTAACTTACATAAATAGTTTGTGTTTTAGACGCCAATCTGTTTCTTACTTTCTTCCCCACTCACCATTGTTTTGAAGCTCTATGCGCGTTGCTCTGTATACATCTAGCTAGTAGCTTCTAATGGCTGACAATTACTCAGTGATTCGGGTCTACGCCAATCTGCCCTCCACTCTCCCATGGAGGGAATGATACCCCGTGTCATCAGAAACAGCACTGGAGGAACATCACTATACTGATACGGCTGAGAATGTCTTTGGGATGTGTACCTAGGAGTAAAACCAGTAGACTTAACTTTGTTGTCGTTGTTTTTAGAGAATTTTTTTTTTAGTTTTACTGGGGTATAATTGATGTACTAAAAATTGCATGCATTTAACTGCAGACATCTGGGTGACTGTGGACAGAGGCCCACGCCCATGATGCCGTCACCTCCAAAAATTTTGCACGGACTTATCACCATACTGTTCTCCAGAATGACTGCCCCGGGCTACCGTCCACAAAAGTGCCCACGTCCCTGCCACCACTTGACATTAACTAGCTTTTTCATATTTTCAACATACTAGGGCTATTCTGACATGTTCTTGGTTTTGTTTTTTTTTTTAAACACTCATTTTTGAGAGACAGAGCATGCAAATGTACACACACACATGGAGGAGGGCCAGACAAAGGGAGACAGAAATTCCAGAATGGGCTCCACACTGACAACAGAGAGCCCAACGGGGGGCTCGAACTCAAAAACCCGGAGATCATGACATGAGTTGAAGTCGGATGCTTAACTGAGCCACCCACACGCCCTGACACATTCTTGGTTTAATTTACCTCCCTCGACTAGTGAGATGGAACATTTCTTCATATTCTTGTTAAGTTTGTGGGTTTCTTCCTCTATAAATTGCTGATTCTTATCTTTTGACCTTTTTCCCAGTAGAGTTACTGTCTTTCCCTTGCTGATTTGTGGGAGCACCTTCTCTGTTTTCACTGTGTGCCTTGTTGGCAACATATTTCCAGCGTCTCCTCCAGTCCGTTATCGTCCTAGTAACTGTAACTGCATTATATTACATTGAAAGAGAGACATTAATCCTGATGTTATTAAATTCATCTCCTTCCCCCCCCCCTTTTTTTGAGATTTACACTTTGGGATTTTTGAGGTTTTGCTTAAGAATGTCCTTTCCAAGGGGTACCAGGGTGGCCCAGTTGGCTAAGCGTCTGACTTCGACTCAGGTCACGATCTCACAGTTCGTGAGTTCGAGCCCTGTGTCAGGCCCTGTGCTGACAGCTGGGAGTCAGGAGCCTGCTTCGGATTCTTGTCTCCCTCTCCCACAGTTCGTGAGTTTGAGTCCCGCATCAGGCTCCCTACTGTCAGCACCGAGCCTGCTTCAGATCCTCTGTCCCCACACCCACCCCTGCCCTTCCCTGGCTTGTTCGTGCCTCCCTCGCCCCCCAAAATAAATAAACATTAAAAAAAAAAAAAACAGGTTACCCTTTCCAGGGCGCCTGGGTGGCTCAGTCAGTTAAGTGTCCAACTTTTGATTTTAGCTCAGGTCATGATTTCATGGTTTGTGGGTTCGAGCCCCACATCAGGCTCTGCACTGATGGTTTGGAAGCTGCTTGGGATTCTCTCTCTCCTCCTCTCTCTCTGTCTCCCGCTGCCATCTCAAAATAAATAAATTAATTAATTAATTAAAAAAGGCCTTTTCCAACCCTTTTCTTAGAAAGGAGAACTGGTGGCCACAGGTGGGCGGTACACAGCCCAGGTTGCCCGGTGGGGCCAGAGAGGCCCAGGTGAGTGGGGACCACACAACGACAACATAGCCGTGTGGCCTGGATGAGTCGCCAGCCACGTTCAGTGTCTCCATTGGGAAAATGGGCATGAGACCAACTCTCAGGTTGCCCAACTCTTAGGGTTGCTGGGACAGCCTGGTATGAGACACATGTCAGCACTTAACTGAGCACCTGCCACGGTGTGGGCGTCTATAAATATTGTTACTGTTCCCTGCTGTCTGAGTGTCCTCCGGCTGCCCTAACAAATTACCACAAGCAAGAGGGCCGAACCCAGTAGAAATGTATTCTCCCAGTGTCCTGGAAGCCAGAAGTCTGAGAGCAAGGGTTTCAGGCAGGTGTGGCTCATTCTGGAGGCTCTGGCGGAAAACATGTCCTGTGCCTGCCTCGTGACAGGGCAGCGAGCTTTGACCTTGTGTGGTTTGTAGCTGTGTCACTCAAGACAGATGTGTCTGCATCTGTCTTCATGTGACCTTCTCCCTGGGTGTCTTCACGCAGCCTCGCTGGATCCTGGGCCCACATTAATCCAGTCCGATTCCATCTAAACTGCGCTAGACCTGGATAGACCCTATGTCCAAATAAGGCCACCTTCTGTGGTTCCATGAATTTGGGGGGAGGACACTGTTCAATCCCTTACGCCTACTTCGGGGAGCGTCGAGTCCAGCAGATGAGATGGGAGAGGGATGCATCATATTGTGATGTGGAGTCAGGTCCAGCCCAGGAACAATGGCAAAGAGGCTGTGCTCAGAGTGATGAGGGCCACTTGCCCGTGGGGGCGGGGTTTGAACCTTGCTTCTGGTTCAATCCGGAATTTGCTAAATGGTGATGGGCCAGATGACCTGAACAGGAGGAAGACCCTGCTTCAAGCAAGACCACCTAAGGCTGTTTGCTTGAGAAATGGTCAGATTTAAGATATGTGTGAAATAGAAGACAAGCAGGTGAGCATATGGAGGGCCTCAAGCTAAATAAGAAGCTTGAATTGTATCTGGAGGCAATGAAGGGCAGCTATAGGTTTGAGAGTTTTCTGTAGTGTATCGGCAAAGGCTTCATCTTGACTTTAATGCCTGCTAATTTAGCTCTGAGGTGCTGGGCTGGCTGTCTCCTTGGGCAAGCCCCCATCACACCTCAATCTGCCCCTTGCGATGCTGTGTGCAGGGCCATATTCCACAGTGCGTTCAATTTTAGTCTCACAGTAATTGTGAGACCTGCCGCTCCCCGCAAAGCACAGGCATTCACAACTAGAGGTTCTATTTTAGCGGTGCCTTCTCTGAAGAATATGCAGTGACCGTTTGGAAAAGGATCAAGTTAGATCCCTACCTCACACCCTATGTCAGAATAAACTCCCAAGGGGCCAGAGCTCTTACCTGTCAAAAGTGAAACCATATGCATGCCGGAAGAAAACAGCATGAGCAGATTTTTTTGTACTCAGGAATGGGGAAAATTTTTTTCTAAAAATGGCCAAAAAGAAGCAACAGAAGAAAAGGCCTACAAACTAGATGGCCTCCCCCAAAGAAAACAAAATATCTTTTGCGTGGCAAGAAGAAAATAAGCAAAGTCAGAACATAAATCAGCAGAGAGAAAATATTTGCTACTTATAGAACAAGCCTTCTAATATATACAGAGAACTCTTGGAATCTTTAAAAAAACACACACACACTCAATTATTTCATAGCAAAAAAGGGCAAGAGACATGAGCAGAAAGTTCACAGAACAAGAAATGTAATTGAGTTCAGACTTCTGGCCTCCACGAACCACAGGGGAATAAATTTCTGTTGTCTTTTTTAAAATTGTTTTTAATGTTTATTTATTTTTGAAAGAGAGAGAGAGAGAGAGAGAGAGCAGGGGAGGGGCAGAGAGAGAAGGAGACACAGAATCTGAAGCAGCTCTAGGCCCCGAGCTGTCAGCTCAGAGCCTGATGTGCGGCTCAAACTCACAAACCGTGAGATCATGACCTGAGCTGAAGTTAGAAGCTTAACAGACTGAGCCACCCAGGTGCCCTATGATATCCTGAATAAATAAACAGCCATGACTTTATAGTGATACTCAAATTTAAGGGGAAAAAAGAGGAGAAGAGAGCAAAAAGATCCAGTTATGCCAACACCTTATGATGAAAATCAGCAATTAAATGGAAAAGATTAGGAGTGCCAGGGTGGCTCGGTCTGCTCTTGATTTCAGCTCAGATCATGATACCAGGATCATAGGATTGAGCCCCAAGCTGAGCTCTGCACTGAGCGTGGAGTCTACTTGGGATTATCTCTCTCCTCTGACCCTCTCCCCTGCTTGCATTCTATCTCTCTAAAAAAAATTAAGTAAGGGGCGCCTGGGTGACTTAGTCAGTTAAGTGTCCGACTTCGGCTCAGGTCATGATCTCATAGTTCATGAGTTTGAGCCCCGCATCGGACTCGCTGCTGTCAGCATGGAGCTCACTTCAGATTCTCTGTCTCCCTCTCTCTCTGCCACTACCCCACTTGCTCTGTCTGTCTGTCTCAAAAATAAATAGACATTAAAACTTAATTAATTTTTAAAAGAGAGAGGAAAGATTAATCATTTACATTTGTCATCTTTGTTCATCTAACAAGGGAAAGCTCTTCTTTCCAGAAAAAATGCTTGATAACAAACATAGAAGGAATGATAGTATCCCAAGAATCACCATTTGCAAACTCCGGTGAAGGGACTAACTCAGGCCACGACCAGCAGTGGGTGCTGAGCCCATTAGGGAAAGGCTGTGGGAGAGAGAGCGCTCACGTAAGGACAAACCTACTCCACACAGGCTGCTTCTCAACTCGCTTTTATTTTTTTTAATATTTATTTATTTTTTGAGGAGGGGGGAGGGACAGAGAGAGGAGGAGACACAGAATTGGAAGCAGGCTCCAGGCTCTGAACTGTCAGCACAGAGCCCGACTCAGGGCTCTAACTCACAGACTGTGAGATCATGACCTGAGCCGACTTCGGGTGCTTAATCGACTGAGCCACCCAGGCGCCCCTCAACTCACTTTTATAATGGAGAGACCCAGCTGTCACAACTTTAACCAGCTGACCAAACTGCATATCCCTGAGGTGGGGCAAGCTGAGATTCGGGATGTCCAATACCATGCAGCCCACAGCTACAGCAGGGCGGGGGAGAAGGTAGCTACGCCAAAAACATCCCACCTGAATCTATTCAAACCTTGGCCCCAACTTCCGGTCAACATGAGAGTGGAGGTTCAGATTCAACGGCACCGTGAGAAATCAGACAAATCCAGAATGCAGGACCTTCCACCAGACTGGTCTAAGCTATAACAGGCGAAAAACAAAAACAAAAAACCAAAAAGCCACTGCAAAAAAAAAAATCAACATCAAAAGAAACGTGTAGGGGGCGCTGTTGTATCAAACAGGAGACTAAAGAAACCTACAAATGCCCTGCTTGAAATTGGGCAGGATCCTGATTCTAAAAGAGCGACTCTAAAAGAAAACTGGCGGAAACAGCAAAAATGTGAATATGGGCGGGATATTCAATGGTATTGGGGAATTATTGCCAATTCAATAACTGTAGTGACATGATGATGTAAGAAGAATCTGTTTTCAAGAAATACACACTCAAGGGGCGCCTGGGTGGCTTAGTCGGTTAAGCGTCCGACTTTCGCTTAGGTCGTGATCTCGCGGTTCGTGGGTTCGAGCCCCGCGTCGGGCTCTGTGCTGACTGCCAGCTCGGAGCCTGGAGCCTGTTTCAGTCTGTGGCTCCCTCTCTCTCTGACCCTCTCCTGCTCATGCTGTCTCTCTCTCTCTCCTAGAAATAAATAAAACATTAAAAAAAAAAGAAATATACACTCAAGTATTTATGGGTGAAGTGTCATGATGTCTGCAATACACCTCTGGGATGTTTTATGAGAACAGAACGTATTTCTACATGAATACATATGCATAGAGAAAGATAAACCACACTTGGCAAAGGTTACTATTGTTGAATAATGGTGGTGGATCTATAGGTGATCGTTAGAAGTGTTTCATTTACTTTCTTGTTTGAAATTTTTCATAATTGGGGCTCCTGGGTGGCTCAGTCGGTGGGGCATCCGACTTCGGCGCAGGTCATGATCTGGCAGTTCATGGGTTTAAGCCCCGCGTCAGGCTCTGTGCTGACAGCTCGGAGCCCGGAGCCTCTTCAGATTCTGTGTCTCCCTCTCTCTCTGCCCCTCCCCTGCTCTCTCTCTCTTTCTCTCTCAAAAATAAAACATTAAAATTTTTTTAAAAAAAGAAATTTTTCATAATAAGAACTTGAAAACATACTTGAAGATCAAAAAAGAATGGAAATACGCAGCGAAGGTGATCCCTGCACCTCCACTTTTCCCATCTGTGGAAACGAAGGGCTGGCTGGGATGCTTTGTTCTTAAATTGTGGCAAAATACATGGGACACAACATTTACCATCTTATTCTCTTTCAATACCCAGTTCGGTGGCCTGAAGTACGTTCACATTGTTGCGTAACCATCAGCACCACCAGCCTCCAGAACTTTCTCATCTTGCAAAATTGGAACTCCGCCCCCATTAAACTAACTCCTCACTTCCCCTCCCCCAGCCCCTGGCACACACACACCCCAATTCTACTTCCTGTCTCTAGGACTTTGACTTCCACAGGTCCTTCATATGTGTGGGATCGTACAGGGTTTGTCCTTCTGCGTCTGTCTGACTTCACTCAGCCTCATGTCCCTTACGTCCTCCGTGTTGTTGTTGTTTTATACATGCGTATTTATTTGCTTTTGAGAGGGAGAGCGTGAGTTGGGAGGGGCCGCGCGCGAGAGAATCCGTAGCAGGCTCCACGCTGTTGGTGCAAAGCCCAACGCAGGGCACAAGCCCACCAACTTCGAGATCGTCATCTGGGCTGAAGTCGTATGCTCAACCGACTGAGCCACCCAGGCGCCCCCGCGTGTGTCCTTTTGAATCGACAAGCCACTCATCCTGCAGAAATACACGACGTAACACCTTCCAAGGACGCACCGTGAGTCACGAGGGCGTTGGGTTGCCACCTTCTGCCCAGCATCTAGGTCGCTTTCTGGAGCGAAGGAGACCTTCCTGCACATTCGTGGGGTGACAAGAAGCAGCAGGAGAAAAACGCTGTCCTTCGGGGGCTCTGATAAAACGGTAACTTGAGGGGCGCCTGGGTGGCTTAGTCGGTTAAGCGTCCGACTTTCGCTTAGGTCATGATCTCGCGGTTCGTGGGTTCGAGCCCCGCGTCGGGCTCTGTGCTGACTGCCAGCTCAGAGCCTGGAGCCTGTTTCAGTCTGTGACTCCCTCTCTCTCTGACCCTCCCCTGTTCACGCTGTCTCTCTCTATCCTAGAAATAAAATAAAAATATTTAAAAAAAAAACAAAAACAAAAAAACCCGGTAACTTGAAAATCAGCTAAGGCAGCCAGTGCATGCCAAACAGATGTAAACTGGGTATAAGTCCCACTTAGCCTGTGTGGACTGGGCTCTGGTGCCAGCCTCCCTTGACGATCGGTTCTCAGCTTCCCGTCACTTGGTCAACAATCCAAGTGGCAAAATGCTCCCGCGGACTGAAAGGGACGAGGCTCGTGTGGCGTCTCCACCCTGTGGCCCAAGTAGGCGATCACGACGCTTTCGTTCCTTCCTTCCGTCTGCAGCCCCTGAGTGAGTTTCCTGGGCGCATCCAGGGAACATGAATGCGGAAGTCATCGGGAGTTGGCGGAGCAGTAGTCAAATGTCAGGTGTTTCATTAGTAATCCACCTGCCTTGTAAATGAGCACAGCCCACCTCATAGCACTGCCCTGTTTCTCTGCCTTTTTTTTTTCTTCTTTTATGCCCTCAGCAGCTATGGCTGCTCTTGACTCTCTCATTAAAGAGAGAAATTGCAGCATTCTATCACCAGCTATTGACTATTTCTGCTGAGAAATGATAACCCACACATATAAAGTGTTTTAGCATTTATAAATGTTTTTGCATGCATTGCCTCATTTGCTACCTGCCCAACAACCCCAAGGTAGCCTTATCCTTAGCCCCATTTCAGAGATGTGAAGTCTGAGGCTCAGGGGAAGCCAGTGCCCACTCGAGGTCATGCAGCTGGTGTGAGTCGAGACCACGCTGCGTCTGGACACCAGAATGATGCTTCCGTTTCACCCCAGTGACGGGAGAATTAGACATCCTCTCCGTTGATTGCCACTGGGGACTTACGTTTTATCAGACATAGATGGTACACTGAGGTTTGAGGCACTGAAACAACAGTCACCATTATGAAGGGCTTTCTTTTTTTAAGTTATTATTATTACTGAGAGACAGAGAGAGACAGAGCATGAGCAGGGGAGGGGCAGAGAGAGGGGGAGACAGAATCTGAAGCAGCTCCAGGCTCCGAGCTGTCAGCAGAGCCGGACGCGGGGCTCAAACCCAAGAACCGCGAGATCATGACCTGAGCTGAAGTCAGACACTTAACCAACCGAGCCCCCCCAGGTTCTGCTATGAAGGGCTTTCAGGAAGGTTGGGAGGCCGGGGTCCCAGTCCTGGCTCTGCTTCTTAGGATTCCCAAGGCCTCAGTTTCCCCTTCTGAAACCTCAGGTGGCTGAATGTGGTTTCCCCGCCTCCCCAGCCTCCTTCCAGGGGCTTTCCCAGCTGCTTCAGGGAAATTGTTGGACACTTTCTGGGGAGGGTTCCTGGTGAAAAGTCACTGTTGGGGAGGATGGAGCATGTTGGGGTCCCCACGTGCCCTGATTGACACTCCCAGCAGGTTGCTGGGAGGCACCGGGCAGGAACGCAGGCCCTTTCAGGCTGGGGACCCACACCCTTGCCTGAGCAGAGCACCCCTCCATCCGTGCTTCTCTGAGGCAAACAGACCACCTAGCGAAGTGAACGCACCCCGGAACCCCGCCTCATGGTCTCCCAAGGCTGTTTCTTCGTCCCCATCTGGAGCTTTGCGGAGGCAGGAGGGTTGAGCTCACACACTGGGGGAGCCTGTCTGACTGTGTGGTACTCAATAGCAAAGGAGCAATGAAGACTTATGCGGATTGAAAAACATTATAGGGACGCATACATTCGTGCAGAGGGGAGAGAGCCTGGAAGAGGGAAGTCAGAAGGAGGGGGGAAAGGAGGAGGGGGAAAGAAACTAAAAGAATACAAATCGAGAGATGCATACTGTTTTACTTTTTTGTTTCTACTCGGATCACTCTTGTAATGTAAGCAGTAATTCGATGGATGGATGGGCGGATGGGTGGACGCATGGTGGCCGGACGGAAGGTCGGAGGTTTTCAGGCTGTTTTTTTTGCCGCAGGAGAAGGAGGCAGGAGCGCCACCGTCTGGCGACCTGGTGAATTGCTTCATCTGGAAGAGCCTTGCGCCCGGGGGGTGGGGCTGTTGGCCCCCAGGGCACCGCCGACCTCGAGTCCCGGGCTGCGGGGCTCCCGCCTCTTCACCTCCCTGCATCTCTTGGCAAGCAGCCTGGGCCGGGAACGAACCCCACCATCTCCCTGAATGACTGAGTCACAGCAGGACAGAGATGGGCGCAGGAGGCGGGGGGCCTAGGGCGCCGAATGCCCCCACCACCGGGGGTCCTCAAGTCCGGGGCGGGGGGTGGACTCAGCTCGCGTTTGTTGCATCCTGCACTCTGTGCGCGTTCTAAGCCGGGGCCAGAAAGGGGCCCCAGGTCACACTGCTAATGCTGTGCGCTGGCACCACAGCCCGGACGCCCGCTGCCCACCCGGCAGGGCGCGTTCGCCGTCCTCACCTCCCGGGCCGCGCCCGAGCCCGCCTGCACGCGTCTGGGGGGTCGCCCCAGAGGGTAGGGGGCTGTGCACACGGCCCACTGCCGGGCCCTCGGGAGCAGCAGCTTTGCTCACTCAGCCTCGCCGCGCTTCCTGCGGGCCAGCGTCGGGAGGTCATGCTGCGCCGCTGCCGGCGACAGAGGACTCCCTAGCGTCCCTCCCTGTGGGCAGTTGCTGGTCCCATCGAGAAGCAGCTGAGTGCCCACTGACAAAGAATCCAAGCGCTGTCGTGGGTGGTCCCGGGGATTGTGGGCATCTGGGAAGGCTTCCTGGAGGAGGTGAGAGCAGAACCGAGCTGAACATGGGGACGGGGAAGGGGAAAGGCAGGGACTGGGATTGGGTGTCCAGCAGGGCCTAGACGCAGCCTGTCCGAGCGACATCCAGAGGACGCGTGGAAACTGGAAGGTGGGCGGTGGAAGCCACGGCCCAGGGCCCCTCCTGGCCTTACTCTGTGCAGACAGAGAACCGCTCTCCTCCGGAACCTACCCCAGGCTCCTGGAGGTTTGGGCAGGAGGGTGGGCCAGCCCTGGCCAATGAGAGACCCCGGCCCCGCCCACCGGGACGGTGATTGGCGCGGGGGTGATGGCTTCTGGCTGGGCTGGGCCAATCAGAGTCAGCTTGGGCCTTTTCTTGAAACCCCCGGAAAGGGCTTCTTCGCACTGGTGTTTCTGGGACCGCGGCCGCGCCGTTGGGGGTCTCAGCCCCGGGATAACCGCCAGCAGAGAGGAAAGCGAAGCTGGGCGATGGAGACACGGGTGCGCGCGCGGACTCTTCACCCCTTCACTCCTCCACTCTGTAAAACCACCGCTGGTGTCTACCGCCCTCCGTTCTCCGCCTCGGGGACCCGGCCGTGAGCCAGGCAGACTCCATCCCGGCTCCTGTCTGCTTCTGTTCGGTGTAGACAGTCAGGCCAAAAACGTACCCAGCGAATAAGAAGGCAATAAATCAACAGGACAATTTCAGATAGTTATGAGTACCACGAAGAATAAAGAGGATGATGGGGCAGAAAGTGGCTGGGGGGGAAGGCCTTGCTTCAGGGGGCGGTCAAGGAGGTCTCTGCAGAGGAAGCCTTGCGAGTCAGCCACGGGGAGACCTGGAAGGAAGGCCATCCAGGCAGAGGGGACGGCGGATGCAAACGTCCTGAGGCGGGAACGAATGAGATCCAGACAATATCAGCTGGGCATCTGGATCCAACCGTGCCTGAAGCTGACCCTTTTCAGCGACAAGAACTAATGGTTTTGTTGTTGTTATCAAACTCGTATAAATGGGGGTTCTGCAACTTGCTTCCCCAAAAGTCCTGTCATTCGAAAGAGGTCTGACACTGTGAAAAACACTGAATGCTGGTCCCTGAAGCGGAGGTTTGTGCCCTATTAGGTAAAGGGAAATCGCTGAAGGTTTTTAAATCAGGGAGGAATTTTCCTGACCTGCTCCTCCTTTCTTCTCTAGACTCATCTCTCCGATGTTCCGCCCTCCCCTCCCTTCTTCTACCCTCTACCCTCCACCCGTACTGACCTTGGCTGCTGTCAGTTCCCTGACGGTCCTGCCTCCAGCTCTTTGACGATGGTGTTCCTCTTTTTAGACATTCTTCCGTACTTTCCTTCTCCCAACTAACTCAGCCTGGCAACCTAGATGTCACTTCCACTAGCTTCATTAACTCTCCTTACTCCCCAAGTCTGGGTTCATTTCCCCATGTCCATGCTCCTTTGCATACAATTATACATCACGGCACTTATCAGTCCGATTTGTAAATTTCAGGGTGCTCTGTCCCACCTGCTAGACCAGGAAGGAGCTCACGATGGCTCGTGCTTGGTTTTATATACACATATATGAATGAGAGCAAGGGAAGGGTAAAGAGAGAGGGAGACACAGAATCCAAAGCAGGCTCCAGGCTCTGAGCTGTCAGCACAGAGCCCGACGCGGGGCTTGAACTCACAAACCACCAGATCATGACCTGAGCCCAGGTTGCACGCTTAACTGACTGAGCCGCCCAGGCGCCCCCCTGTCTGGTTCTTGCTGGAAACCCCAGCATCTGGCACCTAGCAGGCGCTCAATAGACATGTATTAGCGAATACAGGTAGAGACTGAATCCCCCCCAAATTCATGCTGAGACCCTAATCCCAGTATGGTGGCATTTGGAGGTGAGGGCTTTGGGGAGGTAATTAGGTTAGATGAGCTCATGAGGATGGAGCTCTCATGATGAAATTAGTGTCTTTACAAGAAAAGTACAAAGAGCCAGAGCTTGAGCGTCTCTCATTCTCTCTCTTGCTCTCTCTCTCGCTCTCCAATTCTCCCTCCCTCCTTCTCTATCTGCCTCTCTGGCAAGTGAAGACTCAGCATGAAGGTGGCCAGCTGCAAACCAAGAAGCATGTCCCCACCAGAAACAGACTCTGCAGGCACCTTGACCTTGACCTTCCTGGTCTCTGCGAGAAATACACGTTGTTTAAGTCCCCCGGTCTGTGGTATTTGGTTGCAGCCCAAGATGACTAAGACAGGGAGGGAGTGCAGAGGGAAAGAGGGAAGAAGGGGGAGCGTGGAACATGAAAGTTGTCAGTAATAACTTGAATAAACGAGTGGCTGGACCGGCCCAGGGATGCTGGGGGCATCGAGCCCTTGGGAGATGGCACTCCATTTCCCAGGCTGCCTGCTAAGGCCAGTGGTGTTGGAGGAGACCCGCAGGCTGGGAGGTCTCGGACAGCAAGGGCATGCCTGATGCAGCCTGGGGGCTCTGGGGGCTCTGGAGGCCTGGACCCTCCTCTCCTGCACAGGGATCCGGGCGGCTCCGGAGAAGGCCTGCTTTCACTCCCATTCCAGGCGGGGATCCCAGTCTAGGAAGAGAGTCCCTGAGTTGGTTACTAAAGGAGGGACGATAAAGTTGTGGCATCATAACCTTAGAGTGGCCTCTGGCCTGCGTCTACTGCATTCAGCAGCTTTACCCCAAACAATGAAATACCCCAAATGCAGAGAGTGGTTGGTAAAGTCAGCCACGCAGAGCTGCGAATCCACTAACTATGTTAGTAAAAGACACAGGAGAATTTGGGAGGCTCTAAATAAAATAACACTCGGTGGAAAAAGAAAGACCCACGGGAAAAGCAAAATACAAGTTTTTAACGTTTATTCATTTTTGAGAGACAGAGTGCAAGCGGGGGAGGGGCAGAGAGAGAGGGAGACAGAATCCAAAGCAGGCTCCAGGCTCGGAGCTGTCAGCACAGAGCCCGACGTGGGGCTCGAACCCACGGACTGTGAGATCATGACCCGAGCCGAAGTCGGACACTCAACGGACTGAGCCACCCAGACAGCCCCTACATAAGCAAAATATAGATATGCACGCATAATACAGTGAGGATCGGGAAGAAATGGGATTTTTTTTCTTAATGTCCTGGGATTATTTTGTAAGTTTTCTGCATAATGACAAACAGCTCCAGCTGACTTGGCAATATGCAACATCCAAAGAATATTCCAGATGCTTCTACACTCTCTCTCCACCAAGGAGAGGCCAAGGGCTGAGGGCCGTGGTCTGTGTGCGGCCTGTGCTGGGACCCGCGCCCCCACAGCGTCAGGCAGGCCCAGATGACCTCCAGGCGGGACCCAGTCACAGACCAGCCTCGCCCAAGACTCCCTTTCTCCCCCTGTCGGGACCTGCATTTTAACTCGGGGCTTCCTGTCTCCAAACATGTTTTCTTTATGAGGGAAACCTAATCTCTCCCGCGCTGGGCTGGGAAGGCATGCAAATCAGCCTAACAGTGCTCTGTTTTGTGAGTTCTCCTCTTATGCAAAACCTCCTGAAATAAATCAGTCATCCCGTAAGCCCTGGGACGCTTGAGGGGCACAGGAGGAAGAAGGTGGGGGATCAGGAGACGGGGCTCCGTGCCAAATGGGATGTGATGTCCAAGACTGGCTGTCCCCAGCTCCCCCCCCCCATATCCTTGAAGCCACCAGATGGCGACACACGCGGGGCCTGGGGAAGAGCTGCAGGTGGCTGAGCTGGCCGAGGGGGCTGGCTCAGGCCAAGGGGAGCGCCTGGGCTGACCCTTCACCTGCTCTGGGGTCAAGTTTAGGGAAGCGTGCATTTGACCTCTCTTCTCAAAGGCCACCTCCACAAGGACAGGCGGAGGCTCTCTCAGGGCCCTTTGAAGCCCGGCGCTCCCGGCTTGGGATGGACCGAGAGAGACAGAGAGGAAGGAAGGACTAAAGAAGTGACGAGTTTATACAAAATCAGGTGTACAAGTAAGTGCTCTATTTTAACTTTTCACTTTTAAAATGGGATGGTGTAGCCATTCCTTTCTCTTCCAGCAGACGCTGTTTGGAGGTCTGGGGTGCGGAGCGAGCAGAACGGCCCCCAGGATGGAGGGCTGGCTGGCGGGAGCGCGCCTTGTAGCCAGGGAAGCTTTGATAAGCAAATGGTGCCCCGCGCTCGGGCGCTCTCTATTGGCTGTGCCTTCACCGCCAGATTTTGACACAAATAATCAGATTGAAAATCAAGGAGGGGAACAGAAGAGGAAAAAAAAAAAAAAACGGAGAGAGTGAGAGAGGGAAAGGGTTGGGGAAAAAAAGGAGAAGTATCTATTGGAGCACAGAGTCCGAGGTTGACGGAGAGGAGCCGATCCCCAGAGAGGCTGAGAAGTTCCCACCAAGACCACGAGCGACACCGGGTGAGTGCTCCCTTCCAGCCTCTTCTTTCTAAATTTGCATGTCTGACTTAGATTGTTTCCAGGCGGGTTCCTCGGGCCCTCCTGCAGTCCTGGGAAGAATAAGGTGGGCTGGGAACTCTCTTTCATGGTGCAGCTTTCAGTCTTTGAACCCAGTGGGAGACAGAGCCGTATGGGAATTACGCCCCCTGCCAACCCTGCATAAGTACCCTTTCCAAAACTCGATCACCGGGATCACCTGCGTGTGCAAACTCATACTCAGGGACCTGGGCAGAGCATGGGAAGACGCTCTTCGAGGTGCCTGGCTTCAGTGGGGGGGAAGTCCTGGGCCACAGACTGACTGTACCCCCCCACCCCGCCCAGCACTCTGAACTTTCCTTGTCTATAAAATAGGTGTGAATTCAAGTTCCTGGGTCACTTTGAGAACGAGTGCCCTCTCATCCAGAGCCTCGTGAGGGGAGAGGGAGAGCGGCTTGTCCACCGCCCCCAGGCCCCCAGCTTCCAGGAATAAGAGGCTGTAAAAGGGCACGTGGCGTCCCCATCTTTTCTACCTAATTTTGGAGAAAAAGCCAAGTTTATAGTCTGGGCGTCTGGGGTGAGATACCGGCTCTAAAATAAGGTTTGTTAAGGCGAAGGGTGGTCAGTTTTCTGAGAAAGTCTGAAGTGTTCAAGAGTCTCCCAGAGGAGGGAAAATTAATTTGCAGGCTCCATACTTGGATCTGGTACAAGCTATCTGAGGTGCACCTGCCCGCCGGGGCTCACGCCTCCTAATATTCCTTCGTCGGCAACAAACGGGGAGAAGGTTTCAGTCTTAGTGAGCTGGCAAGTTCCTTGTCCTCAGAGGTGGGACACAAGGACTCTTTCCGGGGACCGCTGGTCACCCTGCAGAACATTCCTGAGGAGCATCAGAGAGCCGGGTCCGACTTGGGTTTGGCGGATGGAGCTACGCATAAACAATGCAGAACATTTCCTCGAGGCTTTCAGGAGGTTGGGTGGGGTTGGGTTCCCCTCGGAGAACACAAGGACCCCCGACGTGTCTGGGGCCAGATCGCCACCAGGAAAACAGCCTCATCACATGTGATCTCGACCCTTTTCAGACACGACAGGAAACCTTACCGTCCTTAATTTAGAGGGAGGTTTTTTGTCCATTTGTTTTCAGGAATTCAGACCAGTGGGGGCTGCTCCAATTCGGAGCTGCTCAGGAAATGTGTCGCTCCTTCAGTTGGGTTTTTCTTGTAGTAAAATATATAGCACAGGAAAGTGACTGTTTTAACCATTTTTAAGGGCACAGGTCTGTGGCATTAAAGGCATTTACAACGGTGTGCAGATGTCTCCACCGTCCATCTTAACAACTCTCTTCATTTTCTCAAACTGGAATTCTGTCCCCATTGAACATTAACTGCCCGCCCTGCCCGCCCCCCTCCCCCCCCCGCCAGCCCCTGGCTCCCACCACCGTCCTTTCTGTGTGTATGAACCTGACTTCTCTAGGGACCTCATAAGCTTATTTCGCTTCCATATGCCCTCAAGGTCCATCCGTTTTGTAGCAGGTGTGAGGACCTCCTCCCTTTCTACAGCTACATAAATGCTCCATTGTATGGACCTGCCACATTTCCTTTATCCATCACCTGCTGACGGACATTTGCTTGCTTCCATCCTTTGGCTAATATGAATAGCGCTGCAGTGAATTTGGTAGACAGATACCTGTTTGAGTCCCCGCTTTCAATTCTCTTGGGTACAAACTCAGAAGCTCCTCCACTCACTTATGCTAATTGCAGCCTCTGAATGTAAGAGGAGACATTTGAAGAGTGTTTGCAAATTTCAAATAAGAATAATGATCGCTCTCTGCCCGGAGCCCCTAATGTCACCCGGACCCCCCGTTTCCCCTGACCCCTACATGGAAAAGAGGGTTTTGTTTGTTTATTTGCTTTTGCTTGTTTGTGTTTTCCCTTGAGTCACATCTTTAAACAGAAAGGAAGTCCCCAGGGTCGTCTGTCACTGACTCTGAGAAACAACGGAGTCTTGCCCAACCCTCCCAAAAAGGGAACCCAGTGATGAGTTTCTTAGTCAAGGTAGGTCAGTCCTGCGTTGAAGGTCAACAAACCGTGCATGGGATTTTAGAGCAAAAGGGAAGTTTAGAAATCTCTTAGTCCAACGGTCCCTTTCGAGAGATAGGAAAACCAAGCCCCAGGTTGGAGGCTGACGTGGTCAAGCTCAAGGTCACAAAATCAGACTCAGCCCCACGGGAGGCCCGCAGCGCCTCGTGGGGAAATCACAAGGTCACAGCTCTGAGTCTGCCTGGAAGTTCGGGTGTGGGGCCGAGATTCTGACCCGGGGTTGGGACACCCTCTATCGGGATCGAGGGTTTTGGAAGAGATGTTAACAGCAAGTCTTCTTCCGGAGGCCGATACCATCAAGGCCTCTGTTTCATGAAGAAATCTTAGGGTTCTTTCACAATCTCTGCTTCGAGCTCTTTCTCAGAACCGTCGTGTGAATCAAAACGGTGTGGTTGTTAATTAACTACAGTATAGGTGATTGGTTCCTGTTTTTTTTTTTTTTAAACTCAGCGAACAGGGGCCAAAAGGAAGTTCTCGTGGTGTGTTTGGCCCCCATGGGAGCTTGAAGGCTGGGGCATGAGGCTGGCTGTGCCTCCCGGCCAGGCGTAGCCAAGAGAACTTTCTGGAGAGGGAAGGGGAGGAAATTGGGGGCTTTGAGGGGATCATGAGAATCGGCTTCCTCCAGCCAGGGACCCTGGAAGCTGGGACCCCTTGCTCATGAACTTGTGCTGTCCTAGGTTCTAACCAGTTGACCTCTATGGTGTCCTCAGGCTCTGAGCCCAAGGGAACACCAAAGCTTCCTGAAGGAAGTCTTCCTCACCTGCTTCTCCATGCAAAGCTCTTTGTAAACCCATGTGAAGCTTCTGGGTTCCAAAAAAGACAGAGAGATTAAAGAACACAGAGCCTGGACAAGCCGCTTTCCTCTCTCAGCCTCAGTTTCCCCCTGTGATCCTGGAAGACAATCTCTGCTTCCCTTCCCGCCCCCCTCACCCCGTGGGTGTCAGTTTTGCACACCGGGGAGCTTCTAATGCCTTCCTTCCTTAGCATGTGAAAGGAGTTCTTCCGCACAGAGTAAGTGTGGGGGCGGGGGCCACCATGAGCCATTTCTAAGCCTCCAGTTCTCCTTCATGAAATGGGGCGGAGGAGCCACTCAGCTCACAGGTCAGAATTAAGAGAGAAGCCCACTCAGACCCTGGGATCTCCTACAGATCTGCCTGCCTTCGGTTCAAGTTGGCTTCCTAATAAAACACTATATAAAAATAATAAATCATCTTTTGATAGAGAGACCACGGCCCCTTGGAGCCCCCCCTCAACAAAAGGCAAAAAAAGCCAGCCTCCGCCTCCCCCTGGATATGGGGGTCCCCCGTGCCTCTTCCCAGGGTCTGATCTCCCCAGGGGGGGTCCTGGGGGTCCCCCGTGCCTCTTCCCAGGGTCTGATCTCCCCAGGGGGGGTCCTGGGGCCAAGAGTTAGAAGGGGAAGGAAGGGGGCTGTGAGGAGCCCTGGGGGGGAGGGGACAAGGCCGGAGGAAGAAGACTGTCCCTGGGAGATAAGGCACCGCAGGCTGCCCGACGGGGGTGGGGGGTGGGGGTGGGGGTGGGGGCGGGGGCCGGGGGGTGGGGGGGTGGGGGCGGGACAACAGGCCAGGCGAGCCTTGCAAAGGCAAAATCTGACAGCTGGACGGGACCCCAGAGCCCTCAAGCCCCACCTCATCGTTTCGGATCCCAGAGGGCAAGGGCCTGAAAATGTCACCGCTCCTGGCCCAGGGCTCGGCCCCGTCCTCAGAGTGCACCTGCATTGGGCGGGGTGCTGGGGGCGCAGCTGGACAGGACAGGACGGAGCAGGACGTGGGCTGTGCCCGCCTTCCTGAAGCTTCTTCTCACTTGGGCTCAGACGCCAGTGTCCGCTCAGGGCTCCTACAGCCCAGGCCCCCCGCCACGCACTTTGCGCATCTGTTTGGAACGGGGCTCCGTCCTGCCCCAACAATCGCAGGAATGTGGGTCGCGATCCCCATTTAGCAGATCTGGACACTGACACCGACTGAGGAGGGCAGGGCCTCGGATGACCTGGGAGCAGAGAGGTCTCTCCAGACTCCTGATGCCCCGGGGGCTCCGGTGGGGGGCAGACGGGCACGGCGGGGGTCCCTCTCCTGGCTGATTTGGGGTCCCCCCCATGCCCCGGGGGGAAGGGGCGACTCCCTGGGCCTGCTCCAAAGGCAGAGCTCCAAGCTGCTCTCTCTAATCTGCCTCCTCCCAGCGGGCCCCGCGCCTTGCCCTTATCGTCGGCCCTGCCTGTTAGAGCAGCTCTAATCCTTTTCCCGCGCTGGGCGCTATCTCCCCTGCAGCCATACACGGCCCGGCCTGGGGACGGGGGCTCCTGCTCCAGTGCTCAGGAAAGGCACCAGCAGAGACGCCGCCAGGAACGGCATCGGCCAAGCATCTCCCGCCTGGGCACGGCCCGGGGGCGAGGGGGAGAGAGGACCAGCCAGTGCTCTCCGTCTCCCGGGAGCCCTCCAGGGAAGCCAGGGGTATCAGGGTGTTCAGGCTGGTCTGGCTCTGCCACGCCCCGACCCCTGCCTGGGGACCAAGCACAGGTCCCTTTGCTGATTTGGTCCTCAGTGTCTTCCCCAACCCCCTGACCGGCGGTGGACACTGGGCTCTTTCTCCACGTCAGACCTTCCAGGAGGGTGTGGTGTCTTCTCAGGCCTTGAGCCTCACATGCAGTTCCAAGCAGCCCTCCCCACCCCCATGCAGAGAGCGAGAAGGCTCCTCCGTCTCTGGGCACTGGGCTCGCCGCTGGGGCCGTGGACCGGGGCAGGCCTGCTCTGGCCGCATCGGCTCGGCGCTAATGTGGATTTGCTACTGAGGCGGCCCCGAGGCAACCTGCCTGCCCCCCGCCCCTCCATGGTCAGCACCGAGCACGTAAGACGCACTAGCTGGCACTATCCGCCTGGACGCCGCGTCGTACAGAAAAGGGAGTAGGCCCAGAGAGGTTAAGCATCTGCCCCCAAAGTGCACAGCAGGCGAGCTGAGATCCTAACCCATGAGCATCTGACTCCAAAACCTGTACTCAGCAGACCTCACACGGGTGAAATGCAGCTTTCTGGCTGCGGGGTCCTCAGGGGAGATTGCCCTGCCCTTCCTTCTCTGCCCCCGGTGCAATTCAGAGCATGTGGACAGGAGGGAGCAGGCTGACCTTCGGGGTTTTCTAGAAGGTGGATGGGTCAGTTTCCTGGCAAGGGAGTAGGAGGGGAGGGAAGGTTAGGACTTCTGCTGTAGGAAAGTACTAGAAAGCGGGTGGCTTAAAACCACACAAAATATATTCTTTCAGGGTTCTGGAAGCTAGAGACCCAACCTCAAGGTGCCAAGAAGACCAGTCCTTCCGGAGGCTCTGAGGGAGAGTCTATTTCCTGCCTCCCTCCCGCCCCCGGCTTCTGGGGGTGCCAGTGCCCCTTGGTGCCCCTTGGCTTGCAGCTGTATCCCTCCCATCTCCGTTCCTGCCTCGGGACGATGTTGTTCCTCTGTAACTGTGTGTCCAAATTTCCCTCTTTTTATAAGAACAGTAGATATATTGGATGTAGGGTCCCCTCTAACTCAGTATGACTTCATCCTAAATCGGTTAAATCTGCAAAGACTCTGGGCGCCTGGGTGGCTCAGCCGGTCGGACGTCCAACTTCAGCTCAGGTCACGATCTCACGATTCGTGGGTTCGAGCCCCACATCAGGCTCTGTGCAGACAGCACGGGGCCTGGAGCTGCTTCCAATTCTGTCTCCTTCCCTCTCTGCCTCTCCTTCCACTCTGTCTCTCTCCCTCCCCCCTCAAAATTAGAATAAAAAAATTTTTTATTTAATCTGCAAAGACCCTATTTCCAAATGAGATCACATTTGCAGGCTCCAGGGAGCCATGAACTTCAACTAGTCAACACCGGACTCTGGATTCTGATGTCAGGGAGAGGCCCCAAAACACGGAGAGTGCTTCCTAACCGTCCTTGCCCTGTCCCTATGCAGGTGCGGGCCGCACACTCACGATGCCACGCTCCTTCCTGGTAAAGAGCAAGAAGGCTCACACCTACCACCAGCCCCGCATCCAGGAAGATGAACCCGTCTGGCCTGCTGCCTTTAGTCCTGGTGAGTCAGGGCTCCCCTGCCGCGCGCACCCGGGGCTCCCCGCCCCGTGTTGGGGATGCAGCAGCGGCCCTCCTGAGTAGCCCCCTCTTCCAAGTCTGCAAGCAGGGGGACTCAGCACATGTTGGTTGAAAGAATGAATGGGGCGCCTGGGTGGCTTAGTCGGTTAAGCGTCCGACTTTCGCTTAGGTCATGATCTCACAGTTCGTGGGTTCGAGCCCCGCGTCGGGCTCTGTGCTGACTGCCGGCTCAGAGCCTGGAGCCTGTTTCAGTCTGTGACTCCCTCTCTCTCTGACCCTCCCCTGCTCACGCAGTCTCTCTCTCTCTCCTAGAAATAAGCAAAACATTTAAAAAAAAAGAAAGAAAGAAAGAATGAATGAATGCACCCATCTCTTTTGGCCCCGTGGGATGGTGGGAGCTTCAGGATTGGAGCTGGTCCCCAGCAGACATGTGGGTCCTTACCGGAGTCAGAAAAGATCTCCGGCTGAGCTCAGATGCTCACAAAACCAAGGCTGGTCCACGAGTTCTCCTGGGTCCCCTTTGGCCTCCGCCCTGCTTCCCCCGTCCCAGGGCCTGGTCAGGGCCCGTGCACACGAGCGGCTGGGGACAGCAGCAAATGGGTCTCTGGGTCCCCCTCCTCATGGGAAGGGAGTCCCCCCACCCCCCCACTCCCTCTGCACTGCCCAGAGCTGTGGCTGGTGGCTCTGAAGGTCTTATCTCCCCACAGGGACCAGGGGCCAGGTTCTGAGCAACGACCCTGTCCTCAGCACCCTGTTCCAAAACCAGTGCCTGGCCTGGACTGACCTCAAACGGGAGCCAGAGCTGGAGCTGGACCAGAGCCTGACCAGGACGGCCTTGGTGCCAGGTACCCAGGCTGGGACCCCCGGCCGTCTACACCCCCCACCCCGTGCAAGTGGGACGGAGGGGGGATGGGCTCTGGAGGCTGGGAGCCTTGGAGATGTGGAGTCAGGAAAGAGCGCCAAGGTCATCTGGACCCAGGCTGAGCTCCCCAGCGTCTGCCGGGACCTCTCCCGGGACGGGGAGCTCACTCCCAACTGAGGGCAGGCTGATGAGGTGGGTGAGGCGGGCACTCTGCACATGCTGAGGGCATGTTTCCGGGCCGAAAAGCTGAGGAGCCACAGTGAGGGCCCAGACCCTCTCCCAGAGTAAATATTTTGGGCCACACGCC
Organism: Proteles cristata cristata; assembly: GCA_017311185.1. NCBI lineage: Eukaryota > Metazoa > Chordata > Mammalia > Carnivora > Hyaenidae > Proteles > Proteles cristata. The sequence continues at coordinate 110,036 of JAESUZ010004339.1, read as the reverse complement.
AAAACCCACAGCGTGAGGTCACCGGGTGGGGAGTTGTGGGGACCAGCACCCTAATTATAAATAAACGAATCCCCCCCATGTGGTGTCCCGCTCTCCACAGAGGGCCCTGCTATAATGCCCCGATCCCAGGACAGGGACTCCGACTCACCCCCGTTCTACAAGCCCAGCTTCTCCTGGGGTGCCCTGGCCTCATCCTACGGCCACAGCTACCGGCAGGCCCCCTCCACCATGCAGTCTGCCTTCCTCGAGCGCTCCGTCAGCCTGTACGGCAGCCCTCTGGTGCCCAGCGCTGAGCCGCCCTTGGACTTCAGCCTCCACTGCTCCCCGGGCATGGATGCGTACCACTGCCTCAAGTGCAACAAGGTGAGCAGCTGGCGTGAGGGTGGGCTCCCGGGCCCTGCTCCAAATCCCCTCGGCAGGCCCCTGACAGGTGCCAGGCGTTCACAGCCGGGGGTCCCCATGCTGTGAATCTTGGGTCCTTTGGTGGGGTCGGGGCTTCAAAATGTTCGTCCCCATCATGGTTTGTTGAGCCCTGACTGTGCACCAGTCCTGTGCTAAGCACTTGGCATGCTTGAGCACTGGGGAGTGGATGAAAGGCTAAGGTTCAGAGAGGTTGAGTCACTTGCCCAAGAACACACAGTAAGTAGCTATCAGTACCAGCATCCAAACCTGGCTCTGGTGGACTCCTGGCTCTTAACCACTAGGCTATTCAGCCTCTAGATTGGGCCAGGAGGGTCCTTTTACGTGCTCCCACAGCCCCCAGTGTATAGACAAGAAACCTAGCCCCAGAGAGGGAAAGGGACCCTCCCCGGACACACAGCAAATGCCAGCAGAATCGGCAACCCAGGGCTTCCCCTCCTTTATGCCCATCTGTGCCTGGGCATGGAGGTGGAGGGGTGGGGTGGCCTCGGGACCCCAGCCCCCTGTGGCCTCACGCTCTGCCATGCCTTCAGGTGTTCTCCACGCCACACGGGCTCGAAGTGCATGTCCGCCGCTCCCACAGCGGGACCCGGCCCTTCGCCTGCGACGTCTGTGGCAAAACCTTCGGCCACGCCGTGAGCCTGGAGCAGCACACACACGTCCACTCGCAGGTGGGCAGCCGGCCCGGCCCAGGAGCCCCCACTTCCCACCCCTGCTCTGGGCCACCCACTGGACGCCTTGGGGCTATTGCGGGTCACTCACCCTGCCCCTGAGGGTGACGCAGATCAGGGGTCCTGCACTCCCCCATCTGGGTTCCCCAAACCCGCTCTTGTTAAACATTACTACATAATAGATATTTTTATTTTGCTCTTTATAGAGAATATTTGTTCTTTAATGCTAGTTATGTTATAGTTTTCCCCAAACTATATATAATATATAATATAAATTACAATATGTATTATATAATATATATTATAATTTATATATAATCTATAATATAATTTGTATTAATATATGATTGTGTTTATATATATATTATATAAATATATAAAATATATATAAAACTCTTAACACACTTTACTCCCTGATGGACCAAATCAGCCTCACGTGCTGTTGGAAGCGGCTCCTGGGCCAGTGGGATTTTGGGGGGCAGAGAGATGGCCATGGTGCTGAGAGATGATCCTGCCCTCTGTGTGGTCAGCGCAAGTGTCCTCAGCTTTGAGGCTCTCAACTTTGAGAATCTTGGGGTCAGGCTGACATGTCTGTCTTGTCCGGCTTAGCCCTTCTTGAATATTCCATTCCAGGGAAAGCACCCGAAATGCCCTGAGCCACTAACACGGGAGTAAATAAAAGCTCAGGCGGGAAAGGCAGGATATGACCATGAGAACTTGTGAGCGCAGCCAGGTGCCAGGTGCCGGCTCAGCTCTCTACCCTCGGAGGTCATTACTGCTGTTCCAGTGTCCAGATGAGGAAACTGAGTCTCAAGGGGTTTAATGACTTGCCTGAGGGCATGTTGGCTTAGAAGAGGCAGAAGGCAGAATTGAGCTCCAATATACAGACTCTTGACCAGAGCCCACGACCGTGCCCTAGATCAGTCGGTCTGTCAGTCAGTCAACAAATGCTTATTTTGCCTGGGGCACTGTACGGGTTCCAGGGAAAGGCCCACAGGAGGCCACTCGGGCCCCATGTCTCGGCCCCTGTTGGAAATGCAGAAACGGGGGCCTCTGGGTCCGGCTCCTCGCTCCAGGCCTCATCTCGAGGCCGCCCCAACGAGTGTCCTGTTCCTCAGGGGATCCCGGCCGGGCCCGGTCCTGCGGCCAGCGTGGCAGTCCCGGGTCTCGAGGCCCCGCCTGCGCCTGACCCCCCGGGGCCTCGTTTCCTCCGGCAGGAGCGCAGCTTCGAGTGCCGGATGTGCGGCAAAGCCTTCAAGCGCTCGTCCACCCTGTCCACGCACCTGCTCATCCACTCGGACACGCGGCCCTACCCATGCCAGTTCTGCGGCAAGCGCTTCCACCAGAAGTCGGACATGAAGAAACACACCTACATCCACACCGGTGAGGCGCCCGGGTTCCCCAGCCAGCCCCACCCCGGCCCGAGCCAAGCCTTTGGGCGCCCCCACCCTTCACTGTTAAAAGGTCCCTGCTTGGGTAGGGGGGGGAGTGGGGTCACGTTACAAGGGGAGGGGGTGCTCCCCTCCTCGCGAAGGGCTAGATGCACTGTGTTATTTAAGTCCACGTTTAGTGGGGCGCCTGGGGGGCTCAGTCGGTTCAGCGTCCGACTTCGGCTCAGGTCATGATCTCACAGTTCGTGAGTTCGAGCCCAGAATCCGGCTCTGTGCTGACAGCTCAGAACCTGAAGCCTGTTTCAGATTCTGTGTCTCCCTCTCTCTCTGACCCTCCCCTGCTCACCCCTGCTCACGCTGTCTGTCTCTCTCTCAAAGTAAGTAAAAAACATTTAAAAAATTAAACAAAAATAAGTCCACATTCAGTGCCTGGGAAAAACACCAGGAAAGGAAGCACTAAAAGCGCGATCTCTGGGTGCACGTGGGGATGGCGGGTGAATTTGTCATTCCTTCATCCCTTCATTTCTCCAGTCGTTCACTCCTTGGCTGTGAACCGAGTGCCTCTTTTGCACCAGATGCTGGGCACGTTGACGAACAGGATGGACTCAGTCCCTGCCTGACCTCAGGGGGCGCAGTGGTGACAGAATTGCAGTTTTCTCACCTCCCTTTTATTTTTTTTTTATGTTTATTTTCGAGAGAGAGAGAGCGCACGTGCATGAGCAAGGTAGGGGCAGAGAGAGAGGGGGACAGCGGATCCGAAGCAGGCTCTGCGCCGACAGCACAGAGCCTGATGTGGGGCTCGAGCTCACAAACCGCCCCACAAGCGGCTGAGCCGCTTAACCGACTGAGCCACCCAGGCGCACCTCCTGTTTCCCTTTTGTGAAAAGTGAACGTAGCCGGGCTGTGAGATAGCATATGGCGAGGTTCTGAGAACAATCGCAGGGCACTGGGGTGGCGGGCCTGGCGCGGGCGGCCCTGACCAGGTCCTTGCTCTCCCGCAGGTGAAAAGCCACACAAATGCCAGGTGTGCGGAAAGGCTTTCAGCCAGAGCTCCAACCTCATCACCCACAGCCGCAAGCACACCGGCTTCAAGCCCTTCAGCTGTGAGCTGTGCTCCAAAGGCTTCCAGCGCAAGGTAGACCTGCGGCGGCACCGGGAAAGCCAGCACAATCTCAAGTGAGGCTGCCCTTGCCCCCGGCTCCCGGCCAGCCTGCCCTGAGGTCCCGCGACCCAGAGGGAAGCTGGCCTCATGCACCCACACCCCCAGCCTCCTGGAGTTAGCACTGGATGGGAATCTTTCAGCTTGTTTTGAGACTCACGAAATTGCTGTGTGACCTCGAGCAAGTTGCTTGCCCTCTCTGGACCGACATTTTCCTGCTGCAAAGTGTGGCGAGTGGGGTAGGGTCTTTTCTGAGCTGAAGTTACCTAGAGATCTAAGAGCTTGGGTGCCTCCCCTGAAGCAGAGCTCAGAAGGCCAGCGTAGCCCCCTGTGGATAGGGGATGCTGAGAATAGACCGAAACTGGGATCCGCAGAGAAGTCCTCCCTGCCCGCTGCCCTCTGTGTGGCGATTTGGTTTTTAGTGGGCCTCTCCCTGGCTGCCACGGATGGCCAGAGCTGTCCCCTGCCCCAGCGGGAGGCCCAACATCCCTCTGCTTCCGGCAGATGTGCTGGCTGCCCTCCCCACACTTCTGACCGGCTCTCAGCTGGCCATGGGGGGCCCAGTTCTGCTTCGAGGCCGTGGGGCTGGAGAAACCAGCAGATACTGCTATCAAAAGCCTGTCCCTCCCAACGGCTGTAAATCAAAATAAAGACAGATTTATTTACACTTGACCAGCGTTTATTAAGTACCATGGGTGCATGGTGGGCTTTGGGAAGGGATGGAGGCGAGCTTTAAAAGGCAGAGAAAACTGGGGCGCCTGTCTGGCTCAGTCCAAAGAGCATGTGCCTCGTGATCTCAGGGTTGTGAGTTCGAGCACTGTGTCGGGTGTAGAAATTGCTAAAAAAAAATTAAAAACTAAAAAAAACCCAGAAAAACAGAAAAACAGAGAAAGCTGTGGAGTTGCTGGCAGACAGGCTGGGAGACGTGTGCTCAGACCAAACCGGTAAGTGCTGGAATAAAGCATCAGAGACCCGAAGATTGCTGGCAAGGGGGAGGTGAATGCAGTTGCGGGCTGGTATCTATTTCAAGTTATCCTTGTACAGTTCTGGAGGTCGGGAACCCAAAATGACTCCTCCCGGGGCTAAAGTCAAGGAGTTCCCAGGGCCGTATTCGTGCTGCGGCCTCCGAGGGGTGGGGGGGAGGGGAGGCCACGGGCCACCCCCAGCTTGCGACTGCTTCATCCGTCTGGACAGGCCGTCCTGACCCCTGCTCTGGCCTCCCTCTTATAAGGACCCTTGCAATCACATGGGGCTCACTCCGATGACCCACGGTAATCTTCCCATCTCACGGTTCTCGATGTCATTGCCGTGTGCTGAATAATGGTCCCCAAAGATGACATCCACATCCTAATTCTCGGAACCATCTATGGCAAAAGGGGCTTTGCAGATGTGACCCAGTTAAGCTTGATGCCGCCCTTCACTAGCTGTAGAATGTGACAGAGGTTCCTTGTTCACTGGGAGGATTCCCTGAGGCCACGCATGCAGCAGGGAGCAGGGCCATGAATGTCCCCTTTGGAAGTCCTGCTCGTCCTCTGGGGCCCACTCGAATGCTGCCTGCTCCGTGAAGCCACCCTTGGTTATTCCAGCCGGAAGCTCTCCCATCTCTGAAGGCTGAGCTCCTTGGGCTTCCCACTTCTAGCTCAGAACCCATTGAATCTGTACTGGTCATATGTGGGTAACTCGCCCCTCTGCCAAAAGGTATTCTCTGGGCCCCAGCCCTCAGCCCCAAGCCATGTCCACAGCAATGGACACTCCGGAATGAGTCTCCTCTGGAGATCAAGTGGGACCCAGGGCTCCCACACATCGATTCTTTTTAAATTTTTTTTTTAATGTTTTATTTATTTTTAGGAGAGAGAGAGAGACAGCGTGAGCAGGGGAGGGCCAGAGAGAGAGGGAGTCACAGACTGAAACAAGCTCCAGGCTCTGAGCTGGCAGTCAGCACAGAGCCCGACGCGGGGCTCGAACCCACGAACCGCGAGATCATGACCTAAGCGAAAGTCGGACGCTTAACCGACTAAGCCACCCAGGCGCCCCGACCCACACATCGATTCTAACCCGCACAACCCTCTGCAAAGGAAGTGTCGTTATCCCATTTTACAGAGGGGGCTAATGGAGGCTCAGAAGGGTTGGCCAACTTGCCAATGGCAGGCAAGTGCGGAGCTGGGATTAGAATCTGACTCCAAGGCAAGCTGGTGGCATTCTTCAACCCTTCCTCCTAATGACGCCTGCAGACGCTTCCCCCAGGCCTCCCATCCGCTGTGAACCTGTGGGGTCCTGAGGCCCCTGGACAGTGGCAAACCTCACTCCCAGGCTCCGGGTCGGGCCAGGTAGGACCCCTATGCACTTCATTCCAGAGGCTCTTTCTGTTTACTGTAGCCAGCAGTGCCCCAGCAGGTGTATGAAAGCAGGGGTGAGGGGGTGAGATTTGCATGGGAGGGTCCCAGTTTGTGGGGTTTCCCAACAAAGCCTTGGACACCCCCTGCTTCCTACTCTCCGGCCCACGGACAGTGGAGCCCGCAGAGGGCGATGGGCTTGCCCAAAGCCACACGTTGGGGCCAGGCCTGGGATGGCTATTCCTTTGCTCCGTGTCAAGGGAGGGTGCTGGGGTCTCACACACACACACACACACACACACACACACACACACACACTCACACGGATGGGGAGCTGCTTTGCATGCTCTTTGTTTGCTAAACAAAACCACACCACTATTGAGATTTTGGCCACTTCTGCAGCAGGGCGGGGTGAGGAAGGGAAGCCGAGCTAGAGAGCACACACCTCTCTTCGCCTGTGTGGTGTGGGGGCTGGGGAGCAGTGGAGGCCTGAACCCCGTCCGCACGTTGCCGAGAAAGGGGGCCAGTGCCCGCAGGTGACACCTCCGCCCCCCCCAGGGAAGAGTCAGCCCTATGGGGGGGCTGGCTCAGGGCTGCCCCGTGGCCCCAGAAGACAGTCGTTGGGGGCTTGGGGGCTGCCCTGCGTGTGTCCTGAGCCTAAGAGCAGTGCCACCAGCACAAGCCCAGGGCTGTCGCAGGCAGGGCGCCTCTCCCCAAAGACGGCGCCTAGAAGGACCAGCACTTTGCACGCCAGGAGCTCCCGGTCGAAGTCCCATCTCCTTCAGGGCCTGGGCTGCACTCCTCACGCCGGGCTGGGGGCCGGGCAGCTGGCGCGGTGGGGCACCACCCTCACCATCTGTCTGTGAGGGCCGGCGGGCTCCATGGTCCCATCCACTACCTGCCACCCCCTTCTGCTGCCTGACGCTCCCGGAAACTCCCACCACCCGAGGCACCATGTGTGAACTGGAAGGCGCTGTCTAGCCCCGTGGAGGCTGCCTGTGGCCTCCCTTTCCGCATAAGGGGACGGAGGCCCAGAGAGCAGAGGCCACAGTGAGTCACACTATCTGTTAGCAACGATATCACTTAAAATCCTGGCTAGTGGCCTCCCCCGGGCTGTGGGACTGATCACACAGCCCTAGGGCACTCTACGTAGGGGTCGGTGCACATGCTGGCCTCGGAAGTTATTCGGTGACCGCTGCCCTGGCCCCACTGCTGGAAGGTGGGTGGGCGTGGGTGGGGGCATGGGAGACTTCAGGACGTCCCCGTGAACTCCACCCAGAGCAGCAAGTTACTCAACAGTAAATAACAAAGTTTGGGGCGCCTGGGGGGCTCAGTCAGTTAAGCGTCCGACTTCGGCTCAGGTCATGATCTGACGGTTCTTGGGTTCCAGCCCCACGTTGGGCTCTGTGCTGACTGCTCCGAGCCTGGAGCCTGTTTCAGATTCTGTGTCTTCCTCTCTCTCTGACCCTCCCCTGCTCACGCTGCCTCTCTCTCTCTCTCAGAAATAAATAAAACATTAAAAAATAAAAAAAACAAAGTTAACAATATTAAAATAGCATATTGTATTATTTTTTTTAAATGTTTTAAATGTTTATTTATTTTTGAAAGACAGAGAGACAGAGCACAGGTCGGGGAGGATCAGAGAGAGAGGGAGACACAGAATCTGAAACAGGCTCCAGGCTCTGAGCTGTCAGCACAAAGCCCGACACAGGGCTTGAACTCACAGACCGTGAGATCATGACCTGAGCCGAAGTCGTACACTTAACTGACTGAGCCACCCAGGAGTCCCTAAAATGCTTCACTATTAAAATAAACCAGGCATGGAGCGCCTGGGTGGCTTAGTCGGTTAAGCATCCGACTTTCGCTTAGGTCATGATCTCGCGGTTCGTGGGTTCGAGCCCCGCGTCGGGCTCTGTGCTGACAGCTCAGAGCCTGGAGCCTGTTTCAGTCTGTGACTCCCTCTCTCTCTGACCCTCCACTGCTCACACTGTCTCTCTCTCTCCTAGAAATAAATAAAAATATTTAAAAAAAAATAAAAATAAAAATAAACCAGGCACATTAGAGAATTGAATGCAACATCAGAATGAATTTTCAGATAAAATGTCTGATGGCAGCTTCAGGCCACATCCAGCCCCCTGTGCTGGGCAGTCCCCCCTGGATGTGGCCACGCAGGGCCCCAGAGGGACAAACTGGGAGATGCCCAAGGTAGCTCTCCATGGAAATTACTGATAAGGATGGAAATGTGTCTCCCAGGGTCAGCCCAGAATTCTGCGAGTGGCTGACTTGGCCCCAACCTGGCCGGCCTGTCCCCACCTGCCGCCACCCAGAGTGAAGTGCGCCAGCCTGGAAGAAACAGATGGGCCGAGGTGGGGAGTCAGGGTGCTGGGGCCGTGGAGGAAGTGGAGGGATCTAGAAGAATGGGACCTCTTCTGAACATTCCCCAGAAACCAAATGTACTTCCCTGTGTCCCCTCAAGAATCAGACCCCACCCCCTCACCACCATGACCTAGACTTCCCTGGATGGGCCCCCAGTCGGTGCGGGCACATACTTCCCCAGAGGGAAGGGCGGGACCAATAAAGGGAAAGGAGTGGGCAGGGAATCGAGGAGACAGGATCAGAGAAAGATGAAGGTCTGGGTTGGCCAGAGGTATATGGAGCCAACGGCTTACTGGCAGTGAGGCAGAGCCCGGTGCCGGCCAGGGTCAGCGTAGGGGACCCAAGACCCACCAGAGTCTTCTAAAGGCACCGGAGCCCTTGACTGCTCAGGAGACCAGGGCAGGAGCCAGGAGACATCTCAGCTGAGCTTTAGAAAGAGGATCTGGTGGGTGTGTGGTGTGGCCTGGGCAGCGCACCAGTGGGGGGCTGATGCCCAGACTGCTCAGGGAGTGGAGGGCTCCCCAGGAAGGAGTGGAGGACACATAGAAGAACAGCCAGGTCATTCCGAGCCATTTTCCTGGAATTCTAGACCAACAGCAAGGAGTTTCCCCAAAAAGGCCTTTAGAGAATTCTTGATGCCTCGCACACATGCCTTTGCCCGCGCTGTTCCCTCTGCCTGGAACACACACTTCCCTCCCGGGAACCGTCTCTCAGCCTTAAACCAGGCTCAAGTGCATTAAAGTTGTCAGCCACAGGGGCTCACCCCATGACCCTCATTTCACTCCCGGGGGTTTACGTTAATGAAGCAGTTGTGGGGCACCTGGGTGGCTCAGTCGGTTAAGCGTCCGATTCTTGGTTTGGCCTCAGGTCATGGTCTCACGGTTTCGTGGGTTCGAGACCCACGTCGGGCTCTGGGCTGAAAAAAAAATTAAATTGTGGGTGGTCACACAGATTAGCTTCAAGAGTATCTTCTGAAGCCCACTGGTAATAGAAAAAAAGATCGGAACCATCCCAAACTCCCAGGAGAGGAGATGGGCTAAGTGAGCTGTGGTCTATCCAGACAGTGGATGTCGTACAGCCATTAGAAGGAGCCCGTTCCTTTACAAGGACTGACCGGAAGGTTCCTCGGGGCCACTGTGGAATGGAATGCTGGTTCTGTGAAAACAGCGCGGCGGACGCACGTAGATCCTCAAAGAGACAAATCTGAAGAGAATCCGCCAAACCACTGACGGCAGCTGCTTCTGGGGGCTGGGAAGGGCGGCTGGACCCTCCACCCTCAGTCCCGTCTACGAGGAAGGACGCTTGGATTGCTGTGTGTTTGTATTTTTCCTAACTGAGAAAGAAGTGATGAGAAAATCGATTCTGCAGAATACGTGTGTCGACATAGGAAGCCGGTCACGATCTCTGAAGTGAAAACATGGTTTAAAACTCAGTCGATGCCTCCGGATTCCATGCTGTCCCGTCACAGGCGGGGAAGGAAGTTTGGAAGGATAAGGGACAGCAAATCGACGGCAGCTTTGCTGAAAAAAGGGAGCCGTGGGCAATATTTTCTCTCCTTATGTTTCGGTGTGTGTGTTTTATTTTCTGCGGTGGGCGTGCATGATAACATTATCACTGGCCTTCAAAAGAGGGCTCCCCGTGGCTCGAGCATCACATCCCCTGCTCTGAGGTTTGCGTTGCCGCGCCCTGTCCCCCCACCCGGCTGCCCACCCACCCGGCTGCCCACCCACCCGGCTGCCCACCCTCACTGGGCAGGTTTCTTTCTCCTTTACAAGCATCAGAGGGCTGCCCCCCGCCCCCCGCCCCGCAACCCTGCGAGCCCCCTCCCAGCAGGCACTGGGTCCAATCCTTCAGTGTGTTAACACAGCTTGGGGCCTGGCCCCTGCAGGTCTCCAGCCAAGCGTCAGATGGGGGAGGGCCCAGCTCCTCTGCAGGAGGTAGGGTGGGACCCCAAGGGGAGGCCCCTGGCTGGGGAGGGCTGGGGTGGACGCTGGACATGCAGCTCTTCCCCTTGGCCTCAGTGATGGGCCACACCCTCCCCCACACCGCCCGGTGTCCAGCTCTGCCTGGGGCCCCGGAGGGGAGCCGGCAGCCCCGGGGTTCCCAGGCTGAGAGCAGTTGCAGGAACGCGCGAGGAGGGAAATCTGAGGCAGGGGCATGTGCCGCGCGGCGGTGCCCGGGGCGGGCCTGATAAGTTTATCACGCGGTGCCGGCTGCCAACTGTCGTCGCGGAGCAGGCCAGGGGCCGGGACAGGAGCGCGCTCCCGGCCGATAGCGCCTTCCAAGCCTTATCGAAGGCCCGGTGGCCCCGGGAGCGGGAGAAGCGAAGCAGGACAGAGAGAGGGAGAGACTTGCAACCACTTCACCCCGATGACAGGAGCCCGGGAGGAAGAGGCCCCTGAGGACCCCTGGGGGGCCCTCGATGTCCCAGCTGCAGCAGCACACGCAGCGGGGGGCTGGCCCCCTGCGGGCGCAGGCTGGACACCCCACTTCTCCCTCATCACAGATGCTGCCTGGCGGCCCTGCCGCAAGGCCTAAAGAAAAAGGCTCCTTTTCTGGAAGGTTCTTCACCCCCGAACACATGAGGGAACAGGAGGGCATTCGCTACCATTCGTGAGAGTGAGAGTCACACTCAGCCTAGCCGCCCCCCTGCCCCCGAACGCCCCGCCTGGGGCTGGTCACCACCCTGGAATCACCACTCAGGATTCAAATACCTCGTCATTCCTGCCTCTCATGAATGAGGAAATGGGGTCTCAGTGAGTGTAGATGAGGGGCAGGGGGACCGGGACTGGGGAACAGGAGGGACGAGAGGCCTGGTGACCCCCCTCCCCCCTGGGGAGGGTCTGTAAGACACGCTCACGACCTCTAAGAGGAGAGCGCTCCCCAGCTGGTGCTGCTCCAGCCGCGGCGCAGGGGCGCAGACAGCCTGGTGTGGGTTGGGAAAGCACCTGCCGGGGGTCAGGGACACCCCAAGGTCCACAGGGCTACATTGGGGGGCGGGGGTGCCATCACAGTAGATTTAAAAATTCCGTTTTCTGGACTCTTTCTTTCTGGGTTTTCCATGATGTCTCTAATAACACTGTGGGGATTGGTGGGGGCGGGGGGAGTCAGGAGGTGGCGGGAGGACAGGGCTCGAGGTGGCTGGGAGTGCGTGGCTGGCTCCTCTGACCCAGGGGCAGCCCGCAGGGGGCCTGCCTCGGCCCATCCTGGATCCCCAGCCGAGGACCGGGTTCGCCAGTGTGTGCAGAGTGGACAGCCGTGCTCCCTAGAGTCCACGCGACAGCCCAGGCCCACGACCTTCCAGAGACACATGCTGTGTGCCAGGCACCGTCCAGGCCAGCGGGGAAACCGACGCAAGGCCCGGACTCAGTGGGGACACCGGAGAAACACTACGGGGAGCAGGGTGTGGTGTCGACACGGGCTCGCCCGTCCCATGGGTGGCCAGGGCGGCCCTCACCGATGGGCTAGTTATTCCCTTCCTCAAGAGAGACGTGGGGAAGGAGAGAGCCCCAGACCGGCGTCAGGAGGCTGGCACGTCTCGCTGGTTCCTGCCCGGCCGGGTCACTTTCAGGCACTGGCCTCCGGCCTCTGTTTCTCTTGTCTGTAACAATAACACCTGCGGTCTTTAGAAATCTCTAGATTCGGGGGCGCCTGGGTGGCTTAGTCGGTTGAGCGTCCGACTCTCGCTTAGGTCATGATCTTGCGGTTCGTGGGTTCGAGCCCCGCGTCGGGCTCTATGCTGGCTGCCAGCTCAGAGCCTGGAGCCTGTTTCAGTCTGTGACTCCCTCTCTCTCTGACCCTCCCCTGCTCACGCTGTTTCTCTCTCTCTCTCTCCTAGAAATAAATAAAAATATTAAAAAAAAAAAAAGAAATCTCTAGATTCGGTCTGCGTGCTCCAGGGTCCCAGGTTTCACGGCCTCAGCTCTTGAAGATTGGGGTAGGGAGCTGGGGGAGATGACCGTGGGCTTTCGCGGGTCCGCAGGCCTGCAGCGCGCCAGGTGCGGGGGAGGGGGGGTGCCCGCACGGGGGGCGCAGCTGGAAATGGAGGAAGGTAGGAAAGTGGTGCCTGACACGTTTTTGCAACTTTGGCCTCTGCTCGTTACTGACAATAAACTAGTATCTAATATTTATTGAGCCGAGAAGTGCCAGACACCGTAGCAAGCACTTTACATCCGTGAGCTCTTTGAAGGAGAAGGCGTCTTCCCTGTGTTCCTGGGGGGGAAACAGAGGCAAGGCCAGAGAGGTGAAGTGACAGGCAGTCCCCAGGCGGTCACTGGGGCAGCCCTGGGGGACCCCTCTTGGCCCCGAGCCGCCGCCCATGCAAGAATACAGTTGTCCTTGCTGAAGGCTGTGACTTTGGCAGACAGGTGACGGGCTGGCCCCCGGCGGCCTGGCGCCCCCCGCTCGCCCCCACCATCGCGCAGTGGGCTGACCTGGGCTCACGGGCCACCCCTGCTGACAGATGGAGCCACAGACGGCAGAGTGAAGTCGCAGCTATTTCTGCAAAGGGTGACTCGGGACTTCCTCCCCGATCTCTTAAAAATAAAGGGGTTATCGTGGCCCTCAGGCTCCTTCCTCCGCACGAGGAACCCTGACATGATTTCTGGGGAAGGCCTGAGCCCCCGGGCCTCCCTCCGCCCCGCGAGGACTTATCTCCGAGCTCAGCTGAGCACCAGGAAGGGAGCAAGACGACCACCGCGGGCAGCTCTTCCGGCCCCAGAAGCCCCTTTTGGGAGCAGCAAGGGATGTGGCCACTGACTCAGGGGCGTCAATCACCCCTGCGCCCCGGCCTGCGGTTGCCCACCAGACTCTGAGGGGAATCAGAAATCAGGGAGCAGAGAGCATGCTGGGGAAGCCTGAGCACGTTCAGCCTCGCTCTGCTCCGGCCCCTCCCGCTGCACCTAGTAGGACCCCGTCTACGGCCCAGGACCAATGCTGGAATGCCAGCCCCTGTGGGGGGGCGGAGGGGGCACCTGAGGATCAGCCCCTCCCTGCGGGAAGAGTGAGGGGCAAGGTGGAGGGACAGGGTGGGCGGAGGCCGGGACCACCTCTCCCTGCTGCTGCGTAGGCTGCGCAGCCGAGAGAGGGGCCAGGGGCCCGCCTGTACCCTCTGGGGCCTCCTCCCCACTTGCACGTCTCAGACTTTTAGTCCCAATAGAGGGCAACTCTCGGGGTTCTGAGGAGAGGACCCCAAGACTCTGCTCCACAAGCATTTCCTGGGCGTCCACTCCGGGCTGGGCCATGGTGCAGCAAGACTCAGGAGAAGAGGCATCTAGGTGATCGTAAAAGGCTGAGGGGCCACCAAGCCCAGCCCTGGGGCCAGGGAAGTCTTGGAGGAAGCAGACACTGAGAGACTAAAGGAATTTGAGAGACTAAAGGAATTTGAGCATCAAAAGTGAAAAGGACTGCCCTGAGCCAAGGAAACAGTGATGCAAAGGCCCAGGGGAGACAGAGGCTTCGGGGCGGCCCCTAGGAACACTCTCAGCCTGCTGTGGGGCCATCCAGTGCCCTTCTTGTGCCACAAGAGGCCAATGTGTAAAGCTACGGTGACGTAGAGGGTCCCGGGAGCCGTCCTGTGGGGGCTCAGCGCCCAGCCACATTCACCCTCCCTCACCTTTGGCTCTCACGGTCCCTGCCGTCCAGTCCCCAGGGGCTCCCCGAGTGCCCACCTGCGGCCCGGCCCCCTCTCTGGACCCCTTTGGGAAGGAGACTCAGGCTTCCAGAGCTGAGTGTCCCCGAGGCGCTCTGCAGAAGCCAACAATCTTAGCTGGAAACGGTCACAGTTCGGGGCTTCCTCCAGGCCGGCGGCCCAGTGCCCCTCAGCGCAACCTCAGACTTATCACTGCCCTCCAGCTGTCTCGCCCCCGAGCCCCCTCCAACCACCTCCCCCGGGATGATTCAGCAAATCTTCCCTCCCTGGGGGGAAAACAGGGTGAAAAAAATCACAATGTCAGATTACAAAGCCCCAACCGTAGGGCAGGCGCTGGCAGGGAGATAAGGGTCCCCGCTCCCCACCCTCAAAGCCCCTCTGGCAGATAAACCTTCTAAAGCAGCGGGGGGCGGCCGCAGGTGCAGGGGGCAGAGACCTGGTTGAGAGAGACAGGCCGTTGGGTGGCCCTGCCAGGCCTGAGCGCCCAGGCCCCTGCCTGTGAGCATCAAGCCCGACAAAGAGGAAGCCCCCACGGGCTGCTGTGGGCATCCCAGCCCTCGCCTGGAAGGGAGAAGGAGAAGGGCGGGGAGCTTTCTCAGAAAGTTCACTGGGAGGGTACCCACAAATGCCCTCCACCCCGGGTGGCCCTCTGCCAGTGTGGCCTGCAAACCGTGCTCATGCAGGGCCCAGCTGTGTTGAGGAAGTGAAGGCACCAGGCCTCACGGGAGCCCGGCGGAGCTGGCCGAGGGCCTCCTCCAGGGAGGGCTGGGGGAGGTCAAAGTTGGCTCGGCCACAGCAGCCTCGGAGATCGCTTCAGGCGCAACCCTGGCTCTCCAGGCTGGAAGGCTGGAGTCAGGCCTGACCTGGGCCTCCCTCGGGCCTCCACTCCATATCCAGAGACCTCTGGACATGGGGAGGAGGCTGGGGTGGTGAGGCCACGCGGCCTTCTTCCACCAGTGCGGCCGGCGGCCTAGACAATGGGTTTGCAGTCAGGCCTCGTGCAGGGCTCCATCACCCAAGGCAGGTCCTTTCTCTGCTCTGGGCCCCATTGCTTGTCTCTAAAATGAGAATGATCATGAAATTCACCAGCAGAGCTTTCCCGGGAAGTCGGTACGTACCCACCCGGCACGCGTGGCACCAGCCAGTCTCCGGTCTCCGTTTCCACGGCTGGGGGAGGGTGTCAGCATCTGGTTGGAATAGGAGCGACTTGGGGACCAGTGCTCGCCCAGCACCTGGCATACGGGGCCGAGTGTCCGGCTATCCAAGCATCTGGCCACCTCTCCCGCTTTATCTAGGGAAGCTTGCAGAGGTCATTTGTCAGGGGACGGCAAGGCTGGCCAGTGTGGCATCGATGACACAGAGAGCTTTCCGGCGCAGGCTTAATCCACAGGGTCGTCTGCCTAGTTACATCCACAGGCCGACCGGGACTCCTCAAATGCCCGCTGTGACTTTGGGGAAGGCCCTTTCTTCCTCTGGGGCCTCCATAGGCACGAGGAAAAGAGTTGGTCGAGACCAGATCTGTGCTCCCTTCAGCCTAGAGTTTTCCAAAATGCCTCCTGCTGGTTGGTTGTGCACCGGACTCAAGGGGCTGAGCCAAGGAGGCCAGAAAAGCCGGTTGGCTTCACGGAAGCATCAGGCACAGTGGAAACAACCCATGCAACCATGGAGGGATGATGGATACACAAAATGTGATCTGTCCATTCACTGGACTATTACGCAGCCATCAAAAGGGGCCGGGGTGGGGGGAGGGGATGGGGAGCTAGGGCTTAATAGGAACTGAGCTTCCGATTTTGCAAGATGGGAGAGACCTGAGTACCGATGGTGCTGACGGCTAACCAGCAATGTGACACACTCTGAATGCCACTGAATTGCACACATAAAAATGGTTAAAGTGGCCATTTTTACGTTACGTATACGTTAACGCCATAAACAAAGCTGGTAGTTGCAGTGTGCCCTTGGCTTGGGAACCAGAGCCCAGCCCCGAACGGCTCAGGCAGGGCAACAGTGCAAGGGGGCCTTGCCCTGGGCTGGAGCAGGGGGCACCTTCAGGGCTGCGGGCGAAGCTGCAGGATCAGCAACCGGGCACTCAGCGGATGGCGGCTCCAGAATCCCCACTTCCTTCTCCTCCTTCTCCCAGACTGGCTTTGCCTGCCTCTGGGGCTCCGGGAACACTGTGCCCCCAGACTGGGAGGGGGTACCCCCAATTCTCCACCAGACGCACTCTTTCTGCATTCTAGCCTCAACCCCCACAATACCCTGTAAGAGACCTGCCTCACAGTTACACATCCCCAGCGATGGTCCCATCTGATGCTGATCATAACTGTCATTGAATAGCTACTTGTGCCACTGGCTGAGCACAGTCTAAGCAGGTCTCATAGCTTCCCAGCACTTAGCAAATAAGTACTTTCAGTGGGTGGGTGGGTGGCTGGCTGGCTGGATGGTGGGTGGGGGCTGTCGGGTAGGTGCACGGATGGATGGGCAGATGAGTGGATGGGTGGATGAATGGGTGGATGGATGTGTGGGTGGTAGATGGATGGGTGGATAGAAGGGTGGGTGAGGGGGTGAGTGAATGGATGGGTGGTTGGATGGGTGGGTCGGCGAGTGGATGGGTGGATGGGTGGATGGATGGGTTGGTGGGTGGGTGAGTAGATGGGTGGGTGGATGGGCAACCAAATTAATGGGCCTGGCCCTCCCCATCCCCAAAGAGGCTGGTGCACAGTGAGTGCTCAGAGCTTGTGACAGGAGAAGATGGGGATGAGGGGACACTTTCTAATCCTTTGCCCCTCAACCTGAGCCTGTGTAGACTGTGGACCTATCCCTCCCCCCCCATCCCGTGTCAACACAAGGATGCCTGGGACCCAGCCCAGGGCTGCACCTGGAGGCAGCACCACCACCCTTGGGGAAGACAGAAGGGCCCTCCCCACCGCCATCTGGTCTGATGAGCCAAACGGCACTGTTTGTCCACTCTGAGCACTTCCCACATAGATAGCCGGGGCCATGTGTCCCTCCCAGTGGTGGAGCTGAGGCACAGGCTTGTCCAAAGAACAACTTTAAAGAAGCTCTTCCCACTCTTTCTAATCTGAAGGCAAGCCCTGCCCATGAATTGAGGGGGGGCCGCTTCCATCGCTCTCCCCGGGGACCTGAGACCCGCATGTCTGGCTGTAGCGTCTCCTTCTTCGCCTCCCGGCTCCTCTCCCTCCCCACCTTCCTTCCTTCTTCCCTGTAGGAGGTATGTGACTGCATGGGTCATCCCTCCCCTCTTCTCAGGGCCCGGGACCCCTTAGACTGTCCAGGCTCGGGGTGGCTGCCCTTCACTCGCTGAGCTGTTGTTCCTCTGTTCGTCCTCACCCAGTTAGGCATCTGTCTGCCTGTGAAACTGGCCAAGGAGACCCAGCCCCCGACCGTCAGGCCGGGGAACCGCCCGCAGGGGCCTCTTCAAAGTGTGAAGTGACACCCCTTCTCAGAGGTCGCCCCCAGCTGAAGGGGAAGGGAGGGCAAAGGAAAGAGACCCGGGGGCCAGGATTTGGGGGATGGAGGCCAAAATGTGTGTGGTTGGAAGGAGGCAGGAAAGCCAGGGGAAGCTGGACCCCCGGACTCTCTGTCAGTAGGGACCCATGGATAAGGCAGCAGGGAGAGGGATTGGATTTGCGATCGATGGGGAGCAGCGCCCCCTGGCTTCTGCAGGGAGAAGGCGGTGAGGTCCTGAAGCTGAGGGAGGTGAGGCTGCCCGTCGGGGGTCAGGCAGCCCCTCAAGATGAAACAGCTTCCAAGCCCAGGGAACCGTGGCAGGCGGGTGCTGGGGAACGCCCCGTGACCCCAACACAGCCTCCTGGCCTTGCCCGGAGAGAGATTACAAATGGCGCCAGCCCTAATGGGGAAACACTTGGTGACGCCCAACAAAATCACAGGTGCACATGCCCTTTGACCCAGCAATCTCTTACAGACATCCAGCCCGCGTGTGAAAGGACACTCAACAGTGATTCATTGCCATGCTGTATTTGCAAAAGGTTGGAAACAACCTAAGTATCCCTCAAAGAGGGTTAGTGAAATAAATCATGGCCCAATCATGCAGTGGCATAGTGGGCACCTGTTCAGGAAAATGAGGAAGCGCTGTGTGAATGGACACGGAGTAATTCCCGTGACATATTGTCAAGTGAAAAAGGAAGATATGGAGGGGAGTGTAGAGCGAGCTACCATTTGTGGTTAACTAATTTATAGTTGACTTTAATAGATCAAGGAGTCCTATTATTTTTCTAGGGAAGCCAATAAAAGTGTGTGCAACTATTTATTAGAGGGGAAAATAGAATAATAGGCCATTTGTGGATTAGCTGTTCACATTTTAAAGGGGATGGAGACCACACACACGCACACACACACGCACACGCACGCACACACACGCACACACACGCACACACACGCACGCACGCACACACACAATTTTGCTTATAACCATGCAGATTATCTCCAGAGAGATAAACAAGAAACTGATAACACTGGTCATCTCAAGAGAAAAGATGATCTTAGTGTTTGGGGAAAGGAGTTGGGAGGTGGCTTTTCTCTTTGTAGGTTTTGGTGTCTTCTTGGATTTTGACTCATGCATCTTCTTGTCCATCCCCCTGGAGGAAAAGTGTCAGGGGCCAGTTAGAAGCTGTTCACAGGGGTAACGCTGGGGGGCGATGGGAGCTGAATGGGGTGATGGAAGGGGCAGGAAAGGATTGATTCCTGACTCAGGGGGTGGAGTGGACCACGTGGCAGTGCATGGATTGCGGGGCCGGGGAGCATGGGGAATCCACAGCGACGCCCAAATTTCTGGGGTTTCCATTCCTGAGAAAAGAATCCTGAAGGAGGAAGGTGGGGGGAAGAGATCTGGGGAGAGACTGAGGAACTCAATTCGGGGATCATTTGTCTCTTCTCTCCTTGACTGTCCCGGGGCCCGTCCCCCTCCTTTATGGAGAAATTTCCCCTCGTGGGTGGTCTGGGGGGAGGGGCGTTCTCAGCACCACCCTGGACTCCCCGTGTGGTTTCCCTGCCCTGTTGGTGGGGTAATTCACTGCAAAGAGAACCAGGGAATTCTTGGGGTGATTGAAATATTCTGTCATGATTGAGGGGGTGATTACATTCACATATTTGTAAATATACTGAACTATGCACTTTGTTTTAATGTTTTGTTTATTTCTGAGAGAGAGACAGACGGCATGAGCAAGGGAGGGGCAGAGAGAGAGGGAGACACAGAATCCGAAGCAGGTTCCAGGCTTGGAGCTGTCAGCACGGAGCCCGACGTGGGGCTCGAACCCACAAACCGCGAGACCATGACCTGAGCCGAAGTCAGACGCTTAACTGACTGAGCCACCCAGGTGCCCCTGAACTATGCACTTAAACTGGGTCTATTTCATTGCATCTAAATTAAATCCCCAATAAAGCCAATTTAAAACTACATATGTGTTTTACTGTATAATATGTACATATTATATATTTTATATGCAATATGTTAAAGGTATGTACATACATACATGATAATATTAGCGCAAAAGGCGAGAGGGTCTGAATGGCTCTTTACATTGTCATGGAAATGGCAAAAGTACTAATTTACCTTTGGCTTTCCTAGAACAAAGATTCATACTCTAATCTCTCGAGTAACCAGGAAAAGTTGTGTCCAACTACTTATTAGAGGGAAAATAGAACAATAAAATATGATTCGTATAAAAGAGGAAGTGAAATGGGAGGGGAACACACAAAACAAGTAGGACACATAAAAAAAATAGGAAGATGAAAGATGTACGCCCGGATATATCAGCATCACATTAAGTATAAAACCATTAAATGCTCCAGTTCAAAGACCAAAGATACGAGGAGGAAGAGCAGAACTATATCCTGCTTAGAAAAGACAGACAAAATCTAAGCAGGCAGAAAGGCTGGAAGGGATAGAAAACGATATATATACTGGGGCGCCTGGGTGGCTTAGTCGGTTAAGCGTCCGACTTTCGCTTAGGTCATGATCTCGCGGTTCGTGGGTTCGAGCCCCGCGTCGGGCTCTGTGCTGACTGCCAGCTCAGAGCCTGGAGCCTGTTTCAGTCTGTGACTCCCTCTCTCTCTGGCCCTCCCTGCTCACGCTGTCTCTCTCTCCTAGAAATAAATAAAACATTAAAAAAAAAAAAAAAAGAAAAGAAAACGATATATATGAGGAAAACAGGCACCAAAACATGCTTCTTCGAGTGATGCCAGCATCACATGCTCTAGACATTTCTAGAGATGAAGAGGAACATTTCATGATGACTAAAGGGCCATTTGCCAGGTGTGTATAATCTTTCTAAGTTTATACGCACGCCGCAACACGGACCTCGATTAGAAACAAAGCAAAATCAGGGAGCCTGGGTGGCTCAGTGGGTCGAGTGCCAGACTCTCGACGTCAGCTCAGGTCTTGATCTCAGGGTGGTGAGTTCAAGCCCCGTGTTCGGCTCCATGCTGGGTGTGGAGCCTGCTTGAAAAGAACAGGAAGGAAAGAAACAAAGCAAGATCGACCAATCTGAGAGGAGAACAGGTAAAGTCACAATTACCGTGGGAAATAGTAACACGGCTCTTACAGGCTGAGCAGACTCACACACACGTGTAATGTGCACATGCCCCAGGGAGGATATAGGGCTTCGTACCCGACACGTGCTTTTTGGATGTACCCGGAACACTTCACAAGGCTGCCCATAAAACAAGTCCCGATAAATTTTATTTTTTTAGTTTTTTGTAATATTCATTGGGGGGAAGGTGCACAGAGAAACAGGATCTGAAGTGGGCTCCGCTTTGATGGCGCAGAGCCTGATGTGGGGCTCAAATCCACAAACTGGGAGATCATGACCTAAGTTGAAATTGGATGCTTTACAGACGGAGCCACCCAGGAGTCCGAAGCCCCAGTAAGTTTTTTTTTTAATGTTTATTTATTTTTTAGAAAGAGAGGCAGGGTGTGAGTGGGGAGGGGCAGAGAGAGAGAGACACAGAATCGGAAGCAGGCTCCAGGCTCCGACTGTCAGCACAGAGCGTGATATGGGGCTTGAACTCACAGACTGCGAGATCACGACCTGACCCAAAGTCGGATGCTTAACTGTCTCCATCACCCAGGCGACCCCCATCCCCACCCAAGTCCCATTTTAAAGGAAGGGCTGAAACCATAAAGAATATGTTCTCTGACTACTGTGGAATTAAGCTGTAAGTCAAGAACAGAAAAGATAATTTAACAATTGTCCAATTTTTTAGTATTGAGCAAGAGCCTTCTCAATAACCCATGAATCAAGGGGGAAAAATCATAATGGCTATTTGGAACACATTTCCAACTGAGGGGACAGGGAGAGGGAGACAGGAAGCCGGGGTTGGGTAGAGGGACTCTGTTAGGGACAGTACAGACTTTGAAAAGACTCTAAGCGCCCAGGGTAACTCCAAAACACCTCGGGGCTGTTCTGAGATTTGGGGAAAGAGGGTGCTGGAAGCTAAGGTCCTTCTTTATGCCAAAGAATAAAAAGATTCAAGTATCCAGGAAAAAATGTACACTGACAGCTGGACATCTCTCTGTAACACCTTTCCTCACATAGTTTGGCTACATACTCTTTGTTCACCTCCTCATATAACAATAATTTTGATTTTTAAAAAATTTTCAAGGTGGCACCTTCTTTTTCTTAATTATTATTTAAAAAAAATTTTTAATGTTCATTTATTTTTGAGACAGAGCACAAGCGGGGGAGGGGCAGAAAGAGGGAGGGAGACACAGAATCCGAAGCCGGCTCCAGGCTCCGAGCTGTCAGCACAGAGCCCGACGCGGGGCTCGAACCCACAAACCACGAGATCATGATGTGAGCCGAAGTCGGACGCCTAACCGACTGAGCCCCCCAGGCGCCCCGTCTTAACCATTTTAAGTGCACAGCTGGGTAGTGACAAGCACACCCACAGTGTTGTGCAGCCATTACTCTGCCACAACCTTTTCATCTCACACACTGAAACTCTAGATCCATTAAACACCAGCTCCCCATTTACTCTCCTCCCACAGCCCCTGGTGGCCAACGATCCACTTTCTGGTTCTAAGAGTTCGACTGTTCTATGTACTTCAGGTCAGTGGAAGTATACAGCATTTGTCTTTTGGTCACTGGCTTCTTTCACATGGTAGAACATTCTCAAGGTTCATTTATACTGTGGCAGGTGTCAGAATCTTCTTCCTTTTTTAAAAAAAAATTTTTTTAATGTTTTATTTATTTCTAGGAGAGAGAGGGAGAGACAGCATGAGCAGGGGAGGGTCAGAGAGAGAGGGAGTCACAGACTGAAACAGGCTCCAGGCTCTGAGCTGGCAGTCAGCACAGAGCCCCATGTGGGGCTTGAACTCACGAACCGCGAGATGATGACCTAAGTGAAAGTCGGACGCTTAACTGACTAAACCACCCAGGTGCCCCTCTCCTTCCTTTTTAAAGGCTAATATTCCAATGTAGAGATGGACCACATTTTGTTCATCCATCGTCTGTTAATAGACACTTGGATTGCTTCTGCATTTTGGACATTGTGAATAATGCTATGGACACGGGTGTTTTAATGTCTTCAAGACCCTGCTTTCCTTCTTTTAAACAGTATTTATTTACTTTCAAAAGCACAAGTGGGGAAGGAACAGAGAGAAGGGGAGAGAGAAAATCCCAACCAGGCTCTGCTCCGGCAGCACAGAGCCCTATTCAGGGCTCAGACTCGTGAACCGTGCGGTCATGACCTGAGCCGAAAGCAAGAGGCAGACACTTAACAGACTGAGCCACCCAGGTGCCCCATTCAAGACTCTGCTTTTAATTCCTTTCGGGGGCGCCTGGATGGCTCAGTTGCATAGGGGTTCAACTTAGGTTCAGATCATGATCTCACAGCTCGCGGGTTCGAGCCCCACATTGGGCTCTGTGCTGATGGCCTGCTTCAGATTCTGTGTCTCCCTCTCTCTCTCTGTTCCTCCCTCCCCCCCCCCAAAAAAGAAAAGCTTTAAAAAACTTAATTCCTTTGGATATTTACTCAGAAATAGAATGGTGGATCATATGGTCATTCAGTATTTAAGTTTTTGAGACGCTGCCGTACTTTCTTCCACAATGGCTGTGCATTTTCCATTCCTCTGCTGGAATCTTCCAGACTAGCTTCTGGCTCTGACTGCTGTATTACCTTTGGCCCTGGACCTTCATATCACAATACCAGTGGGTGTCAAAGAAGGTGCTAGAGTGTGTATTCCTGGAAGCCATCCCTACAGAGCATGGCCAGCAGTAGATGAACTATACCCAGATGTGACTACAGACCACACAAATGTATTCCACGCAATCCACGCTGAAGGTACTCTCAGTGGGGCTTCCCCTGCGTCAAGTCCCTTAAGTACCTGTGACCACTTCAATGCCTCCCAACACAAAGGCAAGTGGGATGGAGGGCAGGGTAAGTAGAAACAGTAGTCTTAACCAATTGCAGCTAAAATATCTTACTGTTTAGATTTTTATAAAAACACATTGTGCACATGTGAACACAATGAGAAGGCACCTCTCAGAGCCTTGCAAATAAGGTACCTGCAATCTCGGGGCCCTGAGGTCTCCCACGGTACTAAGCAGGCCCGACCTTCCCTCGCTTCCAAGAACAGACCAGATCCCACCCGTTCAGGGGCCTATGGTCATAGACCCTCATGTTTAAATTTGATTAGTGTCAGTGTAAATTTGCCTCTGCCTGGCACATTTGTGAAAGTGTTTTAACGTGGCAACCTAACTAAACTCTATCAACAACCTTTGAAGTTCAGTCCCGTATGAGTTGTTTCTGCTTTGGAATGAGAAGCTGACTAGGAAGGGAAATGTTCTTGGCAACCGTGTGTCCCTCGTGTAGCTGAAAAGAAAACTGAAGCTTCCAGATAAACCTCACTGCCCCGGTCCCTATCGCTTGCAGGGGCGGGACCGTGCGGGAGAAGATTCCTGGACTTGGGAGTGTGCAAAAGTGCGTAGAAGAGGCGTGGCCTCCCCGAGGCCGGACGTGACCGGAAGCTGCTGACCCCCAGGCCCAGCACAGCACTCCCGGGGAGCTGTGTCCGCTGCGCCCACAGCCCATCTCTCGGCCGTCAGCGGCCGCTTCCCCTTCTTCCGGGTGTCATGGGCACCGATGACCACCAGGTGGCGGCGTTGCCTGCGAGGACGCTCTGGCGCCACCGCGTGGTCAAGAGCGGACACTACTCCTCTCCCTCTCCAAGGGCGCAGGGAGAATCCAGCCCTCCCTGGAGAGGACTGCAAACCTGTGCGCTTCCCAGACTGACCCAGCGGCCCGGAAAGGAATATTGATTCTGGGGCCCAAAGAAAACATTTTTCAAAGCCCTCCTTGCCCTCTGCTAACACAGAATCCATAAACTCCCAACCCCAGATTTCCCATATAAGGGGCTCCCCAGCCAGGATTCAGGATTGACTCAAGTGTACCAAACTCATAGGAATCTGATATAACACACCAATTTATTAATGTACAATTGCTGGGAGGGGTCCAATCCATATTTGTTCTCTAGGGTCTCCTTTCTGGAAAATTAAACCACCAGAGGACTGCTCGGTGAGCGTGGAATGCGAACAAAAGGACACGTGCCACTTGAAGCAAATTTCATCCCAAGGCGTGAAAAATTCTGGATAAGTATCCCGGCCTCACTGCATTGAATCTTCTTTGATGATAAAAAACGCACCAGTTCCTGGGGCGCCAGGGTGGCTTAGTCGGTTAAGCGTCCGACTTTCGCTCAGGTCATGATCTCGCGGTTCATGGGTTCGAGCCCCGCATCGGGCTCTGTGCTGACTGCCAGCTCAGAGCCTGGAGCCTGTTTCAGAGTCTGTGACTCCCTCTCTGACCCTCCCCTGCTCACGCTGTCTCTCTTTCCTAGAAATAAATAAAACATTAAAAAAAAAAAAAAGCGCACCAGTTCCTGCCAGAAAGGCAGGTCGGGGACTGCCAAGTCCTCACATGCTGGGGCCTTTCTTTCGGTTTTGGGGGCTCCTGGCTGGGGCTTCCAATTATAACAGAAGGACGTACATTTCACACTCAGCGTACTCAGCGTACAGGTTTTTCTTTTTAAAATATATTTAATGGTCTTTGCAGCCACTTATTCAGCCTCTTTACGTCCTCTAGAGAAATGAAGTAAGTCTTTTGATTCAGACATCATTTCAGAAACCCGTACCCGCGTCCAAGGGGTCCTCTACTCTTTTTCCCCCTCCTAATATTCTTACATCCAGCCCCTTCTTCCCATTCTCACCGCCACTTCCCTGGCCTCAGGCAGCGTCTCAGTGGGTTTATCTGAGCCGGTTTCTGCCCTCTCTGATCCATTGTCTACACAACAGCTAGAGTCTCACACGCACAAGTCAGATCAAGGCACTCCCGGTATAAAACCCCTCAAAGGCTCAACACCGCACTCAGAAAGAGCCAACAAAAACGTACGGGGCGCACACATTTTTGGCTCTGCCGAGCATCCGTCGACCTCTGACCCCTCATGGCCCCACTCCGCTGCCTACGGTTTTGTCCTCTGTCACTTCCCGGAATGGGCCATGCTCCTCGCTTCAGGGTTTCTCCCACAGGGCCGCTCACTTCGAGCTCCCCTCCTCTGTCAGGTGCTGGGTAGTGCCCGGCACACAGCAAGCGCTTAATAAACGTCTAAGAAACCAGGGACTTTCCGCCGCTTTCGGCCCCGAGCTCCGGGGTTTTCCGTGCGCGGACGTGGGCGAGCACTCAAAGCGCAATTTCTTCAGGCTGGCATTTCCAGGCCCACCTCCTCGCGTGCTCCACGCGCCGCCGGGGACTCCTTCCGGAACAGCCCGCGGGAGCGGGATCCGAGCCCCGCAGAAATCCCCGCAGAAATCGCTCTGCAAGTTCAGGTGCGGAAACCTACTTAGCCCAGGGGCCGTCCGAGGCCAGAAGGCGGGCCGGAAGTCTGCCTTGGGCCCGCCCCCGAGCCGTCATTGGAAGGAGCCCTAAGAAGGGGCGGGGACCCGGCCCAGTTCTGGCTCTTCATTGGCTGAAACTTACGAGCTAGTGAAGGGGCGGAAGCTGGCTTCCCCTCGCCGCTTCATTGGCTAAAATCGAGAGCTGGGCGGTGCCTTACGGTCCGGATCCTCGCGGGTGGCTGGGAGCGGCAAACCCTTGTCCCGCCCCTCGGGGCACGCTCATCATTTTAAAAACACAATTGAGGACCAGGTGGTCGATCACCCCGAAGCCTTGGGGCCTCCCTCGGGTCTTTGCTCCCAGGGGCCTCGAGTCTCGCGGAGCCCAGGCCTGTAGAGAGACGCGAGCGGCGAGGGAATCCGGAACGATTTTTTCGCGGAACCACTGAGCTGAGGCCCCTAGGAACGCGTGCAGGGCCGGACCGCGACGAGCCGGACCAGAAGTGCAGTGATGGCGGCGGCGGACGCGGGGCCAGGGACCGCGGTCCCCGTGGACCTGCGGCGCGAGCGGCGCATGGTGTGCGTGGAGTACCCAGGCGTGGTGCGCGACGTGTCCAAGATGCTGCCGACTCTGGGCGGCGAGGAAGGCGTCTCCCGGGTGAGGAGCGAGGGGGTGGGGAAGCCGCGGGGGAGGCGGAGTCGCGGGACCTGGGCGGGAGGGACCGGACCGCCCGCGGAAGTGTGGTTTCCTTGGCAACGGCGCTGGGGCGGCCAGTGGGCGGGGACGTGCCTCTGAGCGGCGGGAGCGGAGAGCGATCCCGCGAGGGGCGGGGTGCCCTTCCCGTCCCCTCCTCCCGGCAGGGCAGTCGCGCTGGGCTGCTGTGTCCTCATTCACAGAGCGGACCCAGGCGCGGGAGCCTAAGGCCGCTGACGAACGGGACAGGGATGAAGCGTCGCGTTGTTAGGGTTAAAGACGGTAATGGCCAGCAACCTCTTCGGTACCAGGCTCAGTTCCAGGTGCTTTACTTCCGTCCCATCCAAATTAGAACCCTGCCAGGTAGCAACAACGGGCGTTGTGCGCGCATTTTACAGGAAACCTGGGCGGTTTGTGCAAGGCCTGCGGGAAAATAAGGGAGCTGAGATGAATTCTTGCCTTGTGCAAGGCTCCAGGGAAGTGCTTTCCCACGCACCAAATATTGACGTGTCTCTTGTGGAGTCCTTCTCTGACTGCCCTAATTAAAGTGGCCTTAGTTGTTCATATCTGCCTTCTCAGCCTGTTAATTCCAATCTGAAATTATGTTTTAACGCGTTTATTGTCTGTGTAGGCCGTTGGCTCTGAGACTAAACTGAATGAGAGCAGGACTTGGTCTCTCTTATTTACTCCTTTGGTCCTAACATCCATACTAGTGCCTTCTTCCAAAATATTTGTCAGATGCATGATCGAATCCTCACAGCCATCTAGGGAGTTAGGTACCGTTATTCCCACTTTTCAGATAAAGATACCAGGTAAGAAAAGTTGGGTCAAAAAACCACTGCGTGGTACAGTGGGAGTTTGAACTCATGCATGTCTCTCCTCTGAAGTGTGAACTCTTACCTGTTGCTTCCTTGTCCTTAATGAATACTGAAAACCTGTCTCTAAGCACAGGATGCCATAGAGGCTCAGTTAGTTGTGTTTTGTTGTTTGATCCCAATCTATTCACTGTACTGTGGTGCTGACGGAACCCTTACTGTCAGTAACCCAGGGATATCTGTACCCAACTACAATGTGAGCCTTTTGGGAAGACACTGGTCCTTGGTTCATTCCATTAATGCTGCGTGTGCACATCCTCTGCCAGGTCCATGTCTGGGGTTATTCCCAGCCTCGTGGTCTCACAGGCCAGTGTTTTGCCAGAAGGGATTCCTGAGGATTGGGCCTCCTTTTAACCTTCTTTCCCTCCATGTTTCCTGAGCACCTCCTAAGGGCCAGGCTGTGTCCTTAGTGTTGGGGGGCCCGCAAACTGGAAAGCAGATGATCTTCGCCCAGGGAGCATCGTTGGTGCCTTCGTATGCACCCAGCTGACACTGCTCTTACTATGTGGGTGACACGTGCTGAATGGTTACCGTGACTTAGACAGCAGACTGAGTGTGCGGCATACGTCTTCATTTCATCGTTGTAGCGATCCTGTGAGGAGGTGCTGTTCGCACCTCCGTTTGAAGGAGGAGGAACCGAGGCTTCAGGAGGAGAAGTGATAGCCAGTTAGCCGGGCCTGTGCTGGTTCCTAGTTGATTTCATTTCCTTTGGACCTGGAAACATTTGCACAGGTGTCTGAATAGCAGGACCCTTTGGAGCAGGTAGTTCCTAGAGTAGGAAGGTGAGGACAAGCCCCTCCCCCTGCCAGCCTCAGTTCCCCCCATGGCAAACTGGGGGATGAGAAGGTCCCCCAGGAGTGTCGCTTGGAGAGGCCCACGATCGCCCACACCGAACAGGCACCTGAGAGGTGACGGCTTCACTTCACTGGTAGTTATTATCTCCAACTTTCCAGCCTCCTTAGAAGGAAGGGACTGTGTTCATTTTCTCTGCTACATAAAAAACTAAGATGTGGGTTTGAAGAATGGGTCTTCTGAGAATTAGCAGCTCATAATGAAACACGAGCCTCCTGGCCCTTCCCTTGTCAACTGAGTCTCCGTCAGGCTTTTGTTGAGATGGGAGCAGCTCCCTCCCGCCCGTCTAGCTGTCACCGCCTCACTGCCTGCCTTGGCCTTTGCCCCAGATCTACGCAGACCCCACCAAGAGGCTGGAGCTGTACTTCCGGCCCAAGGACCCTTACTGCCACCCGGTGTGTGCCAACCGCTTCAGTACCAGCAGCCTACTGCTGCGGATCAGGAGGAAGACGAAGCGGCAGCGGGGCGTGCCAGGTCCTGGGGGCCGCCCTGAGATCACATTTGACATCGAGATGCTTGGCGTCATCTCCACCATTTATAAATTTCAAGGTAACCGCACCTTACTGCGTTGGGTTATTTGAGGACCTGTGTCCACATTCCTGCAGGCACCTGTGGGTCATCCTCACAGTGGAGAGGGCCAATATATGCCCTGAAATGAGGGGTGGGGAGAGGGTGGGGTGTGAGCCGGCAGGATGGCGCAGGCCCCGCCCAGGGCGCAGGGACGCTCCTCCTCTCCCTCCGGGGCAGCAGCGGGCAGCAGCCCTAACTGCTCAACTGCTGTTCCGCCTTCAGCATTCTTTTTTTTTTTTAATATTTTTATTTATTTCTAGGAGAGAGAGAGAGACAGCGTGAGTAGGGGAGAGTCAGAGAGAGGGAGACACAGACTCTGAAATAGGCTCCAGGCTCTGAGCTGGCAGTCAGCACAGAGCCCGACGCAGGGCTCGAACCCACGAACCGTGAGATCATGACCTAAGCGAAAGTCGGACACTTAACCGACTAAGCCACCCAGGCGCCCCCACCTTCAGCATTCTTAAGAAAAGCTTGCATTCGATGAGTAATCTTCTCAATTTTAAAGCCATTATGTAGGGCCAAATGAAGCTGGTTAGCAGGCCTCGGAGTTTTGACCCTCCGTGTTTGGGAAGCTTCTCTAAGTCTTGACCGCTGCTGGCCTTGCCTCTTGTCTGAAGCCTTCCCTCAGCCCCTTGGGACCTCATGTTCCTTTGAACTTTTAGCCAATGGGGTGTCTCCCATGGGGTACTCAACCCAGTTTCCTACCTATGGGGAACCCCAGTGAAGAGGCGCTAACGGATGGGGTGAGAGAGGGTGAGTGAGACAGAACAAGTCTGTTTGGATGGGTAGCTTGGCTTCCCTCGTCCTTAGGCTCTTGTCCATGCAGTATGGGGCCCTGGTTCCTCGTGGAGGGTCCGGGTCGGGGTGGGGTGGGGGCCACTAAGGGGCCGGTTCACGCCCACAGGAGGCACTTGACAGGTTTCTAGTGAGCCTCAGGCACGTGCAGTTGCAGCTGCAGTTCTCGCAGAGAATCTGATCAGAACAAAGACTGAGAAGGAAGAGGGGGCTAGAAAATGGAGAGAAACTAAACCAGGGCCTGGGACCCCTGTGTTGGGCGGTCTGAACGTTGGCCGTCCTGGTGGATGTGGCATCGCAGCGGGCCGTCCTTCGTGGGGCAAGTCTTCCCTGATTCATCTTCTCTGTGCTGAGCCTGTGCCCCTTGGCTCAGCGTGTGTCCCAGCCAGAAGCACCCCCCACCGGGGAGCTTGTGCAAGCTGCAGTGTCCCGGAGTCTTCAGCAGGGTCCCGGGTGAGGCGTGTGCACGTTCCGTTTCAGGAAGCGTTGACCCAGACATTAGCCTCTCGTCCCACATAACTACCCCTCGGCCCCTCCACGTGTGTCCAGGTGCACGGGGCCGGTGCACAGAAGGTATTTCGGCAGGGTGTTGTTTCCGCTCGCCACACAGTTCCCTTGGCACCTCCCGGGAAGATGTGGGTGTTGGTGTCTAGCAGCTGCGAGTTCCTAGGAGGGCGTAAGGGGGCGTCCGCCATCTGGCCCTCTCTCTTTCCAGGAATGTCCGACTTCCAGTACTTGGCTGTGCACACGGAAGCGGGCGGCAGGTGTGTGTCCATGTATGACAAGGTGCTCATGCTGAAGCCCGAGAAGGAGAGCTTCTTTCACCAGGAGCTGCCACTCTACATCCCCCCACCCATCTTCTCTCGGCTGGACACCCCAGTGGACTATTTCTATCGACCAGAGACGCAGCACCGGTGAGCCCTCCTCCTCCCCGCCCCCCCACCCCCGCCAGCATCAGGGTTCAGAGCAAGGGCCCTGCGGTCAGAGGGCCAGCCCTGCCACTCACGAGTCAGGCAGCCAGCACTGACAGCCTCACTCAAGCCCGTGGCTCCAGTGCCTGCAGACATAGCAGCAGGTGACTGCCCCACCTGGAGGCCGAGCTCCCCGCACCACGGACAATGAGTCAGGATGTCATCTTAAGGGTTGAAGACCCGTCCCCGAGAGCATGGAGCCTGCCTGGCAGAGTTTGACAGAATAAACAAGTGACCGGTCCATTAGTAGGGAGGCGGCTAACGGAATCACAGCCCTTCTATGCCAGGGAACCACACGACCGCAGACCGCAGGCTCGTGGACTGACGTGGCGCTTGCCCAGGGCACCTTGCTCTATGAAGGAAGCAGGCGTAGGAGCACGGTCTATAGTATGAAATTATACTGTGGTTTGATCATAGAAATCTAGAAAGATCTGGAAGATTGGGCCCAGAGCAGTTATCTCTAGAGGGTGAGAGAATGTTCTTTCCTCACTGTTTTCACTAACCACCACTGATTGCCCATCATGGCCTGGGGCACTCCTTGGAGCAGAGCACAGCCCATGCTGGGCGGGGCCGGGAGCAGGATGGAGCAAAAGCCAATGATGAGCGAGCAGCGGGCCCATGGCCAGGTGGACGTCTCAGAGATCGGAGGGGTGTGAGTTGGCAGGGGCAGTGAGGGGGCTGGGAGCCCCCAGAGGGGCTGACATTTGAAACAGACCTGGGTAATGACAGAGCCAGGTAGGTGAAGATCCAGGGAGAACATTCTAGACCAGAGGATTGGCACCTGTGGAGCCGTCGCAGTGAGCCTAGGCGAGCGGTAGGGGCGAGAGTCTCACAACCCATGGTGAGGGGCCTAGATTTGATATTAAGGAGAAGGTATGTCTTTCTCTTCCTCTAGTAAAATACAGAGAATTCCAAACATACCCTGGAGTGGTGAGA
This sequence comes from Proteles cristata cristata, assembly GCA_017311185.1. NCBI lineage: Eukaryota > Metazoa > Chordata > Mammalia > Carnivora > Hyaenidae > Proteles > Proteles cristata. The sequence continues at coordinate 78,479 of JAESUZ010004339.1, read as the reverse complement.
ATTGTCTAGTGGAGGCCCAGCTGCAGCTCGCCCCAGCCCCGGCTCCAGCCATGGACCCACCTGCGGCCCCGAGAACGCACCCTGTGTGTCCCCGGTGGGGAGGGACTTGTTTCCTTACATGAACCTGCTGCTCTGTGGCCAGAGCAAGGGAGTCTTCCATGTTCTCCCAGCACCTTCCAGTGCCAGTCAGCTCTCAGTCCTGCCCAGCCAGAAGTGGGGCACGTGGCAGCCTTTTCTCAGCCCTCCGGCCTGTTGAATCTGTAGCCCCCACACCCTCCTGAACAAGTGGTGGTTAGAGGGGCAAAACATGACAGAAATGTGGACTTGGAAACGGCAGCCCCACCCTCCCAGCCAGAAACCCTCCACGTGGGATGATGGAGTTTTCCATGTATGCATTATGCTTGGTTACACTCGGCACAGGAGTTTTAGGCAGGGGAGAGACCGTTTGCGTATTTCTGAAATGTTCTGATTATTTTCCCCTACAAGCATTTTATTCTCAGAGTCAGAGACAGACAGACAAAAATACATAGAAGAAGATAGACCGTCCACACTGCTGGCCCTGGCCCGTGGCGGCTGAGTCACCCTCTGACCCGTGGAGCCAGGAGGCAGCTGCTCTCAAGCCTCTGGTGGGGGCGACAAGAGAGGAAGGCTGGCTGCCGTGGGGTTTATCGGTTTTCCAGCAAATGGAAAGAACCTGCTTTTTTTCCCAGGCCCCCATCGATTTGTCTGCCCCGCGGGCCTTCCTGGCTACACCAGGGCCAGCAGTGGAGGCCTGGCCGCAGCCTTGCTGGCCCTTCCGTGGTTCCAAGGACGTTCAGCTTCCTACAGGGTGGTGTGCAGAGGAGAGGCTGGTTCCTCCTCCTCGAGAAAGTTAGCAAGGAGTCCTTTCCCTGTGCTGACAGGCCTTGGCGGGCAGCCCACGCCTTGCCGTGCTCTGGTGGTGGGCTGCCCAGGCTGGACTGAGGCATCGACGGTGACTTCCCTCTCGGGAGTGGTCAGGGCCCCGGGGGTGTCCTTGAAAAGCAAGTAATATTGTACCTGTTCAGGATGGTTTCTAATGAGTCACTTTTCAAAGAAAGGCAGCGACTTGCTCCCACGTTTGTAATTCTGTTTTCCAGTGTGAAAAATCACTTTGTTCTTTATAATATGTAGATGGTTTGTACTTATGTAGAAAATTAAGGTAAAAAGAGAACAAATTTAAAAGGTGGTCATAGCCTAAATGAAAATGTATGCCATCCAGGGCGCCCTCTAACATGTGTTTCAAAATAATTCCGTGGCTTTGGGGTGGGATACAGATGAAATGGCGGTAAGTGTGAAGCTCGCGATGGTTATGGGGCTTCTTGAGGCTGTTCTCCCTGCCTTCGTACAGGCTTGACATTCATGACCTCCCCCCTTAACGACACCTGGGCCTGGTGCCCAGCGAGGGACCTGAGTGGACCTGGCTTTAGAACGCTCGCTGGTCGCCCCTGTGCTGCATGACGGGGCTCGGTGGTGTCCGTCGTCCCTGCACTGAGCCTTTGCGGAGACAGTTCTGGGCTGAGCATGCTCTGTCGGAGGGTGGCCCCTGGCCAGCCACCCCGGGTGGGAGTGCCAGCTCTGTCCGCGCGAGCTCCGACCCCAGGCCGCTTTCTAGCTGCTGTCGGTTGCCTCGTAGGAAATTGGTTCCTTCCTCATGGAGTTGTTGCAAGGGTTAAATAAGTGAATCATAGAAGTCAGTGAGCGTAGCTGTTGTCTGACAGATGGTCAGCTGCATCCCAAGTGGCTGCGCCTTTACCTGACCTCACTGCTCCGCTCGACGGGCAGGTGGCCGGCATCACAGCCCGGCGGGCCCCCTGCCTGGTCCGGTCAGGCCCACACCTGGGCTCTTCTCGGCGCTCAGGCCCATGCCAGTTCTCTCTGCCCCAGGGAAGGCTACAACAACCCCCCCGTCTCAGGCGAGAACCTGATCGGCCTGAGCAGGGCCCGGCGCCCCCACAATGCCATCTTCGTCAACTTTGAGGAGGACGAGGTGCCCGTGCGGCCCCTGGAGGCTGCGGTGCAGACGTGGAGGAGGATTTCCACCAACCCCGTGGACCGGAAGGCGGAGGAGGAGCTGAGGAAGGTGAGCTCAGGGCCGCCTCCTCACGGACCAGCGCCCGTGCACCCGCCGGGCCCTGGCCCTCGTCATTTCGCCGCTGGCTGTACTGACTGTTTAAAACTGGCTCATCAGCACATGGGGGCTTTTCACCTCCAGATGTCACATGTCCAAGCCACGCCAGTACAAGCTGGTCCCTTAGGGGTGCTAAGCAGTCGGTATCTGCTCGTGACTTCACAGTGGAGTCCAGGCTTCAGGGCGCTTTCATTCATCCCTCATTGGAGCAGGAAGCCACATGGGGCACCTACAGTGGTCCATCCTTAGCGGTGCTGGGCGGACAGAGTGGCCTTCCGCCTGCCCCCCGCCTGGTGGGCCCCTTACCCCTGCCCCTACAGGCACAGACTGTAGGTTCTCAGTGAGGCCTCGCTGCTGCTGCTGCCTGAAGCTCGCCTTGTCCCTTGCTGGAGCGGACTGGTCCCTTGGCGGGGGGGTCTGTTGTTTTTTTCTAATGTTTTATTTATTTCTGAGGGAAAGAGAGAGAGACAGCGTGAGCAGGGGACACTCAGAGAGAGAGGGAGGCACAGAATCCGAAGCAGGCTCCAGGCTCTGAGCTGTCAGCACAGAGCCCGACGTGGGGCTCGAACCCATGAACCGTGAGATCATGACCTGAGCCGAAGTCGGACACTCCACCGACGAAGCCCCCCCCAGGCGCCCCCATTTCTTAGAGTCTGTGTGGACACCTTACTGGTTTCTAGCAGTCACTGGTCACTGGAGGGGGACATTGGGGACCACTGTCCGAGGCCCCTCCTTGTCCTCTGGACACAGCCCAGTCCGCAGCCTGCCATGGGCCCTTCCTGCCCCGGCCCTGCCATGTGCCAGCCACACTGGCCCCCCACGGGCCTCCCTTGGGCCCGGCCGTCCCCTTCGGCCTTTAGGGCATCCCGGCTCAGGCTCCGCCCTCTAGGCTGCAGCTGCTCGGGGTCCCAGAACCCTGGCATGTCGCCCTCTTGGTCCTGCTCTGGCTCCTTTGGTCATCTGCCTCCCCCACTGCCCTGTGAGCTGCATGAGGACAGAGACTGTGTCCTTCGTGGTCATTTCCGGACACGCAGGGCCCCACCTGAGAAGGCAGGGACCCGTGAGTGGGTGCGGCCGGGCCCAGAGGCTGCAGCTTCTTGCCAGCCGCTGCGCTCCGCCAGCTCCTCTCCTGCAGGCTCTGCTGGGGGCCAGGCCAGGCTGGGGAGGCGGGGCCGGGTGGGCAGGGAGCTGCTGGTGCTCATCTTGGTCTCTGCCTGCCCCTCCCCCCCGCCCCCAGCTCTTTGAAGTCCGTCCCATCTGGTCCCGGAACGCTGTCAAGGCCAACATCAGCGTCCACCCTGACAAGCTCAAGGTCTTGCTGCCCTTCGTGGCCTATTACATGGTGAGTGCCTGCCCAGCCTGTCACCTTGGTTCCCACCAGGGTCGCCCTCATCTCTGGTGTGACCTCTCAGAGCCACAGCAAAGCTGGCGGCTCTGTCCCGGTACCACCGAGGGGCCTGTTACAGCCCCAGGCAGGCCCTGTCCGGCCTCGGTAATGCTAGCTGTGCCTGATGATCTTAGGGTTCGAGAGTAATCACGTAAGTTCTCAATACAGGGATTATACACTTTTAAACGGTCTTGTATTGAGAACATGCTCAGGACCAGGCACTGGGTTACATGCTGTGTACCTGTTCTATCCTTTTTTCTCCCTGGGGGTGGGAACAGGATTCCCTTCTTACGTCTGAGGCAGAGCCAAGGCTCAGAGAAGTGACTTGATGTGCCGGGGCCCTAGAGGCAGCATGTGACAGAGCCACGTGGGACCCCAGCCTGTTGGGCTGCAGAGACCAGGCCCCCTGACCACAGGGCTGCCAGCCTTGGCACGGTCTGCCTGGGCTGGGCTGGGTGGAGGTGGGGGCAGATTCACCTCGGGCTCCGTCCAGGAGGGCATGGAGAGCATTACCGAGGTTGCCAAAGGTGCTGGAGGAAGGCGTCCTGCCTGCCGCGGGTCCCCGCGTGGGGCACTGGGAGGCCAGCCTGAGATGTGACCACAGCGGTGACGACAGGTGGGGCACAAAGAAGGCCCAGCCTCCTGAGCTTGAACCCCAGACTTCAGAGAGCCGCTGTCTGTCCCTTAGCGTGAGCTTTCTAGCCAGAAGAACTTCAGGAGTACTGTTTGGGGACAGTATCTCTTGTCCAGTAGGACGGTAGTAGCATTTGTTAGGTGCTTACTGTGTGCCAGGTGTCATGGTGAAGGCTCCCAGATCATCATCTCATTTAATCCTCACAGAAGCAAGGGGAAAGGGGGCTCCTGTCCTCTCGAACAGGAAGACCAAGGTTCGGAAAGGCCAAGTGACCTGCCCCAGGTGACAGCTGCAGCCGGCAGAGTGGGGGTGGGGTTCCAGGGCTCTGTCCCCAGCGCTGGTGGTGTTCAGCTGCCCACCCTCTCCGGGCCTGCATCACTTCACACTCCCCCCCTTTTATCTCTAGATAACAGGCCCCTGGAGGAGCCTGTGGATCCGGTATGGCTACGATCCCCGGAAAAACCCAGATGCCAAAATTTACCAAGTCCTTGATTTCCGAATCCGTTGTGGGATGAAATACGGTAAAAATGACTAAATCCTTGGTTTTCTTTCTCTCTCTTAATGTCTTTTTTCTGTAGCATTCTCTTTGGTAGTGGGCCTGTATCCCTGTGGTGAAGATCAGAAAGCCTTTCCTCCTTGGTGAGATCCCCGCAGAATAGCGGAGAAACGAGGAGCCCAGCGTGGGTCCTGGTTCCGCCGCCGGCCTCCAAGCCGCCGAATTCGTTATCCATCCACTCGGTCATTCCACCTGTTAGGATTGCTGCCGTGGGGGCTGGGCACCCAGTGCCGTCCGGTCCCCAGGCCCGCAATGGGGTCCCCACACGCAGGGCGCCAGCACGAGTCCCGTGTGGCCAGGGCCAGAAGGGTGGCTGCTGGGATGCGGGGACTGCAGTCCCTTTCTCCGGTGCTGGCCCCGGCGATCCGAAGCCGTTCCGACTGCCGGAAGGCCTCCACGGCCACTCGCAGCCAACGTGCCTTCCTCTTCCGCAGGTTATGCCCCTAGTGACATGCCCGTGAAGGCCAAGCGCAGCACCTACAATTACAGCCTCCCCATCACCGTCAAAAAGATGCGTAAGTGCGCCTGCGGCCCGTGGGTCAGGGCGGGTCTGCCCCCCAGAGACCCCGAGGAGGGTGGGCGTCTGCTCAGGGGGGACGCAGTGCTATGGGGCTTCCCAGGGGCCGGCGCTCCAGGGAGGGTGGGGAGAAACGTCCCCCTGGATTCCCAAGTACTGTTGCTGTCCCCTCGTAGCCAGCCAGCTCGTCACCATGCATGACCTGAAGCAGGGCCTGGGCCCCTCGGGGACAGCTGGCTCACGGAAATCCACCTCTAACAAGTACAAGCTCAAGGTGGGTGTCCCTGAGCCCCAAAGGGAAGCATTCACCTGCCCGGTTGGGGGTGCAGTGGACTGTGGAGAGGAGGCACCTCCCTCGTGCAGGCCAGAGACAGACAGAGACACACACACACACACACACACACACACACACACACACACACACGGACCATGGAGAGGAGGCACCCTCGTGCAGGCCAGAGACAGACACACACACACACACACACACACACACACACGGACCATGGAGAGGAGGCACCTCCCTCGTGCAGGCCAGAGACAGACAGACAGACATACATACACACACACGTACACACATACACACGGACCGTGGAGAAGAGACACCTCCCTCGTGCAGGCCAGAGACAGACAGACAGACAGACACACACACACACACACACACACACACACACATACACAGTCTCCACACGGACCATGGAGAGGAGGCACCTCCCTCATGCAGGCTAGACACACACACACACACACACACACACTCGCACACACACGTCTCCCGGGTCAAGGCCTCCAGGAGGGGCTTTGACTGAGGCAGCTCTTTCTACCTGGTGCCTTTGCATGGCTCCCAGCTTCCGGGACAGCCTTGGGGAGCATGGTGAGAGCGTGGGGTGTGAACCGCCCAGCACCGGGGGCCTTGCAGACCTTCTGGCCAAAGAGGCGGTGGCAAGTGTCAGTGGGAAATGTGACACTAGCAGCTATGCATGACTGCCCTTCGTGAGCCTGTGGCCATCTGGGTGATGGGCCAAATGGGGGTGGGAGACCACATGCACGCAGAGCCACGGGATGTCCTGGCCCCGCTGTGGGGGGCTCATAGGCTTACAGGGTCCTCGGCACACCGGATATGGGCCTCCATGGGCCCCCTAGCCACTTGGACTGATGTGAGCTGCACCCTCACGCTTGGTTCAGCTGCCTCATACAGGGCATATGCAGCAGAAGGGGAGAGGGCGGGCGGCATGCAGGGCGGCAGAGCAGGACCGGTTGGTAGACGGTGGTGAGGAACCCGGGCGGGACTGCGAAGGCTCACAAAGCTGGCACGACAGCCCGCGCCACAGCATGACCGGGCACGCAGGCAGCTTGTGGTCACACTGCCGGGGGACTCCTCCTGGGGTGTACAGAGTGTACAGAGCCTCTGCACACCTGCTCCCGGCCCCTGGCCTGTCTGCGCCGCCTGAGTCCAAGGGGAAGAGCCAGGCCTGCCAAGTGTGGACTGGCTGCGGGGAGCTCCGACCCACCTTCCTGCCCTGTCCCCTCCCCAGGACTCGGTCTATGTCTTCCGGGAGGGGGCCCTGCCGCCCTATCGACAGATGTTCTACCAGTTATGTGACCTGAACGTGGAAGAGTACGTATGTGGGGGACCCTGAGACGCCAGGGTGAGGATGGCGGGGCTCGGGACCACAGTGGCCCTGCAGCTCTTCCGCCCGGCCGACTCATTGGGAAGCGCCCCACCCTGCCCCGTGGCAGTGGGCACCAAGGGGCTCCCCCAGCGGCCCTTGGGACCCGTTCCCTGGGTCTGCCTGGGCTGCACACCTGAGCTGTGGCACGGGGCTGGGCGCAGACATGTCTTGCTATTGAGTCTGGCCCTCTGCCCCCGTGGAGGCCTGGGACACGGTTCCTAATCCTCCCAACCGACCGGAATCCCAGGAACCTTCCACCCAGTCCTTACAGTGCTTAAAGAAGGGGTGTGGGGAGATGGGAAGAATCAGGAGTGCGTTGGACACGGCCGGAAATCTGGGGTGGGCCGGGGTTCTCACAGGAGAGTGCACACGGCCACACCCCGCTTTGTGCACAGCTTGGGGTCAGGGGCCATGCTGGTTACAGACCTTGGCTGGGCGTGTCCAGCACCCGTGGGTGGTGTTCGGGACCGTGCTCGCGCCCCCGCGGCCCCCACTTGTGGGCAGAAAGCCCACCCTGGACCGCTGTGACCTGACCCCAGGTTGCAGAGGATCGTTCACCGCAATGACGGGGCTGAGAGCTGCTGCACGGAGCGCGACGGCTGGTGCCTTCCCAAGACCAGCGATGACCTGAGGGACACCATGTCCCTTATGATCCGGCAGACCATCCGCTCCAAGAGGCCTGGTGAGAGCCGCTCGGGGCAAAGGGAGGCCTCGCTCCGGGGACAGAGCCCGTCTGCCTAGTGGACCCGTTCCCCAGGAGCTGTACCAGGTGGGATCGTCCCCCCCTGGGGCCGGGTCCCCTAGCCTGCCCGCCAGGCCTCCGTGGGGGCAGTCACGCTGCTCGGCCTGGGGTCTGAGGCAGGAGACAGGCCCAGAGGACAGGGCTGGAGTGGGACTGGCGCCACCCTTGGAGGCCCCACTTTGTGCCCTGATGCCGCCCTGCGTCTCCCAGCCACGTGCAGCCATGCTCGGCCCGTCTTGTGTTTGGAGAGCAGGGGCAGCAGGCGTGGAGGGCCTTTCCTGGGACCGGTGGCCGTGGCGATGGGCTGGGGGTGGGGGTGGTGAGGACGAGAAGCGAGCACTTGCTGGTCTGCGGGTGTGATGAGGCAAGGAGAGGGTGAGCACGGCTTCCTCCCAGACCCACCCTGCTCCACGGAGCTGGCGGGAGCGGGCCCTCATCCCCATTTGGGACTAGGCCCCTCGGAGAATCCGCTGCGGACCTTCTCCCTAGAGAAAAGCACTCACACAAAATGTCCCCTGCACTTCCCTTGGACCCAGGAAGCCACCCAGTCTCCAGGGAAGTGGTTTTCAAAGCTCTTGGCTTTATACTCCCCGGAAGTGCTTATAAAACTGCAGCCACCTGCGGCCGCCACCCAGCACCTTCTCCAGGGCCTGGGCCCAAACGCCTCTAAGTGTCACTAGGCCTCCAGGATCCCGATTGCTGGGCTGGGGGCTGGACCAGCAGCAGCTGGCCTGGGGGCCACCGGGAAACCTGTGCTGGGACACATGGCCTTGTCTCCTGGCCCCAGCTCTCTTCTCCAGCCCGAGCAAGGCCGACGGCGGGAAGGAACAGCTGACGTACGAGTCTGGGGACGACGAGGATGAGGAGGAGGAGGAGGAGGACTTCAAGCCATCCGACGGCAGCGAGAACGAGATGGAGACCGAGATTCTGGACTACGTGTGATGTAACCTACGGCCACGGCCAGGCCTCCTACAGCCGGCGGGACTGGTAGCCGAGCCAGGACAGGGCCCAAGGAGACCCCTCGGGAGAGCTGGGGCCCCAGCACCGGGCGCAGCTGCCCCCGGTCCTGCCCGTCTGCCCCGGACACCTGCTGCTCCGGGCTGCCCTCTGGCCCGGCGCGCCTGGGGACATCTCCAGAGGCCGTGACCTGGCTCTGCACAGCCAAGAGCCAGCCCAGCATCCAGCGGGCTGAGCCGATGGCCACCGCCTCCCTGGGGCCGAGAACAGCAGAAGCTGGGGGTGGAGATGGTGTGACCGGGAGACACTGGTCTTGCCTTGGGAGCTTATGCCTGACGCAGGCCTGGCCTGAGGAAGCTAGTCCGTGGTCGCGGATGGGCAAAGACTGTCTTTGCATTTGGGGCCCATCCATTTGGGCCAGCTGGAATCGTCCTGATCAAATATACTTTCCCAAGGAATCTTGGTGTCTCGGTGGGGGGTCGGAGCCAGCGCGGGGTGTCCTGCTGCAGGTCGGGTGAGTGCGGCTGGAAGTGTCCCACACGTCAGGCCGTCAGGCCACAGAGGCCCCTGCAGCCTCGAGCTGACCCCTACTGCTCCAGCGGACGGGTTCCTGAGAGGCTCGCGCTCCCTGGCGTGAAACCAGAGGCGGTGCATTGGTGCGTGTTCCCAATGGGACCAAGCCGCCCTCCCCGGGGGGGCGCTCCCACCCGTGCCGTGGGGCGCCTGGTCATCAGCCAGCAGACCGGGTCACCTAGTGCGACAAGTCCCTAAGTCACTGACTCTAAAGTCAAAGTTAGGTGCCTCCCACCAGCCTCAGTCTGCTGATCGAGCTCCTGGGAAGCCCCCGCGGATGACAGATCAGGAGCCCCAGTGGCTCACAGCTGGCCTGAAGTGGCCAGTCTGGGAACCTGCCTTTCGGTGGAGAGGCCGGCCAGGCTGGCTGCGCGGCTGGCCCCGCCCCCGCTGCCGGGGGCCAGGAGAGCCCCTCCCCCGCACTGGGAGCCACACGCTCGCGGGACAGCCGGACGAAAGGCACGAGTTAGCAAGTGCAAGTGCGGCACCCAGGCCCTTTGCAACCGTGTCCTCACGCTGCCCGGCTGAAGCCACACCAGTCCCGGCCTTGGCCGCACGGCCCCTTCCCAGTGTCCTAACTCCTCCCGCCCGCAGCTGCCCGCCTCTCCCCACCTCTCCCTGCTCTCTCCAGCCTCTTGTCCACTCTGTGTGCTAAACGTTTGGCTCTGGTGGACAGGCAGGCCTGGTGACAGCAGCAGGCATCATGTAGCAGGACGGTGGCTGTCCCCTGGCTCCCGATCGTGCGCCCGTCGCTGGAGGTGGTTGTGAAGTAGAGCCTGAACATCCTCCATGAGGCGTGACTCCAGAGGCGGCCAAACTCAAGGCACGGTCCTCAGGCCTCGGCCATGGTGGCCTACCTTTTTGGTAACTTTCTCTGGTTACCAAAGGCCTATACGGTCACAGAGAACAGTGGGAGCCTTTTTCCCCTATTACCACCTGCCTCCGCTGTTTTCTCCGCCTCCCAGTCTCTCTGACTCTGTCTCAGTCTCTCTCCCTTCCCTTGTCTGTTGGTTGGTCTCCAGCTCTGCTTGGCTTTGCCCCAGTGTCTTTGCTTGGCCCATTTCTGTGGCCAGAAAAGCCCAGCTTTTCCTTTTCCTTAGGGAGGCCTGTGAGGCTGGGCTGGAGCCCCACTTCCCCCTTCCCCCTTCCCCCTTCCCCTTGTCCACCTGAGCCTCTGGTCTTCCCGCCCCAGGACTTGTGCTGGATGTGGGGTCTCCCCCACCCCAAGGGCAGGATCCCCTGGCTGCTCCGGGTCCCCACACCCAGTGGGCCCTTGATGACAAGAGTCAGCCACACGGGCTGCCCGGTAGCACCCACCCACCCACCTGTGTCCCGGAAGCCCCATGCCAGTCTCCTAAACTGCTGTTGAGCTGGGGCTGGGCAGCAGGCAGGCCGTGGAGACCAAGCCCTTGTGGATAAGTGAGCCAGAACGCGGGGCCGCGTACCCCGGCCTTGCAGCCTTCTGCCCTGCACCACCTGCCTCTGCTCCCAGGTAGGCAGTGCCCTGCACAGGTGTGCTGTGGGCACCGGGGCAGCCGGCCCTGGGAAAGACAGACTGTCCCTGCACGTGTGTGTACGTGTGTGTGTGTGTGTGTGTGTGTGTGTGTGTGTGTGTGTGTGTCCTCCTGTGTGACCTTGGCCCAGCCTGAGGCTGGCTGGAAACAGCAGCTGTCTCCTGGTCCCAGGTTCACTGCCTGGAGTGTGGCCAGCCTGAAGGAAGGGCCAGAGGCAGGAGGAGGGAAAGGGGGCCCTCTGCAGGAAGCTGGCAACTCGGAGGCTGGCTCCAGCCCCATAAATACCCGTGGGCCCGAGGGAGGCCCACACACAGGCCGGCGGGCACCATGGGGCACCTGGAGCTGGTCATCGTGGGCCTCGCCTGCTGCTGGGCAGCAGCGAGCGCAGCAAAGGTAAGCGGCGGCCCTCCGTCCTCTCACTAAGCCAGACCTAGAACCTGGGCACAGGGCGCTGTGGAGGGAAGGCAGACAGGCAACGCCCCTGTAGAAAAGGCCAGCGTGAGAAAGACCTCAATGGTCAACACAGTGTTTCTTGCACCCGTTACGCTTTGTGTATTTGCTCCTGCATACGATGGCTCGGGCTGCCAGATAAACTCCGGGGTGCCAAATTAAATTTGAGTTCTCGTTTTGGGGCAAAAAGGTGCTTCTATTAAAGCATGGGGACAGGACCCCTGGGCAGGAAGAGCTGCCAAATATTGTTTTATATAAAACATGGAAAGTTTTTGGTATAGGTATGTCCTGTACAATATTTAGGATATACTTAATACTGAAAAAAGAAATCCATCTATGTGAAATTTAAATGTAACTGGGAGTCCTGAATTTTTATTTGATGAGTCTGGGAACCTGACCCACAACACCCCTCTGGCTCCTTCCTCTCCAGAGAGATCGATGTCCCCTTTATGTAGATAAGGAAATGGGCCCAGAGCAGCCAGCCACCCATCACACAGCCACCAGTGGCTGCGCAGGAACCTGGAACCCCGCTCTAGTCCAACCCGGGTCTGCTCCCAACATAACTTCCATCTCCCCAGAGGAAGTTACCCCCCAAGTCCCTCCAGAGCGGGAGAGTCCAGAGGCCTTCTGGTGGGGGTGCCGTCTGCCCTCCCTAACTGCCCTGTCACAGCATGAGGACCGAGGCCCCACAGATGCACAGCCCCCGTGGGTGTTCCTAACCCTCATCCCGCCCCTCCATCCTTGCTGGCCTGGGCCCTGGAGGTTCGGGTGCTGCCCTGAGGGGAGGCGGCTCGCTCTTGGGAGCAGGGGGCTTGCCCCTCGGCGCGCCAGCAGCCAGTGCCACCCTCCCCACCTTGCTCACCCCTCACCCAGGGCCCTTAGGCCAATGTCCGTTCTGAGAGGTGACTTCCCGGTCCCCGGGCCCTGACCCGGCCCACCACAGGGCCCAAAGCCGGTCACGAAAAATGTCTGGAGGCCTGAAACAAGGCTGCGGATCCTGCAACTGAGAGAGGGGCCTGGGAGTGGGGCACACCTGCCTCTGGGCCCCCTGCCCCACCCCTCAGGCGCCGGGCAGGAGTTGCTCTGGCCTCTTTCTCTCTCCAGCTCCTGCCTCCCCCCTCCCGTTAGCCTAGACCTTACAGGTGCTGGGGGCGCCGCTGGGCCTGGCTGCGCGGGCTCTACTGCCCCGCCTTTCCCCGCCCTGGGAACCCAGCGCCGGTGAGAGCCAGGAAGCCTGCCCCTGGACCAGACAGATGGGGAGGCCACCCCGGGAGGGGATGAAGGCCTGGCTCAGGTCAGACGGCGGTTTCCGGCAGGATGACCTCAAGCAGGAAAGTTCCCTCCTGGGACAATGGGTAGATAAGCACCAGCCCCCGGGACCCTCTCAGGTGAGGACTGGATGCACTGGCCGTGCGAGGCCAGCTCAGTGCCAGGACTGGGGACACGGCAGCGGTTCCAATGGCCTGGGGGACAGGGGTCTTTCCTAGCAGTGAGAACTCGGCACCAGGCCACAGACTCCAGGCCCGCTGGACGCTGTGGGGGGACACAAGGGAAGACGGTGCTGCTACCCATGTTAGAGATGGGGAAATGGAGGCTCATGGTCACAGCTAGGTGGCCGTTGCTGGGATCCAAGCTTCTACCCCGCCTCCCCCGGCCTACACGGAAGGCTTCCCAGAGTGTGAACACACCAGTTGAAGCAGCCTCCTCCCAGATCTAGGGAGCAGGACCCCCTCGGGGGATAAGGGAAAGCGGCAGAAGCCTCCGTCTCGGGTGCAGACCGGCGCCTCCCCAAAGCTGTCTCCGGGGAGCCTCTGGGCACCCTGGGGCTGCTCAAGCTGCCCCCCACCCCCATTCGGGAGGGAGCACAGCCTGAGCCCACCCGAGCCTCAGTCTTCACCCCCAGCTGGGCGCCGTGTACACGGAAGGAGGCTTCGTGGAAGGCGTCAACAAGAAGCTCGGCCTCTTCGGCAACTATGTGGACATCTTCAAGGGCATCCCCTTCGCCGCCCCCCCCAAGCCCCTGGAGAACCCTCAGCGGCACCCCGGCTGGCAAGGTGGGAACAGGCAGGTGCTGGCGAAGCCTCGCGACCCGGGTACGCCGGGGGCGGCTGCCGTCCTCACGCCCGCCCCGCTGGCTGCCCACAGGAACCCTGAAGGCCAAGGACTTCAAGAAGCGGTGTTTGCAGGCCACCATCACCCAGGACAACACCTACGGGGACGAGGACTGCCTCTACCTCAACATCTGGGTCCCCCAGGGCAAGAAGGAAGGTGGGCCCACCCTCCCCGCACCCTGCAGGAGACCCCCCGAGAGCCCAGCTTCCCTAAAGCAGCGCAGGGTGTGGAGGGGAGCCGGAGGGGGCATGCACGGTCACCGGGCCTGCTCCGCTCTGCCTTAGTCTCCAGGAACCTGCCCGTCATGGTCTGGATCTACGGAGGCGCCTTCCTCATGGGTGCCGGCCACGGGGCCAACTTCCTCAGCAACTACCTGTACGACGGAGAGGAGATCGCCACTCGGGGCAACGTCATCGTGGTCACCTTCAACTATCGCGTCGGCCCCCTGGGCTTCCTCAGCACTGGGGACGCCAACCTGCCAGGTCTGCTAGAGGTCTTGGGCACGGGGAGGGGGAGAACACACACCTCACCCCGTGAGCTCTGAGCTCCGTGGGGATGCCCCTCGACGCCCTTCACGCTCGAACAACTCCCGACAGTCCCCCCTGGAAATCCTACGCACAGACCCAGGGAGCTGGGCACGGACCGTGAGATGCAGGAGTCCCTTGGCAGCTGTAGTGAAAGAAGAGACTGCCAGACAGACAGGCGGAGTGAGACCCAGAGAGGCCCAGGGGAGCCGGGGACAGGGAGCCCCGTAAAAGAGACAGAAGAGAAGACATTGAGGTGGCAACACAGAAGCTTCAGGACCGACCCACCGACAGGGGGGCTTGTGGCAGGGAGAGAGAGAAATGAGCAGGCTGGCCCTCCCCCAGCGCAAGCCCCACATCCGGCCCAGCACCTGACACCCTCCCCCTCCCCAGCCTCCCTCCTGACCAGCCCCCAGGGGGTCCATTCAACCTCCTGCGGGTCAGCCAGGGTCTCTGCCCTCAAGGACATTCTCATCCCACCCATGGGATTGTGCACCCCGTGTGGGCCAGGCCCTGGCACCCCCAGCCCTGGCCAAGGGGTCTCCAATGAAGGGCCACCCTCCACCCTGCCCCCAGGTAACTACGGCCTTCGGGATCAGCACATGGCCATCGCTTGGGTGAAGAGGAACATCGCAGTCTTCGGGGGGGACCCCGACAACATCACCATCTTTGGAGAGTCAGCTGGAGCCGCTAGTGTTTCTCTGCAGGTCTGGGAGACCCCTGGAGGGGGGACCTGCCCCCAAGGGTGTGAGAGGGAGCCGCTGGGGGTCAAGGAGTGGAGGGTCCGAACTGACATGTAGGGTGGGCTTGGCTAAGCCCGGGGTGGGCATGTGGGGCGAGGTCTCAGTGACAGAGGCCTCTGTGTGTTGCAGATCCTCTCCCCGTACAACAAGGGCCTCATCCGGCGAGCCATCAGCCAGAGCGGTGTGGCACATTGCCCCTGGGTCATCAAGAAGAACCCCCTCTTCTGGGCCAAAAGGGTAAAGAGGAACTGTGGTAGGCAGGGGAGGGGCCTCCCCGCTTCCCACTCTGTCCCGACTCCGTCCTCCTCTGCCCGGAGCACTGGCCTCACCTGCCTGCCTACACCCCCCCATCCCCAGATCGCCGAGAAGGTGGGCTGCCCCATGGACGATACTGCCAGGATGGCCGGGTGTCTGAAGGTTACCGACCCCCGTGCCCTGACGCTGGCCTATAAGATGCCCCTGGCTGGCATGGAGTGTGAGTGGGGGAGCTGGGCGGGGGAGGGCCTTGCTCCTGGAGGAGAGAGGAACCGCCAGGTCCTCAGCCCAGCCCCGCACCAGGGTGCTGGCATCCCTAGGCAGCTTGCAGCCATGCCGGTGGCTGTAGGAGGAGGCGGGCCATGATTTCTTCTTATCCTCCTGGGTCCCAACTCCTTGGAGAAGCTGATGAGTTTGGGCCCCAGCCCCCACAGTGCACATGGTTTCGGGGCGGGGGGGCGGGGCGCGGTGCATGGACCCAAGACCAGGAGTCTTTGTACCTTTGTACCAGAGCTCTTTGTACCTTCCTCATTCAATGCTCAGTGAACCCCTGCGGGACAGCTTGGCCCTCCCAGCTCTGCTCCTCTGTACCCCCGGAATGCTGGGGAGCCCACCAGCCCAGGGGGCTGGCATTCGCTCTTGCTTATCTTTTGGATGCTGGATAAGAGGCCCCTCAGGTTGCACCTTTACCCGATGTGAATTAAACCATAAGTGTTAAGTGAACCAAAAGCCATGCAAACACGTGACCCCATAATACAAACCAGCTGTTTCCTCCTCCGGCGTGAACCCGAGAGAAAACAGGCTCTGCTGGGCCTCTTGAAGGCCGGTGCCTCCACCTGCCCCGAGCCGGCTCTCCGGTACCTTCAGGGCCGGTTCAGGGATCTGGAGGACAATGCGGACCTCGCACAATTTTGGCGGACACCCTGGAACCCGGCCGGGAGAGGGGTTCCTCTTTCTCCATCGGTCCCCTCAATTACTTCCAGATCCTCCTTCCTGGTTTAGGCTGAGTGAGAAGCAATGCTGGAGGGAGGGCAGCCCTGGCCTCTAGATGGTGGTTCTTGGCTGGGTGTTTTTGCCCCAGGGCACGTGTGGCCGAGTCTGGAGATAGTTTTGTTTGGTTTTTTAAATGTTTTATTTATTTCTGAGAGAGAGAGAGAGAGTGAGCAGGGGAGGGTCAGAGAGAGGGAGACACAGAATCCGAAGCAGGCCCCAGGCTCTGAGCTGTCAGCACAGAGCCCGACACAGGGCCCGAACTCACGGACTGTGAGATCATGACCTGAGTTGAAGTTGGACGCTTAACTCACTGAGCCACCCAGGCGCCCGTGGAGACAGTTTTGGTTGTTACAACGGGAGAGGCAGGGCTACTGGCATTCCATAATTTGAGGTCAGGGATGCTGTTAAACTTCCCGAAGGGCACTGCACGCCCACCCCACCCCCCATGACATGGAACGATCCTGCCCTAACTGCTGGTAGTGCCGGAGCCGGAGCCTGGTCTAGATTGGAGGAGGCAGGGGTCTCCGCCTCAGCCTCGCTGGGACAGAGTGACTCCTGCCCCAGAGGCTGACGGGAAGAGCAGCTGGGTACCGCAGATGTGTGAGCCCGCCGCTCTCCCGCCCAGATCCCATGTTGCATTACCTGGGCTTTGTCCCCGTCATCGACGGAGACTTCATCCCCGATGACCCCGTCAACCTGTACGCCAACGCAGCGGACATCGACTACATAGCAGGCACCAACAACATGGACGGCCACATCTTTGCCAGCATCGACATGCCAGCCATCAACAAGAACAAACAGGACGTCACCAAGTAAGCAGTGGGTGTGGCGCCCCTGGGGCAGTGCCCGGGGGGCAGCCGAGGGAGGCGTCAGCCATGGAGGTCAGCCCGTGCCGCGGGGCCATCCGTGGCCCTCTGCTGGGGGGGGGCGGTGCAGACACCCTCCCACCGGCGCCGGGTGGTGGGTCCAGTGCTGGCGTGGTCCCTGCAGGGAGGATTTCTACAAGCTGGTCAGAGGGCTCACCATCACCAAGGGGCTCAGGGGAGCCAACACCACCTTTGACCTCTACGCCGAGCCCTGGGCCCTCGACGAGCCCCAGGAGACCAAGAAGAAGACCGTGGTGGACTTCGAGACTGACATCCTCTTCCTGGTGCCCACCAAGGTTGCACTGGCCCAGCACAGAGTCAACGCCAAGTAAGGACCGGCGTCCCTGGAGAGGCCTGCCTGGGATCACGCATCTTTGCACCGAGGCCTCCCTGCTGGGTGGCTCTGGGAAGGCCGAGCTCGGGTCCCTACCTGTGCCTGCACACCTGCTTTGCCCAGACCTGACAAGAGCTGAGAGAGCCCCCTTCTTACCTCCCAACCTCGGCTGGTGGGGGAGGGGGGGGCGTTACAAAACCCTCCCACGACCCCCTGCCCAGCCTGGCGCTGCGTGCCCTCCTTCACCCCACAGTCCCTCCTGCCACAAAGTTCTTTGCATCTGCGCTCCCTCCCTCGTGCCGTGGAAAAGGAAAAAACGGGGGTGCGGGGGGGGTGGGGGACGAGGGCCTCTGCTGTGAGTTTCAGCTTTGCCACATTAAAAAAAAAACCAAAAACCTCTGTAGAATAATAGCCAATGAAAATAAAAAGTGAGTGAGGAATCCTTCAAAAGTAAGAAGATAATATTATACCTGGAATCTAGAACCAAATCTTCGCAGCAGCTCAGCGATAAACGTAGCTCCGAGCTTCCCGTCAGTGAAGGCAAAAAAGGAAAACATTCGAGGGCGTATACCTGGTCCAGTTACATTAGGGTACAAGTTCACCTGCAGAGACATAAGTCTTTCTTGATACTGAATTCAGTCTGTTTTGAGGAGGTGAATTATAAATACAACTGAAATCGTAGAGCCCACGGGTCTGCAGCTTTCCCTTCCCTGCATGTCAGGATTCTTCATGAATTTTGGGGGGATTCCCTAGATCCTTCCCAGGCCTCCCCCCAGGCCTCATCTCTGGGCTCGGGGACTCCGGGGGAGCCCCTTGCCAACTTGGCCCATCTCCCCTCCCTTCCCCCCTTCCTCAGGAGCGCCAAAACCTACGCCTACCTGTTTTCACACCCCTCGCGGATGCCCACCTACCCCAAGTGGGTTGGGGCTGACCACGCGGACGACATCCAGTACGTCTTTGGGAAGCCCTTCGCCACCCCCCTGGGCTACCGGCCCCAGGACAAGACCGTCTCCAAGACTATGATCGCCTACTGGACCAACTTTGCCAGAAGCGGGTAAGGAGGGCAGGGGTGAGGCCGAGCGAGCCCAGGGCCGCCTGCTACCTTGCCCTGCAGGCCTGGGCTCCTGTGCCCTCACTTAGCCTCCCCAGGCCTCGGCGCCTCCGTCCCGGGCCCGCACAGAGGTGCTGCTGGGGCCGGCGAGCTGCACCTCCTGGGGCTCGTGCCCGGCCAGTGCCCAGGACGCAGCGGAGCCCCTGACGGTGGGGTCGGCCTGGAGGGTGGAGGACTGGCGGGCAAGCCTGGGCCCAGGTGGGCTGGGGACACAGGTCTCCAGACTCTTGTGAGCTCCCAGCCCCCCAACCCAGCCTTCCTCCTTCCTGCAGGGACCCCAACATGGGCCACTCGGAGGTGCCCACACACTGGGCACCCTACACTGTGGAAACTGAAAACTACCTGGAGATCAACAGGAAGATGGACAGCAGCTCTATGAAGCAGCACCTGCGGACGGATTACCTGCGCTACTGGACCCTCACCTACGAGGCGCTGCCCACAGTGATAGGAGGCGGGGCCCCCTCGGCGCCCCCTTCGGGGGACTCCGGTGCCGCCCCCGCGCCCCCCCCTGGGGACTCCGATGCCGCCCCCGCGCCCCCCTCCGATGCCGCCCGCGCCCTCGGGGACTCCCGATGCCGCCAAGGCCCCCTCGGGGCCCACAGCCGCCCCCGCGCCCGGGGACTCCGATGCTGCCCCCACCCCCCTCGGGGGACTCTGAGGGGGCTCAAATGCCTGCAGTCATTGGCTTCTAATGTCCTTGGCCCCAAGAAGCCATAGGGTGAGACCCTGGGGGCCCACCTCCCCTCCAGATCTCTTCCTGAATAAAGCCTCATCCCTCTCTGTCTGGCATCTTCCTTTGCTCTCGAGGCCCCCTGCTGCAGGACGCAGGGCTCTCACTCTGCAGCCCCAGGCTCTGGGCCGCACCGCCTTTCCCCGGGGTCCCCGGCAGTCCCGAAGCCCCAGGAAGTCTGCAGGGCCACCCTCACTTGAGAGAGGAGGAAACGGGTTTGAAGAAGTGAGGTATCAGAGTCAGGACTGGGCTTCAGGCAGGGGGTCCCTCTGCCCTGGGCTGCTGGCTCCCAGGGGGCAGGGCCGGCCGTGGCCGCAGCTGCGATGGGAGCTGGGCTCTGCAGGCCGTGCCCCCGCCCCCACCCCCGGGCTGGCGAATCCAGCCGTGCCAAGTCCTCTGGGGCATGGGCAGCGACCCCTGTGCTCTAACTGGGGCCTGGGGAACTGAACTCTGCATCCAGCTGGGTGCAGGTCGAGGAGAAGAAAGCATTACACTCGAAGGTCAGAAGGAAAAAGTGCAAGTGGACTGGGCGCTGGGCGGCTCTGGCCAAGCTTGGGGGGAGGGTGGGAGGCAGAGGTCAGGGCCATTCCCACATCCCGGCGTCCGGGCCCAGGCAGCATGCTGCTTACGTAAGCAGCCTGACCTCACCAGGGCCGCCCCAGGGGGGCACCGAGAAGGGGGCATGTGCCCCAGGTCTTCAGAGCAAAGATTTGAACCCAGGAACTCGGAAGCTAGTGCTTGAAACGATGTTGGGGGGAGTCTCCCCACCCCTCCCTCATTGTTTTGTCTCTGTGGGGGAGGCGGTGAGGGCTCCCGGGAGAGCAGATTCTGGAGTCCTGCACGGCTCTGCATGCTGGGAATGGGGACAGCACACCAGAGGGCCAGCCAGCCTCTCTCTCTGTCTCTGTCACGATGGAAGACTGGGGCCTGGGCCACCCGCAGCCGAGCTGAACGGAGGCAAACCCGTCCCCCCCTCAAGGATCAGGGAGCACTCGGGCTGGCCTGTGACCCCTTGGCTACCCTGGGCTTCCTGGCTCGGTGTGGGCTTTCAGGTGTGAGGAGGGGATTCCCTGTCCAAGACGGGGGGCGGGGGGGGGTTGGACCCTTGCGGCCCTGTGGCCTCTCCTGGCGACTGTCCCTACTCTTGGCCAACAGAGGCCCAAGGATGCAACAACGTGTCCCTCCACCACATTAGCATACACACGACTTCCTCTAAGTGCTTCTACGTGCCGCGTCTGCTCTCAGGGGCCTCCTGACACTGCATGAGAAACCTCTTGGACCCCAGTGCCTTGGACCAGCCCTGGACCGGCCCTGGGATGTGGCACTTCTCGCACCTGTTGCAGGAGGGAAGCATAGTCATGCCTGCCTGTCATTCAGAAAATCACATCCCTGGGTGGCCAGGCCATCAGAGTGGCAGGGGCATCAGGGCCCAGGAGTGTGGATGGCCCCTGGGCTGTGCTAAGACCTTTCTGGCAGAGGCCGGCTTTGAGCTATGTCTGGGGGACACAGGCAGCTGTTGGTGACAACTCAAGGTCATCCCACAATTCATCTGGCTTTTGCCTTTACAGATAGTATCCAGAGGATGAAGTTGAAAATAGAGTTGACCCTTGACCAACATGGGGGTTATGGGTGCTGACCCCCCCACAGCCAAAAATCCATATAACTTTAGACTCTCCCCAAAAACTTAACAGCCTTACTGTTGCCCAGGAGCCTCACCGATAGCATCGATAGCAATCAATTAACACATATTTTGTAGAGGTATTATAAACTATCTTCTTACACTAAGGAAGCTAGAGAAAAAGAAAATGTTAAAGAAACCATAAGGAAAGTGCGCCTGGGTGGCTCGGTCGGTTAAGCGTCTGACTTCGGCTCAGGTCATGACCTCATAGTTTGTGGGATAGAGCCCCACGTTGGGCTCTGTGCTGACAGCTCAGAGCCTGGAGCCTGCTTCGGATTCTGTGTCTCCCTCTCTTTCTCCGCCCCTCCCTTACTCATGTTCTGTCTCTGTCTCTCAAAAATGAATACACGTTAAAAAAAGAAGAAAATCGTAAAGAAGAGAAAATACATTCACAGTACTATCCTGTATCCAAAAAAAAGCCATGAGAAGGGGGCCCACAGGGTCTGGACCTGTGCTGTTAAAGGGTCAACTGTAATTACCGGAAGTGCAGGCTGGAGGCTGTCCAGGGTCATGGAGGCTCCCTGATGGGCCAGGTGTTCCCCCTTTCTGCTAACCTTTTATGGTGAAGCCCAGGGAAGCTCAGGACAGCATCTGTTTACCACCCTGATGTCATACCTGTCTCCCAGGCCACCATCTTTCTACCCTCCCCGCAGGAAAGGTTCAAGTCACCCACTTCCTCTAAGACATAACCAAATCACAGACGTGGACAAAAAAAAAAAAAAAACCTCAGCCACCCCAGGGGGGGCTGCAACTCTCAGGGCTCTGGCCTAGCTAGCTGCCCTGTAGGACAATTCGGAATCAACATGACCGAGTCTATCTATATGCTGGTAACTGCCTAATACGGTAAACCTCAGAACCACATGGTTCTGGAATTCGTCTCGGCCAGGGGTGGGGAGTGTGGTGGTCTTTCACTGGCAGAACCTTATCCACGCCAGCACTCAGCTGGGAGTCATCAGACCCTGGCCAAGATGAGCCTGGCAGGGAGAGGTGGGGCGGGGGTGGGGATCTTTAGCGTATTTCTGGGCAAAATCAATTATATGTAGAGTTGCAGGGAGGCTGAAAATCCTAACTCATAGGAAGCAGAGATGCTTATGGAACAAGGTTCAGCTGTACCCTGAAGACTACATTACAAATCTTTCCCCCAGATTCAAAGCAAGCAGGAGCGGGAAGTCTAAGGACAGAGATGAGGCTCCCAGGACGACTCCAGTCCAGGTAAAGGGCTGACCACAGGTCCCTAGAGAGAACTGCCTGACTACACAGTCCACTGGCTAATAAGCTCCTCTGGCCTCTTCCCTCCTACGTTGCACATTCTTGATCTGTTTACAACCCCCCTCCCCCCACCGCTTAGTGCTGATGGAATTCAAATTTGACCCTGAAATCTGTAAGTTCCTAATTGGTGGTTCACAGAAACCCCAATAAAACAAGCACAAAATATCCCTCTTCCTCCAAAGCTGTAGAAAGGCAGCCAACGGTTCTGGGTCAGGAAATGGTCCTGGCAAATGTTGTTCTTTGAAAATCGCCATAAAATATACATAACATAAAAGATGCCAATTTAACTTCTTCTAAGAGTACAATTCAGTGACGTTAGTGCCATTCACACTGTTGTGCAACCGCCACCGTATCTAGTCCCAAAACTTTATCATCCCCAACCAAAACTTTGTACCCATTAATCAATAACACCCTGTTCTCCCTCTCCCCTCCCTCACCCAAGTCTCTTCTACTTTCCCAATTTGCCTGTTCTAGATTTTTTTAAAAGTTTATTTATTTGGAGAGAGAGACAGTGAGGGAGGGGCAGAGAGAGGAGAGAGGGAATCCCAGGCAGGCTCCATGCTGTCCCCACAGAGTCCGACACGGGGCTCAATGCCATGAACCTCGAGATCATGACCTGAGTCGAAGTTGGACACTTAGCCGACTGAGCCCCCCAGGCGGCCCACCCCTCTTGTTGTTTATTGTAGGCATTGGCAGCGAGAAATTCTGCGGTTAGCATTTCTGCTGTGTCCCTTACGTTCTGGTACATTGTTTTGTTTTCATTTGTCTCTGGGTATTTTCTAACTTCCCTTATGATCTCTTCTTTGACCCCTTGGTTATTAAAGAGTATGTTGCTTACTTTCCATGTCTATATATGAGTATTCCAGTTTTCTCTCCACTGCTGGCTTCTGCTTTTATCCCACTGTGATAGGAAAAGATATTCTGTATGGCTTCAATCTTTAAAATTTATTAGGACTTGGGACACCTGGGGGGCTCAGTCAGTTAAGCATCTAACTTCAGCTCAGGTAATGATCTCATGTTCCTGAGTTCGAGCCCCACATCAGGCTCTGTGTTGACAGCTCCAGGAGCCTGGAGCCTGCTTTGGATTCTGTGTCTCCCTCCCTGCCCCTCCCCCACTCATGCTCTGTCTCTCTCTCTCAAAAATAAGTAAATGGTGAAAAAAATGTTTCAATTTATTAGGACTTGTTCTGTGGCCTCACAGGTGGTGTGTCCTAGAGAATGTTCCATGTGTCCATGAGAAGAATGTGTGTTTACTGCCGTTGTGTCTTGTACCTGTCTGTTGGGTCTAACACTTCAGGATGCGGTTCAAATCCTCTATCCGTAGTGAACTTCCACCTGAATTTTTCTAGCCATTATCGGACATGAGGTATTAGTCTCAAACTCACTTCAATGATGTCAATTTTTCTTCAGGGATGGATGTCTACAATTGTTATTTTTCCTTGCTGAATGAACATTTTTATCGACATTTTTCTTATTACCTTCTTAACTTAAAATCAACTGTCTAATAATAATATAGTCACCCTGGGGCTATCTCTTACTGTTTTTGTGGAATATCTTTTTCCACCTTTTTACTTTCAACCTTTCTGTTTTTTTTTTTAATTTTTAATGTTTATTAATTTTTGAAAGCCAGAGAGAGACAGAACACAAGCCGGGACGGGCAGAGAGAGAGAGGGAGATGCAGAATCTGAAACAGGCTGCAGGCTCTGAGCTGTCAGCACAAGGTCAGACACAGGACTTGAACTCACTGACCGAGAGATCATGACCTGAGCCTAAGTCAGATGATTAACCTCCTGAGCCACCCAGGCACTCCTCTCTTCATCGTCTTTTAAATTTTGTAAAGTTTATTTATTTTGAGAGAGAGAGAGTACATAAGCAGGGGAGGGGGAGGCGTTGAGAGAGAGAGAGAGAGAGAGAGAGAGAGAATTCCAAGCAGGCTCCACACTGTCAAGGCAGAGCCTGACGTGGGGCTTCATCTCCTGAACCATGAGATCACGACCTGAGCCGAAATCAGGAGTCAGATGCTTAAGTGACTGAGCCGCCCAGGCACCCACTTTTCACCTTTTTGAGGACGCCTTGTCCATGATAAATCACTTCTTGCTGCTTTCGAGACTTCTTCCTTGTCTTTCAACAACTTGATGATCACTGAGTGTCTCGGTGTGGCTCTCCTGGAGTTTGTCCTGTGTGGAGTTCACTGAGCTTCTTAGTGTGTAGATTTAGGTCTTTCATCAAATCTGGGAAGTTTTCAGCCATTATGACTTCACATAACCTCTCTGCTCCTTTCTCCCTTCTTCCTCTGGGACCCTCAGGATGCCTATGTTGGTGCAGCTGATGATGTCACAGGACAGTGCCTATGGGACCATTCTTTTTTCTACTTTCTTTTTCCTCTGCTCTGCGAGAAGAGTTTCATTGGCCTGATCTTCAAGTCCACCGATTCTCTTTTCTGCCTGCACGAATCTACCTTTGAACCCCTCTAGTGAGTTGGATGTCTTGTACTTTGAGCCCCAGAGTTTTTCTATTTCTGTTAAATTTCCCATTTGTTCCTACATTGTTCTCTTGATTTCCTCTAGGGATTTTTTTGGCTTTTTGTCTGTGGTTTCCTTTAACTCACTGAGTATATTTAAGACTGTCGACTGAATGTCGTTGACTGCTAACTTCTCAACGTCTCGGCTTCCTCAGGCACTTCATCCTGTTATATTTTCTTACCCTCAAGCACTACTTTCCTATTTCTCTGTAGGCTTCGTCAGCTTGTTGGGAACTGGATATTGAAGACGATCATGTGGTGACCCTGGAAGCCAGACGCCCCCTGCTCAGGGCTTGCTTTGGCTGCCGGAGAGCTGCAGTCTTGTTTCGATACTGACTTTTCCAAGCTCTGCTGTTCCCTGTAGTCCCTGTTGTTCAGGGACCGAAGCTTCCATCCTGCTGCCTGGATGGTCAGTGTGAGGCCCGGTAGAGACCCCCTGAACTGCTCGGGTCCCACTGTGCTGCTCGTCACCAAGCACGCCCTGGGCTCTCGTGCTGGAAGACATTCCAGAGGCCCCAGATTGTTCATTCTGATCGTTATCCCCAGCTTAACGGTCTCTATGGAGAGAGTGACCCCAGAGCGGCTCATTCCACCATCCTCTCACCGATGTTATCCTTAAGGACACCCAAGGTTCCAGGCATGTGGCTACACATCCTGTGAAAGAACCTCCAACCTCTAATCCCAGGGATTCTGGGGGGCTGTCTCAGCGTGGTGTGCATGTGAATGACAGCGCGGTGAACATCTCTCGGGCCTGTGAAGGATGGGCTTTGTGTTTCCTTACGTGAGCTGGGAGCGGTGGCTGGCCCTTCTCGCCTCTCCTGCACACAAACAAACCAGTCACCACGCAAGGTTTCCCATCTGGACACGGAACATGAGAGCCTGTATCTCAGTGGATGTGACAGAACAGAACCACGACTCCCAGGCTATAGAAACTGGCTTTTAATAGAATATTCAAGTCTAGCATTTACTATTTACAACAAATAAATATTGCCCCTCCCCAACCGGTCAACTTTTTTTTGTTTTGTTTTGTTTTTTACTTCTATACAAATGTTCATCACCCCTCCCCGTCCCCCAAATCCTCCTTGCCCACGATCCGCCATCTCGTGTGGTCTCGTGAAGCCCAGGGTGCAGGGGTGAGTGGTGCCTGCAGTGTCGTGAGATTCAATGTCAATGGGACTCGGCTGAGACCGTCCTCACTCACCGGGTGAAGAGTGTGATCTGTGAAGAGCATCCCCCACCCCCTCTCCTGGGGGAGGGCTGGGTGGGGGTGGGTGAGACTCCTTCACTCTGCTGGCCCCGATGGTGGGATCTTTGGTGTGGCCCGGGAAAGGCTAGCGTGGTGGAAAAGAGGGGCCGGGACCCGAGAAGGGCACGGGCTGTTGCCCGTGGGCATGAGGAGAGAATTGCAGTGGTCAGACCCAGTGGATGAGCAGGTGCCCTGGGGTGCCCACGGGCACAGTGGCAGTGACCCGCACCTGAGCAGGTGTGTGGGAAAGTGCACAGAGGGCAGTGCCCAGCGGCACGTGGGGCTCCGTGCGCACTGACAGCGCTCCTTGGCCAAGGTCAGTTGGTCCTCTGGTTCCGGAGAGCAGAAGGCACCTAAGGCGGCGAGTGGTCCACGGGAGGCCAGGTCAGCCTGTCGGACAGCAGGCGTCAATCCCGGCAGCAGGAGGTGTTCAGGGTGAAATGAGTCGGGGGGGTGGCCTGAGCCGGCAGTCCGGATGGAAGGTGGCCACCCGGCCTGGGCCACTGGAGTCTGGAAGCGCTCCGTGACCCAGCCAGCCTGACCCTGAGAGAGTGGTCCTGTGGCGGGCCAGCACCGGGGATGAGTTAGAATATGCCCTTGGCGATCTTGAGACCCTTCTGCTTCATGCGAGGAAGAGTCGAGCTGGCGCCATGCCTGACCTTTGCCCCCTTAGTGAAGGTCCGTTTCTTTAGGACAAAGTCATAGTTGGCAGTAGAGTTCATGGCGTAGAACACGTTGGCGTTGTCCGGGATCTTCAGCTCTGGGGGAGCAAAAAGGGAAGAGAGGGCTTAGAAAACTACGTGTAGGGACGCTGGGGGGTCACTGCGAACCGTGTGGGTCAACGGCTGGCGGCAAATGTGCAGCTCGCGGGAGAGAAAGCAGGGCGAGGGCAGTGTGTCCGCGCTGCTAGATGTATGGATGGATTCACCCCTGGCTCATTCACCTCCCTCGTGGGGATGAGGACACAGGCACAGGCGGCCTAAGGACCTGGCCCGAGCTCTCTGAGCCCCGCAGCCCAGCTCCAAGTCTGTGCTTGTTCTTCGTTCTCTCAGCCCCGCTTCGCACCCTCTGTTCACCTCTCTCTGCCCCTCCCCGGCGCATGCTCTCTCTCAGACCTAAATAAACAATGCGGCGCCTGGGGGCCTCGGTCGGTTAAGCATCTGACTTTGGCTCAGGTCACGATCTCACATTTCATGGTTCTGAGCCCCGCTTCGGGTTCTGTGCTGACCGCTCAGAGCCCGGATCCTGCTTCCGATTCTGTGTCTCCGTTTATCTCTGCCCCTCCCCCGTTCATGCTCTGTCTCTCTCTCTGTCTCTCTCTCAAAAATAAACATCAAAAAAATAAAAAATAAATTAAAAACATAAGCATTCCTGAGGGAACAGCCAGCCAAAAAAAAAAAAAAAGCATTAAAAACAATCTTTTATAGGAGTCGCCTGGGTGGCTCAGTCGGTTATGCCTCCGACTACAGCTCAGGTCATGATCTCACAGTTGGTGAGTTCCAGCAACTTTGATCTTAGACTTCAGGCCTTCAGAACCCTGAACAATCCATTTAACTCGTTGATGAGCCCCTCCCCCGCCCGCAGTATTTTGCGAGGACAGCCTGAAAGGACAAGGAGAGTGTCACGCGTGCGTGGATTTTCACGTATTTGAGCTTCTTTCTGAAGCATGTTTCCCACCTTGGCCAGGTCGTCCCTGTGAATGGCCCACGGGCTTGGCCATCTGGCTGCCCGGCTCCGGGAGAAAAGCCTTTTTCTCTTTGCTCCTCGGGGCTGCAGGCTGCCAACTGGGTCTGCCCGCCTGTTCCCGCCCAGGAGAGGGCACAGCCAGCGGCCAGCGCAGAGGCTGCCCTGGGAGCGCAGGGCCGTGGGCCGGGGGCTGGGGTGTGGCGCTGTCCCCCGCGGCCCGCCTGCCCGGCCCCCGACTTACTGCGGTCGTCAGAGATGACCTGCACCAGCTCGTACCCTTCTGCCTCGTCCTCGTCCAGGTTGTGCTTGTCCATGGCCTTGCGGATGACGGCTGGAGCCTTATCCTGGCTGGTGACCTGGATCAGGGAGGGGGCGGCCATCAGGGCGAGGGGCCAGGAGGAGTCCCCAAGGAGCGCAACGCCAGGGACCCCTGGAGCTGCCTCACACTGCATTCGAAGGCTCGGCTTCTGGCTGGGTGCTGGGGCCACGGGCGCCCCGCCCCTTGGCCCTGCCCTGGGGGCCCCCATGCAACGACAAGGGGCATTTCCCCCTTGCTCAGGCCCCCCACTCCCCTACACGCCCACCACACCCACACAAGCCACTGTGGGGAGCCGCCTGCTCCCGGGGGCTGTTCCCCCGGACCCCGGCCCCGCAGGACAATGGGATCAGTGATCCCAGGCAGGCGAGGGAGTGTAGTCGCAACCCCAAAAGTAGGAGAGGAGCTGGCCAGACGCCTGAGGGCCACATGATGCCAGGCCTGCACTGGCTGGAGGCCGCAGGGGTGCTCAGCACAGACAGCTCCTCCTGCCTCCGGCCCAGAGGCCAGAGTGCGGGCAGGTCTCGGACATGGGGTCACACAGGGGGCGGTCTGAGGGCAGCCAGGCTAGTTCCTGGCGGGGAGAGCAGCTGGGTGCAGGGCGAGGATAGAACAGGCACCGGTTGTGACAGCAGCCTGAATGGGGCGAGCACCGTGTCACGTGTGCGTGCATTTTCACGTATTTGAGGTTCTTTCCGCAGCACACGTTTCCCGCCTCGGCCACGCCGTCCCTGCGAATGGCCCACGGGCTTGGCTATCCGGCTGCCCGGCCCCAGGGGAAAAGCCTTTTCTCTTGGCTCGTCAGTGCTGTGAGCTGCCAACTAGGTCTCCCCAGCCGGTGCCCACCCAGGCAGGGGCACAGCCAGGGGCCGGCGCAGAGGCTGCCCCCGGGGATGCGGGCTCTGTTGGCGGGTGGGGGCCTCCGGGGAGTGCAACCGGCTCCTCCGCAGCCTCAGGTCTGGGAGAGGAGTCCCTGCCCCCACCCCAGCACAGTGTCTGCAGGCAAATCCCCCTGGCGGGATCTCAAGCTCTAAATGACATCCAGCGTCTGACACTGCGAGCCACCTTCACAGCCAACGACCTGGTAGCCACTGTTCTCCCTGCCCGGCTGCCTCCTAACCGGCCTCTCTGCCTCTCCGGCCACCAGCCTGCCCCCACAGAGAAGCCCCGAGTCACTGCCGCCCGCCACCCGCCCCCACCAGCAGCGCCTTCTGTTTGCAGGCGGCCTTGGAGACCCAGGCCCCTGGCCTCGGGCCTTCCTGCCTCCCTCCCTGGGCCCCCCTCCTCGGGTGCCTTGTCTGTGAAGCCCTCCCGAGTCCTGGATCTCCACGGACGCTTCTTTCTGTTCTCTGCTGACCCTCTGTCTTTCCTGATCCCCTGGAAGGTGCGCTCCAGGACAGCAGGCACGGGACGGAGTCCAGCACGCATGTGTCGCCTGGCGGAGCGCGGCCACCAGGGACGCCCACCCGCGCGACTCACCAGGATGCTCTTGTACATATTGCCGTTGTCCACGTCCAGGCTGACGCGGATGATGCAGCAGTCGCCCACCTGCTGGTTGTAGAGGGGCAGTGAGGAGCTGTGGCCACAGACCCCTGAGACGGAGCGTTTGTGGGTACGCGTGGCAGCCACAGGCGTCGTGGAGGCTGAGGAGGACGAGGCGCTGCTGGAGGCCGAGCTGATACCGGAGGTCTCTGGGGACGACTGGGAGGCCGACTCCCAGAACTGTGGGGACGGCACGGTCAGCAGGGCGCCCGGGCCAGTGCCCAGCACCGGGGTGGGGTGCTCCTGGGCCCCTTATGGGTGTGGGGTGGAAGCCCCCGGGGCCCGGGGCAGGGCAGTCAGGGAGAAGGGGCGAGGCGCTCACCTTCTTCTCCTGGCCATCGGGGGACTCGGGGACAAAGCTCACGCTGCTCTCCTCCACGTCGGAGCTCGAGGAGCCGGCCGAGTGGACACTGAGTGCATCGGCGACGTCCCCGCTGCTGAGGTAGGGGCCGCACCTGAGCTGGTCACAGGACTTGGAGTGGGAGCTGCCGCTGCTGCTGAGCTCCGTGCTGGGGGCCTGGCGGCTGCGTGGACGGCTCAGCTTACTTGGGGGTCTCCCATGGGATCCATCCCATCCCCCCTGCTCCCCCACCCCGACTCGACACCCCAGGCTCTGTGCCATGGGCTCGGTCAGTCACCAGCACCGCATTTGTCCCTGCTTTGGGAGGCATCGATTTAGCATCACCCCGTTTCACAGAGGAGGAAACGGAGGCCCAGGGGGGACGACAAGTGGCCCCAGGCACACTCAGCCCGAGGCTTCCCTAAGCCTCGAGGGAGCCCCTTGCTGCCAGCCTGGGCCACTCACTCGCTCCAGCGCTTGACGATGGCCGCGTTCTTCTTGGCCTTGAGGGTGTTGCTGGCCGACTCAGAGGGGGGCTCCAGCTCACACGACAGATTGTAGCTGCAGGACACAGAGGCCGTCGTGAGGCTCCCGGGAGGCACCCTCGGGTCTCCTGCCCCGAACCTGCCTGGCGGTGGGGTCCAGACGCCCCGCCATCACCGGGCAACAGTCCGATGCTGAGGGAGATCCCACCTCGCAGCCCCACCCAGCCTCACCTCTCCGTCTCGCTGAGTCGCTCCATGGCCCGGAACCAAGCCCGGAAGTGCTCCTCGGGTGTGATGCTGTAATTGTTGCAGGCCGACTGCAGCAGCTTGATCTGGGCGATCACTTCGAATTCCTGGGACCCAGTGGGAAGCACGGGACGGTGATGGGACGGATGGGGTGCTGGGTGTGGCCCGCGGGGGGCTGCTGGGCAGGTCACGGGCTGGGGTGCTGGGCGGGGCAGGGGCCCAGGGGCCCTGGGTCCTCCCCTCCTCTCTCCTTCTTCCTTCTCAGGTCCTCTCTGTTCTAACAAACAGTCCCTCCCAGGAAGCTGTCCTTGCCTCTGGCCTCCTGCACCCCCCCTCCCTTGGGAGTGGTCCCCACCCCCCTCTTCTGTGGATCCAACTCTCCCCATAAATAGAATGGAAAGCAGGGCGCAGCCAAGGCCGGTCTCTGATTCCCACACCCCTGCCAACATGGACGGATGCAGCTGCTCACCTTCCTCCGCTTCTCAAAGTTGATGAGTCTCCCCTGGAAGGCAGACAGCCAGCGGCCATCAGAAAGCGGCCCCTTGCCCATGACCTCCCCCTGCCGCACTCAGGCTGCACTACCGACAGCACACACCAGGGGGCGCGGTGAGCACACACGCCTGGGCCTGCGGTTGGGGGGGGACCTAGGATCCAGGGGGCTTGGGCAGGGGGGCGGAGCCTCAAGGAACACTTGCCCATCCCTCTGAGGACAGAAGACTGAGGCCTCAGGCAGGAAGGCCCAGCTTGGCCACCGCTTGCCTGAGCTTGGAGGCCCAGCCTCTCTCCGCCTGGGGCCGCTGCCCAAGGGAAGGGCCGCGTGACGCTGGGCCGAACGCCGGGCAGCTCAAAGTCTCCGCAGCGGGGCACCCAGCTGTTTCCTCGCTGGTGAGCTGGGCAGGAGCCCTGGCACATGGGGGCGGCTGGGGCCCTCAGAAGAGGTATGCCCGGCGCTGAGAGCTCAGAGCTCAGTGAGGGGCACTTTCTCCTAGGGCTCCCGGCCCCCGACCCCAGTTCCCGCCGGTCGCAGCCCCCGGGGCTCACTCACATACAGATAGTCCTTCATTGCGGTGTCCAGCATCACCAGGTCTGTGAGGAACGTGCCCAGGTAGGGGACGGTGCCCTGGATGACACCCTAGGACGTGGGGGTAGGGCTGATGAGCCACGACCAGGGCCTCCCCACCGCCCAGCCTCGGCGACTCCCCCAGCCTCCCACTCAGAGCACCTGGGGGACCCTTAGCGGTCTCCCCCCAGAACCCCTCCTCGTGTCCACAGACCCTCAACCTCCCTCTGGTCACCTTCCAGGCCCAGCTCCCTGGCAAATCGCCATGGATTTGTGGTGGCTGGACCCTCCCCGCCCCTAAAGCCCACCCTGCCCCGGCTGCAATCAGCACCCTCGAGATCCCCGCTGGTCAGGGCACGGCCCTGCCAGGGGCCAGAGGACGTCAGGTCCGGCGGGCACGCTACCCACGGCAGCGGCCGGAGGGAAGGGCTGGGGCGACCCCTCCTCTCCCGACTCGGGGGCCGGCCCCCCGCCTCTCGCACCTCGAGCGCACTCACCGTCTCCTTTGGCCGCTTCTGGGCTCTCTTGGGGTTCATCTCCAGGGTGGCAAACTTGGAGGTGCCTTCCTGCCAGGGTTCAGGTCAGGGTCCGTGAGACCTTCCTCTCCTCCCTTTCCCCCCCCAGCTTGACCTTGGTCCTCGCCCACTGGTCGGAACGCTCTGCCGCCACGTGGGGCGCTCTGGCACTCACGGGGTGTAGGCACGTGGGGCCTGCGGCCCGGCCTCCCCCCCGCCTGCTTCCTGGTCTGCAAAGTGCAGCTGAGCACGGCACCCGCCCCCGGGGGTCTCCGAGGACCCAACAGCCCTCGCCCTCTCTGAGATGGGGGCCCTGCACAAAACTCGCCCACACTCCTCTTCTCCGGGCACCTCGCTGCCTCCCCGTGACTCGTGAGATCACAGGGACCCAAGGCTCGTCCTTCTTCCACTCTCCAGCTCAGGAAACTGAGGCCCCTAGAGGGCCACTGACTTGCCCAAGGTCCCAGAGAAACTCAGAGGGGAGTGGGCTCCTCCCTCCCGGCTGGAGACCTGCTCCCGCTAACTGGTCAGCGGCTCATTGGAGGCCCTGCGGTGACAGCCTGCAAGATGTCGGGATCCATTTGCGGCGCCTGCCCCAGGGCGCAGTGGGGAGTCCCCTGGGGCTCCCAGATCTGCTCACTTAGACCCACGGCCAGGCCACTCCCTGCAGTACCTCGTCCTGGGGCAGCCAGGGTGTGGCCACCTTGAGCCGCAGCAGGGACAGAAGGAGCCTCCCACCCCGGACCCCAGCCACCCAGCAGTCCGGAGGAACAAGACCTGCCGAGCCTGCCAGTCGCCCCCGCCCTACCTATTGGACAACCTCAGCTGCTCCCACACCATCCCACTCATGGGGCCTCCTGTCCCCCAGAGTACCGCCCACCGGTCCATGCACCAAAAAGATGCCAGCCCAGACAGGACGGGGACTTTTCAAAGAGACGTGCACTGAGAGCCTCCACCCTCTGCCCAGACTTTACCTTGACGAGCAGCTCCCTGCTCAGCGAGTAGTTGTTCTCATCTGAGAAAATCTCCGACAGCTTCTGAAAGGTGCGGAAGCTGTCCCTGGGGGACGGAAGGAGAGACTTGGGAATGGCAGGGACGGGGGGTGAGTGCCTATCCTTTCAGGACCGAAAGACCCAAACCCCAGACCGGTGCTTTTCACCCAGGGTTCCACTGGGCCCCGGGTGCTCTGCGGGCCGGGGGAGGAGGGCTCCGTGTGTGTGTGTGTGTGTGGATCTGTTTGGATCAGTTTGGATGTCAAGGGGACTGAGTAGTGTGGCCGTCAAGGAAACACAAGAAAACCTCCAGTGTGGCTCCGTCTAGCACCTGACAGATAGGGACACTGAGTCCCAGGGCAGCTGTGCTGGCCTAAGGCCAACGGACTTGGAGGGGCGCCCCCTTGCCAGCAGGCCGGCCTTAGGATTTGCTACTTCCTGGCAGGTCCCAGGTTCACATAGGGGACAATGCTCAGTCCCTTGGGAGGTCCCGGGTCCCTCCAGGTGGACGTTCTGCAGAGAGAGGTCTCCCCACCTGGAAACTTCTTCCCACGTCTTCTTCAGCCTGTGGATAGAGTTGCTCTGCAGGGCCGACAGGATGGCGTAGAGTGACGAGAAGTTCTTGAGAACACGGCACTCCTGGTGAGAACAGAAGGGCTGTGAGGTGCGGGTTCCGGCCCCTGGGCTCCGACCTCCCGTCCTGCGTGACAGCGATTTCCGGGGAACCCCGACGGTGCCCCTCGGCCCCCGTACGTGACACTCCAAGGGAAGAGGCTCTGAGCTCGACATGAGAGAGCACATTCAGCAGGGAGTGAATGAGCATCAAGGCAGGCGTGTATAGGAGTCAAGGCCAGTGAGCCCCTGGGAAGGGCGGGCTGGGGTCTCCGCAGCGACTTGGACCCCACACTGCCGCCCTGAGGGCTGATGAAGGCGAGAAAGGGGCTCCCCGGGGCCCCACGGAGGCATACCCTGGCCACCTCGATCCAGTGCTCCACCACCCTGGCCCTGGCCCGGGCCGTCGCAGTCCGGTCCCCCAGGCAGGTGGTGATGACGCAGTTGGCCACGCTGTTGAACTGGGTGACGGTGGCACGGACAGTGGGAGCCAGGTGTTCCTTGCCCTTCTTGTCCCGCTGCGACCAGATGGAGCCCAGGCAGTGGTAGGGCACCACCTTCTTAAACAGCTCCTGGGGGATCACGGGCAGGGTCAGCCGGCGCTGCCACCGCCCAGCTCAGCACCTACTGTTTCCCTGGTTCCGGGCAGGGTCCCTTGTCAGGGCTGGAGCTCAGGAAGAGCTGAGGATGTGGCTCGAGCCTCGCAGACCCGGGGCGGGGGCTGTGTCTCTGGGCTCGGCTTTCTGCCTACCGCGGGCGCCCAGCACGTGAGCATGACGAGCCGGCAGGGACCAGCATCTGGCATTTTAAGCAGCCCCTCCTTCACTAACCGCGAGCACCAGAAAGTGGCCCACAGCTGTGCATACCAGGTGGCACCTTCAGTCTGGCATCGTGGATCAGGCCAGCCCCCCCGACCCCATTCAGATGCATGCTCAATGTGGGTGCTCGGCTGAGGGGCTTTGTCTGCCATCTGCTGTGAACTCCAGGAAATGGTGGGCGCCTCATAGGTGCCGAGGCTGGTGAGGCCTCCTGGGCAGATTTTGGGGTGACCCACGGAGCTGGACAAGCCACAGTGAGCCCCACCCCGCACCGACCGGGCCAGGCCCCGCCCCCAGCCTTCTGCTGCCCCGTCTCATTTAACCCATCATCGCAGTGCAGAGGGGTGGGGTGGGGAAGGTCCCATCTCCACATGCACAGTCGAGAGATCAAGCAGGAATGTTGGAACTGGGATCCAGACGGAGGAATGGACCAGAAGCTCGAGGAAGGTGCTCCCCTGCCCTGCCCGGCTGACAAACGTGGCTCACCGCATCCATCAGCGTGAACTGCTCTGCCACCAGGTCGGGAGCGAAGGCCAAGAGGTGAGGCTTCTCGTTCAGGCCATTTTCTGCAGCCACAGGTGAAGGCCAGGGGGGCTCGGGTACTGGAGCTGCCTCTAGTTCTAGAGTTTGTGAGAGAGCGGCCTCTAGCTCTAGAGACGGTGCTGAAGCCGGCTCTAGCTCTGGTGCCGGAGCTGGTGCTGGAGCCGGTGCTAGAGCCGGTGCTGGAGCGGGTGCTGGAGCCGGTGCTGGAGCCAGCTCTAGCTCTGGTTCTGGAGCTGGTGTTGGATCCAGCTGTAGCTCTGGTTCTGACTCTGGCGCTAGAGCCGGCTCTAACCCCAGCGCGGGTGCTGAAGCTATTGCCGGAGGCAGCTTTAGCTCCGGAGCTGGCACTAGATTTGGTGCTGGCGCCAGCTCTAGTTCTGGAGCTGGAGCTGGTGACAGAGCTATGGGAGAAGAGAAGTTTATAGGGGTCTTTGCAGACACAGAACCCACCCCGGAGTCTCCCAGAGAAGCTCCAGCCAGGACCCCAACCCAGGGCCTGCAGGCTCCTGGCCCCACCCCAGCCCCTGGGGGCTCCTCCCAGGGCAGCCCAGCACCGACCCGGCCCCTCCGGACACCCACATCCCCCAACCCCAGCCTCCTCACCCTCGGGCTCGGCCTCCGGGAGCTCTGCGTGCTCCAGCTGGGCCAGTAGAAGGTGGGCACGGCGCTCAAGGTCGGACCCGGGCATGTTGAGCTGCACGTAGGCCACCAGCTGCTTGAGGCAGGGAAAGTCCGGGGGCTCACAGAAGTCCTCCGAGTACTGGTCCAGCCAGGTGCCCAGAATGGAGGAGATGGCACTGCAGGGAGGGGCAGACAGCAGTCAGAGGCCCGGCCTTGCCTTCCGCACAGCCCCCTGCGGCGCCCCTGGGGCACTCCCTCCAGAGGCCGGGCACCCCCGAGCCCACCCCACTGGCCATGCAGGCGGGAGCAGTTCCGGTGAGCAGGCGAGGGCCTGGCCGTCTCCACCGGCGGGAGCCCTCCATCGATGGTGTGAGCGCCCCTGCCTTCCTCAGGAGGCCTGACCCTCCCTCCCCTCTGTCCGTCTAGGGCCTTCTTGCTGCACCATGAACTCCAGGGGGGCGGAGGGGTGCCGTGTCTGCTCTGTCTCTGCCCTGGCCGCACACAGCAGGCGCCGCCTAAGTGCGTGAGGAGGAGGGAAGAGGCAGTGTGCTCCCGCCCAGCCTGCGTGGGCTCCCGGGGCCCCTCATCCCCAGCTCCTGCACCGACGGCTGCCGCACTGCCTCCGAGGCACGTGCGTGCCTCCCCTTCCCACGGACACTGTTCTCAGGAGCTGGTGTCCAGCCTGTCCAGCCCCACGTGCGGCTGGACTCAAGGGGACTGACGTGTGAGGGGTGAGGAGGTGGCCCCCACACCTCCTTCCTGGGACCATGGGTCAGG
Source organism: Proteles cristata cristata (assembly GCA_017311185.1). NCBI lineage: Eukaryota > Metazoa > Chordata > Mammalia > Carnivora > Hyaenidae > Proteles > Proteles cristata. The sequence goes on along the minus strand of JAESUZ010004339.1, from coordinate 42,398 downwards.
GCAGGCAGGGCTGGGGTAGGCTGTGGGGGGAACCCACTCTCTCAGGGGCCAACCTCAGCCCCCAGCCTCCCCTCTGCTCCCCAGGGCCCAGGACCCCAGCCAACAGCTGTCTGACTCCTTTTCTCCTGCAGGAGAGGCCCCCACACCTCGGGCCTCCGGCAGGAACCGCGGTGTGTGGGAGCCGGGGCCTGCCGGGCGCCCCCGCCCCCTCCCGACCTGTCCCGCCCCTTGGAGCCAGGGGGATCTGCCCATCCGATCTCAAGTCCACTCACTTTTTGAGTTGGTCCTGGGGTCCGCCGTCCTCGTCAGAATAAGGAAAGATGCATCCGTATCTAGAGGAGGCCGTGAGGGCATCACATCTACCGTACCTGCTATGATGTCTAGGGTTACTGGCTGACTTCTGGACCAGAACGGAGGCCCGGGAGGGCAGGGAGCCTTGTCTGGATTATGCTGAACGTCTAGAAGGGGCTTTCGGTCCCCTTGCCGGGCAAATGAAGCCCAACCAGCACCTTTCAGACATGCTGGGGGATTGGGGCTCCCAGGATGGGGTCCCCGTGAGGAATCTAGGGTGAGAGCAGCTTTGCTCCAGGCACGGGATACCCCGGGCTGGAGGCCGAGAGGAAGGGCCGCAGCCCCCGGCACCGCCCTCCACGGGCCGGGCACAGGGCTGGGCGGGACTGGCCCGACAGCGGGACACAATCCCACGTGGGGCGGTCCTCCTGGCACCCAGGGTGCCTGAGGCTCAGAGAGATGGAGAGCGGGAGGGGGCGGGGAGCCGCTGGGCCGCGCGGGGGCCACACTCACCTTTTGAACAGCAAGTCCAGCACCTGCTGGGTGGTGGTGAAGGCTCGGTATGTGCACAGGAAGACGGTGACGTAGGAGAGGTCGCTGCTCTGGAAGGCAGGCACCAGGTGCTCCACCAGCTTCTCCAGCGTGCCGGCTTTCACCGTGCGCACCTTGCAGGTCTCATACAGGCTCAGGGCCGACTCGTGTTCACACTGGGGTGGGAATTCAGAAGCTCAGATGAACTCCCCAGGGCTCCGTGACTCGTGGTGGGAGCGGAGCCCCACATGCCCCCAGCAGACCATGGTTCCCGGCTTCAAAAGCGGAATCGGAGGGGCATCTGAGTGGCTCAGTCGGTTAAGGCGTCCGACTTCGGCTCAGGTCACAATCTCACGGTTCGTGGGTTCGAGCCCAGCATCAGGCTCTGTGCTGACAGCTCAGAGCCTGGATCCTGGTTCAGATTCTGTATCTCCCTCTCTCTCTGACCTTCCCCTGCTCACTCTGTCTCTCTCTCAGAAAAAAACTAAAACATATTAAAAAAATGTTTTTTTTTTTTTTAAAAAGGGGGAATCAGAGATGAAGAGGGCTAAAAAAATAATACTAACCCAGCGCTTTGAGGTCATTCTGTTAGCAGAACTTAAAACAGCCCCTTTGTATATGATGAGCATCGCTCCCATGAGCCCTGGCAAAGCCTGCCCATTCTAGAGATGTGAACATGGAGGCTTATTCTGGGGCGAGAAGAGACATGGGACGTTCAGCGCAGCCCTGGGGAAATGGCTGTGGGAGGGCATCAAGGTCAGGTTCCAGAGCACTGAAGGCGGTATCACCGTGACAACAGGCTTCCCTTCTGGAATGCTGTGCAGCTGAGTCCGGCCCTACCTCTGGCCTGGAGAGGTCACGGGGCTGTGCTCCAGGAGACAGTAAGGTATACAGTAGCCTCAGCCTCTGCCCCTTTTGGGTAAAATTAGCCCTTCCAAGCAAGGTGATGCGGAAGGGCTTGCGGGTCTACAAGGGTGGGCTCACGGCCCCTGACACAACCTGCGGCCAGAATTAAAACAAGAAAACCTAGGGTAAGATACAAAATCACTTGTGGCCAAACATGGCAGAAAAGTGTCTTTGTTGTGCTTTTTGAAAAGGATCTTTGGTGGGGGGGCGGTGCCTGGGGGGCTCAGTCAGTTGAGCGCCCAACTTCGGCTCAGGTCATCATCTCGCAGTTCGAGCCCATCGGGTTCTGTGCCGATAGCTTGGAGCCTGGAGCCTGCTTTGGATTCTCTGTCTTCCTTTCTCTCATAAATAAATAAACATTAAAAAATGTCTTTAAATATTAATGTTTTAACAAAAAGTATTTTTTTGAAAAAAATTTTTTTTTTACGTTTATTTATTTTTGAGAGACAGAGTGAGAGTGAGGGAGAGGCAAAGAGAGGAGGAGACACAGAATTGGAAGCAGGCTCTGGGCTCTAAGTTGTCAGTCCGATGCAGGGCTTGAACCCATGGACTGTGAGATCATGACCTGAGCCGAAGTTGGACACTTAACCAACTGAGTCCCCCAGGTGCCCCCAGAGAGTCTTTTGTTGATGTTGATCAAGTCTGTGCAGAGTGATGCTTCTGGCTGAGCTCAGGACCAGAGAGTGGGGAGAGGGAGGCCACGGAATCCCATGTTCCTCTGGGAGGGGGGCTGTGGGGCCTTCAGGCAGGAAGGCCCTGCGAGGGAGCCCAAGAGAGTGGCTGAGTGGTATCTGGAACCCGGGCCTTCACTCACCCCGAGCCAGCGTTGGCCCTTGGTGGCACCATGGTGTGCCTGCACCTTCCGCAGGGAGATGGAGTAGATGACCCCGTTGACCAGCTCCTCGCCAATCTCCTGTGTGCAACTCTGTAGGGACAGCGCCCGGCCACCGGACGGAGGCATCAGTCAAGGGCTGTCCCTGTGAGCCTCCAGTCCCCAGCTGAGGCCCAGTGTCCACACAGGTCCCCCAGGCCAGGATTCAGTGGGCCGCTGGCGCCAGGGCTCTCCGGGGCTGGCAGGTGCACACCGCCCCCGGCTTCCCCACCCCCACCCCGCCAGCCACAAGCTACGGATGAACAAGACAAGCCCCCCAGGCTCCCGGACCCCCAGCAACGTGTTTGTGACACCCAGAAGATGCAGAAGGGCCCTGAGAAGGTGCCCATGTCTCCCAGCACCCCCCCCACCCCCACCCTGCCCCTGACCTCCCACGTCAGCATCCTGGCCCAGCCCTGGAGTCAGCAGCACGGGTCTGGGGCAGGTGTTGGGCATCCCCGAAGGCCACATCCGATGCCACTTCCTTCCCTCTCTGCTCATTCAGGCCCTGGCTCTTTCTTGGGTAATAGAGGAGTTTCCCTTCCCTGTCCGTCATCACGTGCATGGGGACAGAGTAAAAAAAAAAAAAAAAAAAGAGGAGGAGGCAGGCATCTGGGCAGATGACTGGGCTTTCACGGGACCCAAAACCACAGGGCTGTAGTGAGGACAGGAAGGGGAGGTCATCTGGCTGCTCCCTGGACCTGGAGCAGAGAGGAAATGCCCTTGTTTTAGGGGACAGCCACCCCTCCCACTGAGCAGGCTGGCCTGGGGGCTGTGACCGTCCAGCCCTGGCTAAGGCCACTTCGCCTCTCCCACCTGCCCCTGTGCAGGAAAGGGCAAGCCTGCGGTGGGAAGGGGACCTCTGAGAGGTCAGGGAGGAGCCAGGACGTGCCAGCTGGCACAGGGCCACGTTGCACGGTCCTTACCCACAGCTAGGTGTGGGTCGCTGCCCAGACCCGAGGCGGGCATAAAGAAGACCCAGGCGAACGCGCCTTCCCTGAAGCCCTCGGCCTAAGCTGGGCCCCTGCTGCACCCCTGGGGGCAGCGATGGGGCACCCGAGCCTCCCGCCTCCTGCCCGCCCTTGAGGGCCCCAGGGGCTGCCCTCAGGAAGGCCGCTTCCTCTGACCTGCGGCCGGCTACCCACTCTTGGCACTATGCCAACGGGGAAGCCACAGCGACCACATTCTCTCTGGAGAGACAGCCAGCCGGCTTCTGGGAAGTTAGCGGGAACCACAGGCAGGGGTCACCCCGACTCTGAGCAGCACCTCCCACGCCCCTCAAAGAGCCAAGGCACGTGGAGGTCCGGCCCTTCCACCGAGGAAGGGAAACTCCACAGGCTCACTTTCCCTTTCCCTGCCTGGAAGAGGCCTCACAGGAGACAGGCTTCCGGGACCAGCTGTCCCCCTGCCGGACTGGGGCCCCATCACCCCACATGTGCTCAGGGACCAAGCCGAGGCTTGGCTGGGGGGGCCTGCCCTTCTCCAGGGTTTTGGAGCCACACTTGACCCAGCTGGGAACCAGTCTGTGTCCCGGACACCCGGGCTGGCGGCAGCGATGTGGAGGTCCCCACGCAGGACCCACCCGCCAGAGGGCAATGAACTTGAACTCCCAGTGGGGCTCCATCAAGGCCGGCCATGGCAGGGGCTGCGGCCAGGCAGTCGCCGGGCCCCCCGGCGGGTCCAGAGAGCAGGCGCTGCAGTGAGCCACTGGCCTCAGCCTCGCTGGCAGCAGCTGGCCTGTGCGTCACATGGTCCCCGAGCCCCGCCCCCACCCCCAGGGGCCCCCTTGGCAGTGGGGAGTGGGGGGCAGGGCGGGACGCTGAGAGGGACAGACTGGAGTCACTGCCCTGTCACACAGATGGGGAGCTGCTCTAGCTCCCTCACGCAGCAGAACAAAACAGCCGCTCAGAGCAACGCGAGGCAGGCGCCATCGAAACCAAGAGAGGACAGGGGCCCAGGTTCCCAAGCAAACTGCCCCAGGGCCTGGGCAGAAACTGGCAGACTGGGGCGTTTGTTTCCAGCTCCTACCCCCTTCCAGGGACAGAGAAGGAGTGCAGCCAGCAGCCTGGCATCTGTCCTCCAGGACCCTCTGGGGCAGGAAGGGCAGGGCCCCGGCGCCTGGGGCGACCCTGGGCACCCTGTTGGCAGAGTGGACAGCATCAGGCCCGGGAGCAGGCGGCCCGGCGAGGGCAGGGTACTGGTGAGGGGGGCTCCTGGGGGAGAATGGGAGCGGCCTAGCAAATGGCAGATGTCCCAAGGGGAGGCTTCTGTAGGGAAAAGAATGCCACAGGGATGGCTGTGTCCTTGGGGGGCCGGTGTCCCCAGGTCCCTGAGACCCAGTTGGCAGCCACGTATCACATGCTGCCTGACCTTCCACAGCTTGGTTCAACTGGGGACGGGGGGTGGTGCTCCCAGGCCCCCGGCAGCAGGGGCACCTCTGTGCCCCGCCCTCTGCTGTCCCTCTGAGTACAGCCCAGAGCCCCAGGGACAAGGAGAAACGGCCTGGGTGGCATCTGGTAGTGTGTCACCTGATCAGCCTTCTCAGGGTGACAGGCCAGCAGGATGCCTGTCCCCAGCTGACTGCAGGCCAGGCCCCATTCCCTCAAGGGAGAAGAATGGGGTGGCCTGCTCCACCCCCTATCTCTGGATAGACCTGAGGGGATCTACTGGCTTTCCCCTAGCCCTCGCCTGGCCCGCAAGGCGGCTCGCGCCTGCATGTCTGCAGATGGCACAGCACCTTCCTTCCGATCACCCCCTCGGTCCCTCTCGGGTATGCCTTTTCCGGGGAAGCCACAACGAGGGGCCATTAGGGGCCTCCAGACCCACAGAGGCCTCTGCCTCGGACTGGCTTCTCCTAGGAACCTGGTCCAGGGCTGTGGCGGACGAAGAAGGGCCCAAGCTTGTACCACAGTGTTCTGTCTCCTCTTTGGGCCATACATGGAGACCTTGTCACACTCGGGCAGGGTGGGGGCCACCACCCAGGGTCACTGACTCACGGAGGTTACCCCAGGCCCTCACCTGGACACGGGCCACCACCCTGCGGCCCTGGGCACATGAGGCCCCTCCCCAGCACCCACCAGACCCCAGGGTGCCGCCTCTCCTGAAAGGCTCTGCCTTCCAGCTCTGCTCAGCCTCTCTGGCCCCGGCCTCAGTGAGCTTGTCTGTGAAATGGGGAAAGAAGCAACGGCTCCCTACAGGGCAAGACTAGGGGTTAAGGGAATGCACACAGCGTGCCCAGCTCAGCACCTGGCACGTGAAAGCGCCCAGGAAGTGTGGGCAGGTGACCTTGTTGCTACTGAGCAGCACCCCCAGGGGGTGCTGACAGTTGGCGGGAAAGCCCTGCGGGCGCCTGAGGGAGGCTGGCCAGAGCCCTGGGAACCCGGAGGAGGGCCAGTGCGGAAAGGGCAGGAGAGGGAGGTGGCGTCCTAAAACTGCCCGAGCCAGCCCTGCAGCCTTTCGAGTTTTCGGCCTTTTGCTCAAATGCAGGAGCCACAGCAAGAAAAGATCAGAGGGCCTGATCAGCCCTCCCCGGATCCCAGGCTCCTGGGGCAGTTTAAACATGCATCCCACACCCGTTCACAGAGTGGAGGCTGAGGATCTGGGCTGAGGAGACAACCTGGACTTTTCAAGTCCAAGTCCTGGTTCATCTCTTAGACCATAAGCTCCAAAAACTGAGGAAGAAAAAGGTACCTCGTGTGCAGCAGGGCCCTGCCTTCAAGCTTTTGTGGGCGTCCTGCACCCTGAGCCTGGTGGTACAGACAGGACCAGGTGGGGACCTGAGGTCACTCCTCGACGGGGGAGAGGCACATTTCTGCCCCCCCAACACTGCATCCCATAGACACAAGGGGACCTTTGCTGGGGACCCTGCAAGGCCAGGGAGCTTGGGGACCCCAGCAGCTGGAGTCTGGGGACTAGCCTCACGGAACCCCCAAAGAGGCTGTCCCTAAGAACCCTTGCCATCAGCCCAACTCCGGTCACTCATCGGCATTTAAAGAGAAAGAAGTCTGGGGTGCTTGGGGGGCTCAGTCAGTTAAACGTCCGACTTCATCTCAGGTCACGATCGCCTGGCTCATAAGTTCGAGCTCTGCATCGGGCTCTGTGCTGACAGCTCAGAGCCTGGAGGCTGCTTCAGATTCAGGGTCTCCCTCTCTCTCTGCCCCTCCCCTGCTCACGTTCTATCTCCCTATCTCTCGAAAGTAAATTAAAAAACAGAACAGATTTTAAAGAGGAAGAAATGTGCCTTGAGCGGGGAGGAGTGAGGGCGCTCCCAGGCTGGCCCTGCCCACCCCAACCCCGCCCTCCTGTCCACCCGAGGCCGGCTCCTGACTGTCAGGCTAGAGGCCACCACACATCGGGCCTTTGAGGGAGTGTAGCTGGTGACAGCTGAGGAGGAGGGTGGCCTGCTCCCCAGGGGGTGCAGGGCAGGGCCAGCGGAAGGTCCAGTCCAACCACAGCGTCCGACGTCTGTGGGCATTGCTGGGCGCACACTCCTCACGTTTGACTCCCCCCCACCCCCCCGCCAATGCTTCACCTGACTGAAGGGTGAGAGTGAGGGAAGAACTGGGCGGGGAACACACAGGTCAGCAGCCAGGGATCGGCGGCCGGGGCACAGATTGAAACTTCAGCCTATGACCCTCCTGGCCAGGCCTGGCCGCTGCCCTGCTCTACTGTGGCCGCCGCACTCAGAGCCTCAGAGCAGAGTCCAGAGAGGGGGAGGCCTTCTGTACAGGACCCAGCCCGTCAGGGATGGTGGGGCCCAGAGCCTGCACCTTTCCACACAGGTGGGCTGGGGGAGGGTAGGTCGGGGGTCCTGCCTCGGGACCCTCAGGTCAGCTACAGGCCTGAGAAGCACCGCATCCACTGCACCCAGGAGCAGCGCAGCCCAGCCCCAGAGCCCCGGGCCCGGGCACCTTGTCAGACAGCACAACCATGGAGGCCACCACCCATTTGGCTCTGATACTGCATCGGGCACTGCAGGGACTGCTTGCCAGGCTGCCTCTCTCAAGTCTCCATCTGAACCCTTAGGCGAAGAACTGGTATCAGGCCCATTTTCCAGATGAGGGAACTGAGGCTCAGGGCTGGGGAACAGGTCCAGGGCTGCAAGGGGCCCCGCATGCCAATGCTGCCTCTCAGTTTCAAAGGACATTCTGCCTCCAGGTGAGACTGCCCAGCGCTGCTGTCTAACCGTCCCCCGGGGCGGAGAGGGAAATGCCGAGGCAGTACCCGTATCCCGAGAGCTCCCCAAACACAGGCCCTTGAGCCAGGTGCCCCTGCCTCGCTCACCAAGCAATCTCTCAGCTATTCATCTGCTTCTCCTTCCCCAAGGCTGTGGGTCTCTGCTCCCATCCCCGGAGAGGCGAGTGGGGAGTCACTTCGCTAGGGCTGCGTGTCCGGGAACACTGCGTCTCTGCGCCCGGGACACGGTGACCACAGCATGGTACTGAACCACAAAAGCCATCGGATCGGGTGCCCAGCAGCCCCCAGGAGCCAGTCCTTGACTGCCTGGGGCCACATCCCGAAACCGCCTCCACTGTCTTGCTCAGAGGCTGCCAGGGGGCAGTGCCTGGTTACTCCAACCCTTTCTACCCGGCAGTGAAGACCGGGGCTGGAAACACACGTCCAAATTCCAGGTTGAGGATGGAACGGAGCCCCGCCTGTGAGCAGTCTCACCTCTGCTGCCCCAGGGGGGCAGCTCAGCAGAAGGAATGGCGGGGGGGTGGTAGGGACTCCGTACCAGCCAGCCTGGCCCCCCCCTTCCTCTTCTCTTGCGGTCTATGGGGGCCCAGCAGGTGGCAGTCAGTCCCCTCCTTAACTTGATTCGCCCTGCAGCCTATAGGCCACCCCCTCCCAGTTAAGAAGCCCTCCTCAAAGACTGCAGTGTGCAGATAGATCAAGACCCCGTCCCACCCAAGGCTATGCCTCTAGGACCTCCCGTGTCAAAGGCAAATGAGCACTGAGGTGAAACTGAAGAGCTGCACAAAGTGTGACCAGGAGAATAGACAACCGGGGCGGGGAGACTCTATTTCTGCCAGAAGAACAGAGAAGCCCTCCTCGTTCTATTCCATCCAGACAGTGCTCAGACCTTACAGTCACATGGTGTGGGTCAGAATCCCATCTCTGCCACTCACTAGCCTGGGGAGTTTGTGCAATCTAACTTCTAGGGCCTCAGTTGTTTCATCTGTGAAATGGGCAAGCGACGATCCTGGCAGCAAAGAGACAATAATGCATGTGTGTTACTTAGCGCGGGGCCTCCTACAAAGTGCTGGCTCATACGAGCTATGATTTTAAACCTCTGGGGTCCAGCACTGAGCTTGCTTCTTCCTAGAAGCCCTTCCCAGTGTCCTTTGGTCCAATGAACTTTTGCCTTCCTCTGGTCTATAGGCATCGCTACTCTTCACTTGCCCGGGGGCTTCTGAGCTGCCTGGACTTAGTTCTGTTCCCCCAGATAGCTCCCTTGCCCTCCCCTTCTCTGATCCTTGCGCTGCGCTCTCGAATACAGCAGGCCCCCGGCAAAGAACAGCCCACATTCAAATCCTGGCTGCGTGTCCTTCTTGGCTGGGTGTACGTTAAAATCAGCGACTCCACGTCTCTGACTCCCGCTTCATCTGCTATAAAGTGGGGTCGATGATTACTCTGTGGGGTTGGTCAAAGCCAGCTGGAGAGAGGGGTGGTGCCTGCAGCCAGTACACGCTGCACCCTGCCTGGCCAATGCAGCAGCCTGCCCAGGGATGACGGCATGTGCCAGGTGACCGCCAGAAAGCAGAGAGCCCCTCAGGCCAAGCCGGGTCAGCAGTGACTTGGTTTTCTCCAACACGATGACGAGTGGATGCCCAGATGTGCAAGGACATCTGGCAGCCCAGAGAGGAAAGGGTTGGGTGGAGGCGTGGTGGGGAAACGGGGACAGGGGAGGGCAAGCAGAAACTGCCTGGTGGTTTCCAGACAGGACAGTGACCACGAGCGGGGCCGCTTCAGTTCTGGCTCGCTACAGAGACCAGGAAATCAGCCCCAGGATGGTTGGGGGTGGGGGGGCACACTGTATTGGCAGGAGGGACAGGGACTTCCCCGGCCCCCCCTCCCTTCAGCCCATGGTAAATGGTCATTGTGTTCGGTTTCCGGCAGTGGCCTCCTCTTCTGCCAGAACTTCTGCCGGTTTTCCTGCCCCAGCCAGAAGCTTCCCCTTTGATTTCTAAACAGCAGCCATGGCCTGGATCTCAGCGCTGAGGCCTGGTGAGGGAGAGCAGCCGCGAAAGAGGGAGACGGAGAGGGGGAGGGGGAGCGGGGAGCTGGAGGCAGGGCAGACCTCTGGGGCAGGGGTGAGGGCTCAGCTCTGCTTCGCCTTGGGTTCCTCTGGGACGCGGATGGACAGAGAGGGAGGAACAGAAGCCACCAGAGGCCGCCCCCCCAGGCCAGGAACCGGCCCGGCCCCTGTGCGCTCGCACACGCACGCTGGACCCTCCCAGCACACAAAGCCGGAGCCGCTGCCAGCCGTAATGAAAGTCAGACGAGCACTGGGCTGGGGTCAGGCTCCCACCCCCCCCTCCCTGGGGGCCGCTCACCCCCAAAGAAGACGGAGCTGTGGGTGGATGTGGGTTGGAGGACTCGCCCACCCCACGGTCCGCCAAGCTCCGGAGGAGCCTCCCAGGCCCACGGTCCCCTCAGCCAGAGCGCCCGCCCCGTCGTCCCCCCTGGGGGCACGGAGATGGGCTTTCTCCTCAGGCAGACACACATGTAGGCCCTGTCTAGGCTCTGGGGACACACACGGGCACAGCCCCAGGCTGGCAATCTCCAGCCTTTCCAAGGTCCTGTGGCCTTAAGTGATGGAAGGGGAGCGGGCGCCAAGTGGGGGGGGCTCTAACCAGGAGGGGCTCCAACTTCACTGTTAAGGCTCTGGCTTGGCCTAGATGTGCCCTGAGCCCCCAGACCCAGGGACAGCCTCTGCCCAGGCCCCACACCCGGGCAGAACGGGGTAAGGGGACCCGTTCCTGGATTCTGCTAGACTCTCTACACTCAGGTGCAGAGGCAGGCGGGAGGCGGAGACCCCACGACCCACTGGGCCCCCTGCCCAGAGCACACCAGAAACGAACCCCCCAGCCCGCACCTAGGTATCACACCCCCACTTGTGACAGGCACCTGCCCCTTTTCTGAACCCTCCCAAATCCTTATGAATTCAGGGTGTCGGCGTAGTTTCTGGTCAACCAGAAATGAGTCACCCCGTCGGCCTGAGAGGCCTTTCTGCCAACCCCACTGCCTGGACACCTAGCCGTACAGGTTGCTGCCTGTCTGCCCTCCACCCTGCTTCTCCCCACCGGATCCCCGGTCTGCCCCCAAGGTGTGTTGTCTGGAAGGCCCCTGTAGTCCCAGCTGACTCGGGGGACTCTGCCATCCTAACCGCTAGCTCACCACCTGCATCGCGGGGCCTAAGCGCTGGTGCAGGCACGGCCCCTGCTGTCAGAAGCTCACAGACGTAAACAGTGACAGCGCCGGGAACAGGTCTACCTAGGCTGCAGGAGCGCGGCGCTGGCACATCGAGAGGCTCGGTGGGGCCAGGTCCTGGGACAGATGGTGGAGTCGGGGGAGGGGGGACCACCTAGTCCCGGCTCTGGTCCCCAAATTGTTGGACCTTTTGTGCGGCGGCCCCCACGCCCCCCTCGCCGCGCCCGCTTTTGTGCGCAAGGCCCCTCCCCGGCCCGCTCACCCACCTCCAGGCGCGGCAGGTCCGGGTCGAGCTGCGTGAAGCTGTGCAGCACCACCGGGCAGCTGTCGGGGCCGCCCACCTCCAGGCGCACTGCGTCCCACACGCTGCGACTCCGCCGGGAGCCCGGAAACAGCGGCTCGGCGCCGCCCGCAGGCCCGGCCGCCTCGGCCCACATGCGCTGCACCATGGACGGCTCGGGCGCGCGGCCGGCCGGCCGGGCCGCGAGACCCGAGGCGGCGCGGGCGCGGGCCGGCCCGGCGCGCGGCGGCGGCGGCGGCGGCCCGCGCGGCTCGGCGCTGCTGCTCTCTGCGCCGGCGGCGCGGCGCCGCGGAGGTCAGGCCGGGGGCGGGGCCCCGGGGCGGCCGGCGGCGCGGGGGGCGGGGCCGGCGAGGCCGGGGGCGTGTGAGTGCGCGCGCGTCCTCGCGGGCCTGCCCTAAGGGTGGCCCGGAGTGCGTGCTGTGCGTGCCGTGGGCCCGCGGTCAGGCACCCTGCGTGGGCGCGCGCGCTGCGGCCGTGCCTGCGTGGTGTGGGTGTGGAGTCGTGGTCGAGCCGCCCTGGTGTCGGACCTGCCTCCCGCGAATTCCTGTTAAGTCTATAGCTCTGTGGCCTTGGACAAATTGCTAAACCTCTCTGAGCCTGTTTCTCCTTCGGAGAGGCTCGCAGCGGGGAAGTGATGTACAGCACAGAGCCGGTGCTGCGCCTGGCGCTGTGCTCCTGAGTCCTGGAATGGTGGCTGTGTCTTCAGTGCACACGTGCGCGTAAAGTCCTCCGGGTTATGTGTGTGTTTGGCGTGTGGGGAGAAGCCTGTCTTGCTGGGGCCTTTGCTGCGCCATTACCTTTCAGCCCTGGCGATACTCCCGGCCTCCCCAGAACCGGTCTCCCACCACTGGGCCGCACTTGGTCTGTTTGGAAGACGAGAGGCCAAGACCAGACTACACACTCCATAAGCAGACCGTGTGTACCCGCTGAGCGCCAAGCCTCAGCTATCCAGGGAAAGCGGGGCCCCAGCATGGGCAGCTTGAGGACCATCCAGCCGTGAGGCAAGGCCTTGACAAGGACCGGCAGCAAACTTACTTGGCAGTTTCTATTAAAGGTATTAAAAACACTCACGCCCTTTGATTCAATGATCCACGGGTAGGGATTCACCCGAAAGAAGCGATCGGGGGAGGGGCATGGATCTCTGTATGGAAACCTGGATTAGAGCTGTCCCAAACCGAGGGGCCTGGGGGGCTCGGTCAGTTAGGCATCCAACTCTGGATTACAGCTCAGGTCATGATCTCATGGTTCGTGGGTTTGATTCCCACATCGGCTCTGCACTGACAGCATGGAGCCTGCTTGGGATTCTCTGTCTCCCTCTCTCAAATACATAAATAAATAAATAAACAAACTTTTTTTTTTTTTTTTTTTTTAAATAGGGGCTCTTGGGTGGCTCGGTTGGTTGAGTGTCCAACTCTTGGTTTCAGCTCAGGTTATAATCTCACGGTTTTGAGGTGGAGCCCCACATCGGGCTCTGTGCACTGATCGCCCAGAGCCTGCTTGGGATTCTCTCCCCTCATCCCAAGCTTTGTGCCCCTCCCTCGCTCATGCGTGGGCGTGCTCTCTCTCAAAATAAACTTAAAAATCTTTTTAAATTAAAAATAAATAAAGCAAGATGGGTAGATTTAGTTTGGGGTGGAGATCCCTACGAGGCTGTTTAGGAAGCTTCTGGGCTCTGTCACCCGGGAGGGTGAGAGGTGGGTGGTGCACATTTAGAGGAAGGAGGTCCTCAAAGAGTGACAGAAGGGTGACCTGGCCACTGGCCCCTGCCCTCTGACTAGAAGCTCCTCTTCCACTCCTCCTGGGGCTAAGCTCTCGGTGCTGCCTGGGAATTCTGAGCCGATTCAGCACGAGCCGGCCCTCACTTATCTCTCTGCTCTCTTTATCTCCTTCTCCCAGGGAGGGGCCTGGGAAGCCAGCTCCCACCCATTTTACAGCTGGAAAGACTGGGGGTTGGGGGAGTGCACCTGATACCAGTGCATCTCCAACCTTGAAGGGCTAGGTGCTGGGGTTGGGGCCCAGGTAGGCTGGAGAGGTGAGGAGTGGGGAATTCCATCACAATACCACCACCCCCCCCCCCGCCCCAGCCCAGCCCAGCTGGCTGGGCTGCCTCCCATCCCAGAACCTGCACCTCATCTGCAGGTTGGGGGTGGGGTGGTGTACGCTTCACTCGACCAGTCTCTCTGGTCCACATCTGTCTGTTTTCACAAAGTCCCCTTCCCGGCCTTGTTCAGCCCCCACTTCAGGGCTCGCCTCGGGGGTCTTGGCAAACCTGCCCACTCACTGCTGCAGCTGCACGCCCGTGAGTGTGCACATGGGCACATGCATACACACCCTAGCTCCCAGGTGCTCCCAGGTGTAGCACAGAGGGCAGGTTCAGACATTGAAATGCCTGGGTTTGAAGCCCAGCTCCACCCTTCTCTTACTCTGTGACTCCTTTACCTCCAGGCAAATCACCTCCCCTCCAAGTCAGGTATCTCCGGTGTAAAAGGGATAACTAACGAGACAGCACAGACGGGAGCCCCTCGCACAGGTGCTTGGTGCCCCCAAGTCAGACGGGCCAGAGACTCTGCCCCACACTGTCCATGACAGCGGCTGCGAGTCACAGGGCACTACCTGCATGCAGGACCCTCTCCTGAGCCCTAACATGCCTCCCTTCGTGATCCTGCCCCAGAGCGGGGACCTTACCAGGACAGGGGCAGCCCCAAAGCGGGGATCGGGCCAGGAGGTGCTCCCTCACAGAACAGAGCCATCCACAAACTGTTCTTGCCAAAAACGAAACACGCATCCCACCAGGCGTGTGTGTGTGTAAGTACCATTTGGGGGAATTTCAGGGGACGGGAACACGCTGAACACACGGTGAGGACGCAGTCCACAGGCTCCAGACTGAGAATCTACAGGACAGGGGCACCTGGGTGGCTTAGTCGGTTAAGCGTCCGACTTTCGCTCAGGTCATGATCTCGCGGTTCGTGGGTTCAAGCCCCGCGTCGGGCTCTGTGCTGACTGCCGGCTCAGAGCCTGGAGCCTATTTCAGAGTCTGTGACTCCCTCTCTCTCTAACCCTCCCCTATTCACACTGTCTCTCTCTCTTTCTCCTAGAAATAAATTTTTTAAAAAAAGAATCTACAGGACAAACCACCCAGTTTCTTCAACAAATACATCCCAGGGGAAAAAATAAAGGGAGAACCATGGATTAAAGGAAAACTGAGAGACATGGCCAACACCAGCATGTGGATTGTGTTTTGTGATTTGCGCAGGGCAACTATTAAAAAAGAAAACAAAACAAAAACCTAAGGGACCATTGAGATTATGTGAACACTGCTGGGTATTTGAAGATAGTCAGTATCACTTTCTGGGTGTGATCATGGTATTGCAGTTACTATTAGAGTAACATACTGGGATTTTTACAGATGGAATGAGGTGCCTGGGACTGTCACAAGCCTTGTCCCTGCAGGGGACAGCAGGACACGGGGTGGTGATCAGAAACAAGAGTGTCCTTGCACTGGCGTGGTTAGAGCTGGGGATGGGTTTATGCACTCTCTCCATTTTTGTGTCTATTTGGAATCTGCCATCACAAAAGTTAAAAAAGAAGTAGGACAGAGTTTGAGACTCCCCTCCGTGCCCCTGAGGCTCCCAGCAGCCATCAAGGGAGGGCAACAATCTTCAGACCCCAAGGCATGGCGGTGACACATGGCCAGCCCCACCGTGTTCCATGTTCCCCACTCGCCCCATGCCCGTGTGTGCATCCAAAGCCCTTAACAAGAGTCTGGGGGCATCACTTTGGGGGCCACGGCAGTGGGCGCTGGGAAACCGAGTCACACAGCGCACATGGGGCTCACGGCAGCCCGGTGACCTTGGGTTATAGACCAAGGTTATGACCCCTGCGCTTGAAGGGTCTGCCGGGAGAAAGAGCACAAAGCACTGTAGAAAGCGTGGGGTTGTTAGAATCGGGGCCCTCCTTTCATCCCTCATCCCGCTCACGGCTCACCCCACCCCGAGCGGTCCCAGCTTCCCAACCGTTCCCTGGGGAGTGCACCTGCCTTTCCCCGGGGGTCACAAGAAGCTCTGAGAACAGCCGTTTGCCGTACAGACCGTTCCGCAGCCAGGATGCTCCCCGCGGAGGCCGCTGACAAGACAGGCAGAGCTGGCAGTCAGGGAGCCAGGCCACATCAGCCCACACGTGTGTTTTGTTTGGCTTGCAAAGTATTTTTACATTTTTGAGCCAACAGTAAAAAGGTCAGGTGATTTCATATAAAAGTCTGCATTTCTGGCTTCTCCCGTAACTTCAGAAAATCTGGCCACGCCGGGTCGTGTTCCGGAGCGATCGGATGGAGGCTGGGTGGGAGCTGACGCAGGCCCTGTGCTTGTGGGCTTGCCACGGACCCCGCCGGGCCTTTCATCGCCCCCTGCCTTCTGCCGGCCCGTGCTTCCTCCCTGCCGCCCACCCCTCACCCTGTACACAATAGGTGATTCATAGATGCTGCTCCAGTGGTCATTCAAATCAAACCCCGGCTCTGCCTCCACGCAAGGTCTCAGGGAATGGGGTTTGGGCCTAGCTGCAGCTCTGGGGAGGTCTCGGCGCCAGATCCGGGCTCAAGGCAACGTCCGGGCAACCACACAGGCCTTGCCCATCACCTCCTCCGACCTGGGCTCAGCCAAGGCCACGGAGGGAGCTGGTGGCCTAGTGAGGAACAGCAGCCAGGTACCCGGGCTTGGGTCGGCCCTCAGTGGAAGACCTTTCACCTCTTTCTGAGCAGGTGGAGATCACCTGTCTGTGTTTTCGGTCTATATTTAGAGCCCGAGGCGGACACAAAGAGGGTGTAGCCTGGCCAGGCTCCTGGGTCATTTCCCGACATCAACGTCACCATTCCTGGCCTGCCTGGCTCCTGGGCTGGCCTTCTGTGGGCGTGTGAGCATGCACCTGGGCAGGAGATGATGACGCACCTGGGCTAACCTGGGCTAAGAGCGTAGGCTTAGCCCCACCTCCTCTGTCGCTGGGTTCCTAGGAACCTCCAGGGGCCCCCTTCTCTTCCTCCATCTCCTCCTCCTCCACCATCTCCTCCTCCTCCACCATCTCCTCCTCCTCCTAGTGTGTGTGCGGGGGGCGGGGTAGTTTCCCATAGGCTGGAGGCCGAGCTCCAAGCTCCGGTTGGTCAGGAAGTGGAAAATGAAGCATCCAAACCTCCCAGAGACCATCCCGGGTGGAGGGTGTGATATCATTGTCACCCCCAATCTCTGACCTCACAGGGCGTTACTGTCCCGGGGCAACTAGAACAAAATACAGCCAAGCCTGGAGCCATGGAAACGGCCCGGGGCTGGCATGCCGAATGTTCCGGATCAGCCCGGAGCTTACTGTGGGGCCTCAGTGTCCTCCCCAGGAAGTGGGCGCTCGCCACCCCTGACGCTGACTCCCAGGGTGTTGGGGGGTCACGCAGAGGAGCACAGTGCAGCCCTCTGGCCCTGTAAACGGCATCCACACGGTGGGAGCCAGGGGCCACTCTGACAACAGCCCCCGACTCCTGGAGCG
This sequence comes from Proteles cristata cristata, assembly GCA_017311185.1. NCBI lineage: Eukaryota > Metazoa > Chordata > Mammalia > Carnivora > Hyaenidae > Proteles > Proteles cristata. Next base: position 25,542 of record JAESUZ010004339.1, on the reverse strand, counting down.
TTTAGGGCCCACCACCCCAGGGGCCACTGACCCCTGACACTTCTGAAGGCCACTCAGCCACCATGCGACAGCTGGAGGTGAAGGGAGGAAGGAGGAAGCGGCAGAAGGAGACCCAAATGGATGGAAATGCAGACAGCGACTGCAGACGAGGCCGAAACACAGAGAATAAGAGAGGAAAGGCAAGCAGAGTCAGAGGTGGGGTCCCAGCTCTCGCCGAGCCAGTGCCTGAGGCGCACTGCCCACCCACGGCCGAGGGGGAGCCCTGTAGGTTTGGGAAACTCTCTCTTAAGATCTGGAGCCTAGATCTGTGTTCAAGTCCCTGCTCTGTGCCGTCCTGGCCTCAGTTTCTCCATCCGTAGGATGGGGTGATAATAATAATGTCACCACCTGGCTCTCAGGAGAGCGGATGATAACACAATGCACAGAAGCCCTTGGTAACGTGAGAAGCACAACAGGAACAGGAGACGCTAGGAGAAGCCATGGCTACCGGCCGCGGCCGCCCAGGCAGGGGGTACGTGGACAGGCTGGGCCGGGTGGATGCACACCCGAGTGCGCCCCTTCCCCTCAGATGCGGGGGGGCGGGGGATAGAGACGCCCGCTGGCTTCCAGCCAGACTCCTTCAACCAGTTCTGAGGGAGGGGTAGCGGTGCCACCTCCGGGGACAGCAGGCCCTGGCGGTGACCCACCCGGCCTCCCGGCGGCAGCCCCGGTCACCCTGGAAACTCACCTCGGTGGCTGGTGCTGGCACAGGCGGCGGCCAGGGTGTGGGGCTGCGGAGAGTGTCGCGGCGGGCGAGGGCCCAGCGCCTGGCAGTCACCACGGAGACACAGGCGAAGAACACCCAGCCCTTCCTCACCCTGGGCACAGTGGGCCTGGCTTCCCGGGCCATGGCGGCACGGGAGCCAGGCAAGGGGTGGGCTCCCAAGGAGGCCCTCTGCCAGTCTGCCTGGCTGCCTGGCTGCCCTGGTGGAGTCAAGCGCCCGAGTGCCTAGGCCTGGTGTCACCTGCGTGGCTGTCATACCTGCTCCCATGATGGGCAGGGCCAGGAATTCCCACTTGTCCCAGGCCACGGGCCAGCCGAGGCTGTGTGAGCAGCCCCAGCCAGATCAGCTCCTCTTGGCTGGGCCCCACTGTCCCCTCCAATATCCCTGACCCCATTCCCATTCCCCAGAGTTAGAACGGTGGCAGGGGTAAGTCACAGAGATCAAAACAGAGCTCAGCCAGCAGGCCACCAGGCAGGTGTGAGCCCGGCTAGGCAGTGTTGGAGGGGGCACGGGACATACCCTCTTACTCACAGCAACCGCCTCATTTCTGGAGCCTTCCCTGCCTCCTGCCCTCAAACTCCTCGGCCATGGCCCCCAGATACAAGACTTCACCTTAGTGTTTATTTGTTTTTGAGAGAGAGGGACAGAGTGCGAGCGGAGGAGCAGCAGAGAGAGGGAGACAGAGGATCTGAAGCAGCTCCAGGCTCCGAGCTGTCAGCACAGAGCCCGACGCAGGGCTCGAACCCAGAAACCATGAAATCATGACCTGAGCTGAAGTCGGATACTCAACCAACTGAGCCCCCCAGGGACCCCTACAGGACTTCATTTTCAACTGCAAGACTAACCGAGGGTTGCCAACTATTTATTTTGCCAAGCAGCACAGAAAACACACACACACACACACACACACACACACACACACACACACACACCATCATTAGCGGCATTCCAAAAAAGACACCACTGAAAATAACTAGGACATAGCATCAGAAAGAGGGGAGTTGATAAATGAACGCATCTGGCTTTAAGAAAAGCTCACAACCCTGTGCCCATTTTTCTCATTTTGCGGCAAACCAGACATTGGAAACCACTGAACGAGTTCAATACACCCATTTGATGGATGGGAAAACCAAGGCCCGGGGAGCAGGGGCTTGCCCAAGATCTCACAGGGAGAATCCAGGACTTGTGTCTCTCTGCAGCTCCACACAGCCCACAGATGTTCCTCCCATCAGTGCTCGGAGCCCAGATTCCCAAACCCTGAAGTCCCAGGGCAAAGACAGAGGTCGAGAGGCCGGGCTGCTTCCTTACCCTCCTGGGACCCTGGCGGGGTGCACATCCTGGCCCTGGCTGCCGGGGGGCGACCGGGGCTGGGAGCAGAGAAGGTTGCACAGGGGCGCTGGAGCCGGCCTGCAGGCACATCAGGTCCCCTGGCTGTGGCGGGGTGGCGGGGGCCCAGGATGCTGCCTTGACACAGAGCCACACCAGCCCTCGCTCTGCCTCTCTGAGTTTCACATCCTCTTCCGGTGGCTTTGTGGGGCACAGGGGACCCAGCTGAGCAGGCTGCTGGGAGCCCAGGAGCTGAGACCTGGTTCCTACCCCACCTAGCGCTGCCTCCCTGTGGGACCTGGGAGGTCCCACAGTTTTTGAGCCACAGTTTCCTGATCTGTTATGGATGTGGGGGTGGGAGGGGCAGACACAGAGGTTTTCCACCTTGAACCCTCCCAACCGCTGGCTCCATTGCATCTCTTGACCTTGAATTCTCATTGCTGGGCTCCAGAGAAAAATGTCTTTCATGTGAAAAAGAATCTACGTGAGCACAAGTTAGGAATCCGTTGGGGCAGGGGCGCCTGGGTGGCTTAGTTGGTTAAGCGTCCGACTTCGGCTCAGGTCATGATCTCACGGTTCATGGGTTCGAGCCCCACGTCAGGCTCTGTGCTGACAGCTCAGAGCCTGGAGCCTGTTTCAGATTCTGTGCCTCCTTCTCTCTCTGACCCTCCCCTGCTCATGCTGTCTCTCTGTCTCAGAAATAAATAAAATATTTTAAAAATTATTTTTAATAAAAAATTTTTAAAAAAATTTAAAAAGGAATCTGTTGATGTGCCTGAGGGGCTCAGTCGGTTACATGTCTGACTTCGGCTCAGGTCATGATCTCGCGGTTCGTGGGCTGAAGCCCCGCATCGGGCTCTGTGCTGACAGCTCGGAGCCTGGAGCCTGCTTCGGATTCTGTTTCCCTCTCTCTCTCTGCCGCTCCTCTGCTTGCTCTCTGTCTCTCTCTCACTCTCCCCAAAATAATAAGTAAACATTAAAAAAAAAAAAAAAAAGGAATCCCTGGGGATGTGGGCATCCAGGGGTGGGAGGCTGGTGGGCATCAGAGAAACGGAGCTGAACTTTCAGGTGGAATGTGGCTCCATGGCACCCTCGTGCCCACAGCCAGAGACCACCTCCCCAAATTCCTCTAGCGGCTTCTGTTCCTCCCACAAGAGAATCCCACATTCTCCCTGCCCCCGGCCACCTCCCTGTGCTCACCTCCACCCAGGCAGCCCCTGCTCATGGTCCTAGTAGCTACCACAGCCTCCTGCACGGTGATGCTTAAATTAACCATGACCTTTGAGAAACAGCAGAGGCGACCTGGCTCCAAATCAGCCAGCGCTGAGACCCTGGGCCTATGACTTAGCGTCACGTACTGCCTGAGTTTCCTCACCTACAAAAGAGGCACGAAGGTGCCCGAGGATTCAGCAAGGGCCCCAGCAGGGGACTGGCACCCAAGGCACAGGCATTCTGACCGTCTCCCAGTCGTAACCCCGCTCCAGCGCCTGGCATGTAATAAACACTCAACGGATGCTGGCGGGTACTGGTTCCCGGCTCCCATGTCCAAGGGCCTAAGCTCCACATGGCGATGTGGTTTGTCCAGTGCCAGCAGGGGCCCCGCAACTGGATCCCAGTGGGTAACCCAGAGATGCCTGTTGTCTGCAAGCAGCAAACAGGCCCGGGGAGGGGGTGCTGGCAGAGGGTCAGGCCCAGGTCCCCCGCTCCGAGGCTGGCCTGGCACAACAGGCCGCCGGGGGAGGCAGGGGTCAGCAGAGCTCCAGGGAGGGAGATGGCGCTGGGGTTGCAGGCCGTCCAGGACCTCGGCCGCTCAGCCCCGGGCTGCGGGCTGCAGTCTGGCTGCCCTCCACGCATACCAGCAAGCTCTCCTGACCCTTTGGGGGCGTTAGCTAAAATGAGGGGTGGGGACAGCCTTTCCCCAGGTTTGGCCTCCTCCTCCCAGTGCAGCGGAAGGAGTCAGTGGATGGGAAAGTGCTTCCACCTGGGCGACCGTGTTTGGGGTGAGGTTGGGGGAGGGCTTCAAGAGGCCCTTGGAGGAAGCGGGGGTGGAGGGTGGGAACGCCTGGGGTACCCGGCTGCCCTGTCACGTGTATCTGTGTATCCCACAGGCATTTACGGACCCCTTCTCAAGTACCAGGCCCCTGGCAAGGCACCACATCTCCCTTCCACAGCTCCTGAGTGTCGCACAAGGCTCCCCATGGTCTTTTCCAGCAAACTCCCCCCCCCCCCATGTCTTGGGCTACTGCTTTCAGAGGGAGGCCGCCAGGGCAGGGCTCACCGGGGAGGCCCAGGCGGGGAGACCAGCTGCAGGCCAGAAGAGCGGGAGCCCCGTGGAGGCGGGGCAGGGGAGGGGAGGGGCAGGGTGCGTCCACCCCTCCTCCCATCCGGGAGGGGGAGAGCAGAGGCGCCTTTGTTCGCTGCCAGTCTGGTGTCCCCACATGGCGTGCCATATCACTGTCACTGCCTGGAACGAAAGACCGTGCAGAGCCTGGGCTCTGGGGGCTGGGGACAGTTAGGGGTGTTCCACCTGCACTCACACCACATGCCACCTCCGGGGGCTGGGCCTCCTGAGGACTGAAGCACACACAAACATTTCCTATGCACACCCATCGTGCACGGAGCTCTGCGTGAACTCGGCATCAGGGGACGCTCACGCCAGCCTGAGAGGCTTGTCCCGGGACCCGAGGTCGTGACCGCCGACAGTCCTGCACTCTGCCCACCACACCAGATGGCTCTGGGTTAGCGCACCTGGCCGGCCACACACAAGCCCAGGCATAGCAAAAACCTCCTCCCCACCACACATGCATGCACAGATGCGCCCACGCCCCCCGCCACCCAGACCTAAGCCCTTCAGCAGGGGAGGGATTCCTGGGTGGGCCCCTGCTGCATCCCACATCTGCGGTGGGGAGCTCCTCTCACCCTCTGCGGCTCCTGGGGGCAGGCCCTGGTGGGTGCACAGCACACTGTTTATAAACATGTGTGGCTGTCGCTAGGAGCTGTGACTCAGAGCCTGAGTGAGCGGTGACTCTACTCAAAGCTGTTTACTCGGCATAACATCCTGTCCAGGAAGCAGATAGGAGAGGCCTGGCTGGCTTTGGCTCCTCTTTCGGGCAGCCTCCTGACCTGACTCGGGGTCCTGCTGGGGACGCGGGACAGCCCGGTTCCCCTCCCCGCCTCAGCTCCGGGAACCTAGCAGCCCCATCATCACATGGTCACTGCCAAATTGCTAGGTCAGGGCCACTGCCAGACTGTTAGGTCAGGTGACACTGCAGCCTTGCACGTGAGGGACTAGTCCTCGGGCCAGGAAAAGGGCTTAGAACCAGGGGCGTCTCCTCTGGCTTCCCCTCCCTCTTCAGCTCTGAGAGAGGCCCAGGGCCGGGCACCGCAAACACCCTCCGCCCTGCAGCCAAAGGCAAAGGCTTGCCTGCACTTAGAAGCCTTGGAAGCAGAAGCGGCCCGGAAGCCTCCTCCTCGGCACCCAGGGCACAGCCCGGCCCCGCCTTTGGCGCTCCTTGCTCCTCTCTGGGGACAAAGGACTTTTCCACGCAGTATCTGTGAAACAGATGCAGCCACAGAGATTGTCTCTGCTGTACAACTGAGAAGATCAAGGCCCAGAGTGGGCAAACAGCTTGCCCAGGGATGCAGAGCCGGTCACTTTAAAGGCCAGGTATACACCCTGGCCTGTCTGGCCCCCAAGGCCGCTCCACTTCCTCCACTCTGTGCCGGGTCAAAGACCACACGTGAGGCTGTTGGGTCCCTGTCAGCAGGTGGGTGGTTTGTTCCCTGTATGAGGCCCAGCTTGGGATTCTGACTTCAACTTCCCCTGTCCCCTCTGCCCCCCAACCCAGTGACTAAGCTGGAATCAATGACACCACCCCCTACCCCGATGTTTCTACCATTCACTGATGTGCCCGTGTGGATACAACACATCACCCTCTGTGAAGCAGATTTACAGGTGAGCCTGGGGACAGAAGCTTGGAGACCCATCAAATTCAAAGTCACACAGCAGTCTGGATTTGAGGCTGATTCTATCCTCCTGGGGCCCTTCTGTGGGCAGAAGACCCCTCCTTTATAGAAAGGCTGAGAGGAGCCAGAGGAAGGCCATGGACCCAAATGGGGAGGCCCTTTCCCCTGCTCCAGGCTGGGAAGACCCGGGAATCCCCTGGGATGGTGGTGGAGCAGAGCTGGGAGGGAGAAAGGCAAGGAAGGGCTCGTTAGCTTGGCAGCTGAGGCTTGGCCCCACCCCACACAGAACAGCAACCCAGCGGTAGGCTGGTGGACCTCTCCAGCTGCTGATTCACCCACCGCCCAGGGCTCCCCTGTGCTGGCTGGCTGCCCGCCTGCCCTTTATACCAGCCCACTGAGTCACACAGGTTGCCAAGAAGCTGAGAATCCGGGCCCTGCCCCAGCTGCTGCTGCTGGCTTCCTGCCTGGCAGGGTCCAGCACTGCCAAGGGGACCACAGGACCCCCTCTCATGGCAGCTGAGGACAGACCCCCCTGCCCCTTGTGCCCATCTTGACAATGAGCCCAACGTCTAACCTTAAGGCTCAGAGTGGCAGCTACGGGCTGGGGGCTCTGGGTAGACGGAATCCAGGTTCAAACCCCCAGCGTGTCACTTGCTGAGATTTGTCCGGCCCCACACATGGGGTTGGCCTCAGCCTCCGATGGATGGAAGCACTTAGGAGAGGGCCTGGCATAGGCCACATGGTCAAAACAACATTACCCCAAGGTGGCGTAGGTCATGCTAAGTCAGGGACAGCTGATACTTTGCAAAATGCAGTAGAAAGTCCTCCTAGCAAACTCCAACCGGCATAAAGTCTCTAAACAAGTTCAATTTATCCCACGTCCCCGAGGACCAGCAACAGTCTGTGGCACACCATCACAGACCAGCTCTGGAGAATCTAGAGGACCTGCCAGGGTTCGGGCCCTGGGCAAACGCCAGCAGCACACCAGGGAACCAAACAGGTCAAAGTCACCCTCTGGTCGGGGGTATGAGAAGTGTTGGACAGATGGGTGTGCCATAGAAGAAACATCAGAAGAGGGTAAGAGGGGGTGAGTGTACTAGAGCCTTCCATAGGGTGGGCAAGCCAGCAAGTACCCAGTGGGCGAGACTCAAGGAAAGGATTAGTAAAACAATTCACCCCCTGGGGGGATGGCTTCATACCGCACCCCGCACCCCTAACTTGGCCACTGGGCTCTGAGTTCTTCATACCCAAGTACCCAGAACGATGCCCGGCCCATAGTGCATTCTCATAACCACTAGTGGGTAGGCAGGTGACCCTACCACTCACGTATGCACGCACTACCGCCGCGGGGGCCAGAAACGCACTGCGCGTTTTAAGTGTGTTTTTTCAGCTCTTACCTCTTTTTAATGTTTTATTTATTTATTTGTTTGTTTGTTTTGGAGAGAAGAGACAGAGAGTGGGTGGGGGAGGGGCAGAGAGAGAGAGACACACACACACAGAATCTGAAGCAGCTCCAGGCTCCAAACTGTCAGCACAGAGCCCGACGCGAGGCTCGCACTCACGAAGTGCAAGATCATGACCTGAGCTCGGATGCTTAACTGACTGAGCCCCCCAGGCGCTCCATTTCTTCTGTCTTTTTAAAACTAGAAGGGGCATAAGCTCCAGGAGGGCAGGGACAGACGCATGGTGGGCTCTCAACAAATACCGGGATGGTCCAGACAATCTCTCCAGGTTCAAGTTCCTGGGCTGGAAAATACTCAGAGCTCAGGGCCACGGAGGTCCTTGTGGGGAGACCACCAGAAACGCTTTCTGGAGGAGCCCAGCAAGGCTGGAGAGGAGCCCGGGGGATGGCAAAGAGGAAGGGCACAGGAAGGGCAAGGCCCTCTCTGCCAGCCTGTCATTGTAGTGCCTTCCAGAGACTGAGGCTGGAGGTAAGCCAGGCTTTCTGGGAAGCAGGAGCCTGGAGGTTCCCAGAAGCCTGCCTGCCGTGGGATGTCAGGGTGGGGAGGCAGGCAGTCGACTCAGCTCCGCTTCAACCTGGGTTTTTTTTTTTTCTCCTTTTGAAATTCCCAGCGCAATAATTCTTGGGGAATGGGTCTCCGCTCATCGGGTAAGTAGAGGTCGCGCTGCTGTGCTAAGGAGCCCCTCCCTGAAGTACGGGCAGGGCTTGCTAAAGGCTGGGTGCGCGGGGGGGAGCTGAGCCCACAGTCAGGCCCCTATGCCCAGCAGGGGCCTGGTCACTTGGGGCCTCAGGGACAGAGGAGTTGGGACAAACGGGCCGTTGTGGTGAGGAGTCTGCCCGCAGTGTCAGGGACACTGTGTGCCCGGTGCCACCACCCGCCTGCTGCTCGCATGCGGGGGTCCAGGGCCTGGGAAGCAGGGCTACCCCTTCAGAGGGGGGGCCTCCTGAGCTGCCCTAGCTTCTGGAAGGGACCTGGGGCTCCAGCTGGCTGCCGGGAGTCGGTGGGGCGGTGCCTGCCACCCTCTTTCCCACAGCCTTCCAGCAAGGCGGTTTCCCCAGGCAGGGAGGGGGCGGGAGAAGATGGGGGCAATGCCTTGGGTTCCCAGGGCCTTGGGGCTGATGTTTCAGGGACACAGCCTCCTCCTGCCACCCACGGTCCCTCTGCCAATCCCAGGACTCGGCTCCTTCCTTGGTTTTTCCTCCTTGGCAGGGTTCCAGGACCTCTCTTCCCTGCCTCCACCTGCTCATACAAGGGACATATGCCGAGCTCTGCAAGGCAGCGGGTGGACCCCCCTGCCAGGGACCCACCAAGAACAGTGCAGATCTCCGGCCGCCAGCAGGCAGTAGAGCGGCTCTGTGTGCCAGGCACAGTGCCGAGCGCCGGGTGCAGTGCCAAGCGCTTTAAAGCCACCCCAACCTTGTAAGCTTCTGTACATTTATTTGCCCCTTTAGCAGATGGGACACCTGGGGTGCCTGGGTGGCTCAGTCGGATAAGCGTCCGACTCTCGATTCCAGCTCAGCTCATGATCTCGCGGTTGGTGAGACCGAGCCCCATATGGCGCTCTGTGCTGGCAGCACCGAGCCTGCTTGGGATCCTCTTCCTTCGCCCCCTGTCTCTCAAAATACATAAACTAAACAAAACAAAACAAAACAAAAAACCACCAAAAAGATGAGAAACGGACACTGAGAAGTTGAGGGGGTAGGAACACTCAGGCCTCCTCATGGTCAAGACCTGGGCCCGGCGCTTCGAACAGGCAAGGTGCAGACATGCAGACACACGTGTGAACTCTCATGCCACACAGGCACCCCCGTAACCAGTCATGCGCTTCCACTCGAACCACAGGAGTCCCTTCACGCATGTGCTCACTCAGCCACTGCTGGGCTCGTTACACACACCGGTGGCACACAACGGGGCTCGTGGCTACGTGTTCACTCCGACGTGCGGCCACCCAAAGGCACCACGCTCCTTCCTCCCGAGGACCGCACACGCACCCTCCCACATGCAGCTGCGGGAGCTGCACACACAACCCCAGAACCCCCGGCCCCTGCACATCTGCCAGACAGCGATGGCCGCCCTGTGTCCCCAGAGCCAGTGGGCATGCGCCCTCAGGGCCCGCCCTATGCCTGCTCTTGGCAGGGCTGGGGACTAGGGAAGGAGGCACGTGCCCTGTGCGAGGACTTCCTGGCCCCACGGGGCTACAAAGGTAACTCCTCGACACAGTGAAGAACAGCAATCCTCGGCGCCAGCGGGGCCCAGGCTGCCAGCTCGGCCCTTCCGCACAGGGCACTGCCTGCCGGCCTTTCTGCCTGCTCCCCTCTCTCTGGAGCCCACGGCTGCCGCCTCTCTGGCCGCCCAGGTGGACTGCCTCACCCTTTTCAACCCAGAGCGACTAGAGGGCCAAAGGGCATCCCCAGGCAACTTCCTGGTCAGCATACCCGGTGGGGGGTTGGGGACCTAGAATTCTGGCCTCAGGGGAGAAGGGGATTCCAGGTAGAGCTCAGCATCAGGTGGGGCTTGCCCTAGGGCCTGGGCGATCTACTCCACTTCTCTGGGCCTCAGTTTCCCAACCTAGCAAAGCATGTGCATTCATCTCAGGGCTGGCCCCCAGCTCTCCGAGGACAGTCCACGCCACCTGCCCTCACAGCTGGTGGTCCATGCGCCATCTGCCTTCTTTGAAGGGGAGAGACCTCTCCTGCCACCTGTAGAGGGCTTGCTGATGCCCAGACCTGCCACCCCTCCAGGAACATTCACACACCTTGACATCCACAGGTGACGAGGAGGCACAGAGGGGTTAAGGGGGTCCAGCAAGCCCCAGCCGGGTTCCCACCATGGCTTCCCTGACTTCCCTCTTCCCCCCTGACCTCCAGACGGCCTTGATCTCCAGCAAGTGGAGAGCAGCCGACAGAGATCATCAGGGCTGGGCTCCTTCCGCCTCAGCCCAGCCAGCCGCATTGGGTGGAGCACGAATCGGAATCGGACAGAAATTCGGCTCAGGTGGCGGCAGCCCCCAGGGCCTCCACACCCGGGTCCTCCCCACATACTCTCCCCCTTCCAGTTTTGACCGGCAGCTACCGGGAAAGGAGATCCTGGAAGGAAGGCCGGTGCCTGCCCGCCAGGATCCCAAGAAGGGCGGGGGGCGGGGCAGGTTTGTGGACTCAGCCCCTCGCCGGCCCGGGCCACGCCCTCCCCACCCCGGCACGCACCCCACAGGTCAGGTGGGCGCACTTGGAACCTCAGGTGGTGTCCAAGATGCCTTGTGTCTTCGCCGAGGGAACCCGCCCCGGTCCCAACCTGGAATGGGGGGGAGCGCGCCCCCCTCAGTCCTCAGGTGGAGCGCGCTCCCGCCACCTTGCGGCGCCTGCCCCTCCTCCCCCGGCAGCTCGCGGGGCTGGGGCTCACCTCGTCCGCCCGCACGCTCGGCGGGACCACCAGCATGAACGCGGGCAGGGGCCGCACCCCGCCTGGGGCCGAGGGCAGGAGCGCGCCGCCCGCTGTCGCCGGGTGCCCGGCCCGCAGCGTCCCGCCCCGCTCCGGGCACCGTCGTCGCCACCCGGGCCCGGGCCATTGTCTGCGCCGCCCTCGCCCCGCCCCCTCCTCCCGCCGCACGAGTGAGGGGCGGCGGGGCCTGGCGGGCAGAGGCGCGGCGCGGCGCTGCAGCCACCGGAGCGGAGCGCCGGGCAGACTAGGCCACCATGCCTCCTCCCAACGCCGGAGGTGGGCACGCCCCCTCCCCATTTGACAGAGGGGGTCTGGGAGGCTGGGGGCGGTGTGTGTGTGTGTGTGTGTGTGTGTGTGTGTCAAGGTCAGACTAGAATCCCCTCACCGACAAGACCACCCATCACTGCCCTCCCCAGGGAGAACACCTGGGGGTACCGGGGCCTGACACCCCTCCCAACTCCAAAATCTCTGCCCCATCCCAGGACAGCCTGGCTCCCAGAGGCCCTTTCTCCAACATTTCAAGGCAGGGCAGGGGCTCTGGGGCTTTGCTGCCTCCCTGCTGGACACCACCCTGGTCTGTGCGCTCACTGCTGGGTACAGGGCCAGCACCCACGAAGGAAAGCAGCCCCTAACAACCCACGGGGCCAGGCTTCCTTCCATCCCATTTTGCTCCCAGCTGGAGGAAGAGCAAGGTTCAGGGGTTTGGTGCCCATTCTAGGACGTTCGGTAATAAGCACCACGCTGCGATAGAGACACAGGTGTCCATCTCCAAAGCCAATGGCCTTAACTGTGAGGCTGCCTCTGTCCCCCCAGCACCTTGATGGAAGCCGCAAGGCCAGCGGAGGAGCAAGCACAGAGGCCCCTCACTGTCCCACCCCAAAGCCCCAGTAGGTAACATGATTTACAGGGCAGTGTTCATGCACTGAATGGTGAACACAGGCACAGGGGTAGTGGGGCCACAGATGGGGAAACTGAGGCTGGTGAGATGGGACATGCCAAGGTCACAGAGCCAGTGGGTCTCAGCTGGCCCAGACCAAAACCACAGTCCCCCATCCCAGGGGCTCTGCCCACCCCACTCTCCCAGCCACGCCTCGCCCTGCCACCATGCCACCCAGCCCCCAGGCCCAAGTCACTCCTGGCTGCAGTGGGTACAAAGTACAGAGCACCAAGCCCAGCTCCCCTTACTCTGCCTGGCGCCTGGCCCCATCTACGGTCCTCTCCGACCTTACGTTTTCTGACAGTGTGCCACCATCAACTGTCACTCAGGTATCCAGGAAATAGCCTCTGTTGCTAGGGGAACGGCCTGATACACAGTGGCCTGCTTGCAGAGTGGAGCTACAGGGGAGGGAGGAACAGACCGGGGTTTCCCTCAGGAAGGATCCAGGGTGGGGGCTGCTGGGTGGGGGTGGAGCGGGGGTGTGGACCAGACTCCACAGCTAGCGTCTACACAGGCTGTCGGAAAGCCCCAGCCCTGAGCCTTCCCACAGGCAAGTATTTTGGGGGCCTGTAGTTGCCAAGCAACCCCTCCAGGTTACCATGGGAACTCTCCCTCCTTCTGGGGCTTGTCATTTTTAGGGGGATGCCCTCTCTTTTCCACCTCCTCACCCTGGCTTGGCTGCCCTGGAGAGAGACATCCAGGCTCCCTAAGCTCATTCCCCCAACCTGCACCGAGATACATCCAGCAGTGGCCCTAAGTGAAGGATCTGAGGATCAAATACCCACAACACAGAAAATGCAGAGCCCAGAGCCCAAGGCCTTCATTAGAGCAAGGGGGGGGGGGAGGGGGGAAGGAGGAAGGGGCTCATTAACTCTGTTTATGTCTCCATTCCCACCGTTAACCATCACCTTGGGGCCTGCCCAGCCCAGACTTTGGAAGCTCATTGCAATTGCAAGGAATTTGGTCCCAGCACCTTCGCCCGGCCCCACCCAGGCATGTCTGCACGTAGGTGTGTGTCCCCACCAGCCCTGCCACTACCTAGTTGGGGAGGCTATTCACCCTCCAGTGCCTTAGTTTCCCCTGCTGTAAATGAAGATGGCAGCGGCCCCTATCTTTTATATATATGATGAGACATAGAACGCCAGGCCCAGGTGGGGGGGTGGGGAGGGACGTGGGCACCACAGGCCTACAGGCCGGCTGCCCAGGTCCACAGCACCCGGCAGCAGTGTGGGAGGCTCTGGGAGCTATTCTGCAGAGCACAGTCCCATGGCTGTGTGCAGGTCCCCGGGGTCCCAACGTCTTCTCCTAGGATCTACGGTCTGCCCTACACCCCCTTTCCTGTATTTCTTCTCTACGCTCTCGTCCTCTCAAATTGAAGCCCGGGCACAATGCACGGGGGCCCTTGGGTAGGTATCTCTTGTAGAAATCAGCGAGGGACCCACTGTCAAGGGCTAGCGGCCTCAGGCATGTGGGACCCAGAAGAGCCGGGGTTGGGGGGGGGAATGGTAAGAAGTGGCCTCACTTCTGGGGCCAGCGCCACCCTGGGCACTTCGCTTCATTTCACTGATGCCCCCTAGGAGTCTCCTCTCCCGTGGGGGGTCTAGGGCCCCTGTTGCTCAGCCCCAGATGGCCCCCTCTTCAGTTTGTATGAAGACAGTTCGGAACCCCAGCAGGTGAGCAGTGGTGGGGGGGCTAGGCAGCGCTTGTCCCCCCCTTAGGGCAGGGTCTCTGGGGACAGGGACCCCTCAGTCTCGACAGCCCACCCATCCAGATGGCTGCCTTCTGTGTGCTCCTCAGACAGCGGTCCTGCACCCTGCCCTGCAGTAACAGGTGAGCTGCCTGGAAGCCGCAGAGCATAATCATAGCTGCAGGGCCCTTGAAAAACAGCTGAGAAGGGCCCGCTCGGCTGGCAGGTGTAGAAGGAAACGCAAACTCCTGACCTGGGAAGGCCTGCTCGTACTACGTTCCCTGGCCTCCTGTCCAAGGCGCCACTGGGTCACTGTACTGGGGCCCCACTTTGCTTGATTTCCTCCGTGGTGCGTGTCACCCCTGAAATGACAGTGCTCCTGCTGTGTTTACAGTTGACTGTGGTCTCTTGGCAACTGACAGGTGAGATCTTTGTCTACTCTAACACCACTCCAAGCCTCCAAGCCCTGCTAGGGCGGCGGTAAGGTCACAGCGCCACCTGCTGATCCTGACAGCACACGCTCAGACTCCCCTCAACCACAAGCGGGGGCTGAGTCCCAGAGACTCCCCCCCGGCCACCAACTGCTCCCCGCAGCCCCATGGGCACCTGGGTACGTGATCTTCGGGGGTTGGAGGCGGGGGTTGGAAATCACTCCAATGCCTCTTGTTGTGGGTTGACCTGTGTCCCCAAAAAGCTATGTTCAAGCCCTAACCCAGCACCTGTGCATAAACCTGACTTGGGAAATAGGGTCTTTGCAGATGTCATCAGGTTAACATGAGGACACGCTGGATCAGGGTGGGCCCTAATCAAACAACCGGTGTCCTCATACAAACAGGGGAAGACCGGACACAGGACGCAGAGAAGGCCATGTGAAGAGGAAGCAGAGTTTGGGGCAATGCATCTATGAGCCAAGGGACAGTACGGGTTTGCTGGCACCACCAGAAGCTAGAAGAAGTGGGAAGGATCCTCTCCTAGAGCTTTCAGAGAGAACATGCCACCGCCGACTCAAAGTCCTGCTGATTTTGGACTTCTGGCCTTCAGAACTGACAGAGAATACATTTCTGTTGTTCTGAGCCACCCAGTGTGTGGTCCTTTGTGACAGCGGCAACAAAAAATGAATATGACCTCCCCCAGGAGCATCCCCCCAGTGCTACCCTGGCCCGGCACAGCCAATCCAGTGTTCAAGGCAGAGCCCCAGGAACCTGATGGCTGTGCAGGAGGTGACCTAGGCAGTGAGGATGGAGTGCATGTGAGCAGAGGCCCCGATTATCATCCTCATCTTCAGTCTCCCCGCCTTGAATCAATCCAGACCACAGGACACTTCCTTCTGGAATATCCCTCTGCTCCCACCCATTGCCCAGATGAATGCTGCCACTGGCCCGTGCACGGCCGTGGTCTTGGAGGCTGACCCTGTCCCTGTCGAGCCTCAGCTGAGGCCGTGGCCCTGGCCGCCTGGGTGACCATGAGGTCGGGGCTCCCAGCTGAGCCGAGCCGGGAGGCTAGTGCGGACGCTATGAGGTGGTCCAAGGAAGGGGAGTGTGGCCCACAGCACAGACAGCAAGTCCACCCTCCAGGCCGGGGTCTGGGCCTGCCCCGCCCCTCCCAAGCTCTCTGCAGTCACACTGGCTCCTTGTCAGCTGCTCTCCGGACAAACCCTCTCTGCTCCGAGTCTCCGCAGTTTGCTCGTCCCCGCAGCACCAGCCTGCAGACGTGCAGGATGGGTTCCTCTGGTCCTTCTGTGTCCCAGCATCAGGGCCACCCTGGAGGCCGGTGAGACCCCACGCAGGGGCTCCTGTCTGCCCTCCATCACCGGCCTCATTTCCCCACTGCGCTTGCTCTTTCCTTTCACACTGGTTCGCTCTTGCGCTTCGGTCTATCTCCCCCTCTGGGTGGTGATCTCCTGAGGGCGGGGGCCTCGTGGGGTCTTTGACCACGGCCCCCAAGGCCCAACACAGTCCCTGCTCAGGGTGAGGGGCACAGGAGCTGAATGAGTCCAGAGAGGCTCTCAGAGCCCCTACCTGCCTCTGAGCAGCTCACACTGTGCACATGCAGACTAATAATAAGAGGTACAGGTGGGTGGGAGGCAGGGGACCCCCAGCATGACCCCTGAGGGTCCCCTCCCTGCTCCAGAGGCTTCACGGAGCACAGTGGACACAGCCTGCCCCCTGGTGGTCGGCACTGGCATGACGGCTCCAGGCAGGAAAACCAGAAAACAAAACACACACCTTTGTTTGGAAGTAGTCAAGGCAGCAGCCCTCCCTGGCCCTAGAGGGGCACAGGAGCGGGACCCGCGGGCTCCAGGGGCATGTGAGGACTCCAGGGGCCCCCTGTCCCCCATTTAACCTCCCCCGTCCTGGTGCCCAGTTCATTCCTACGGCCTTCTCATCCCAGCCCAGTCTCTGCCTCTGGAACCGCTTCCTAATGAGGACCCGAGGCTCCAACAAGGAGGGTCTTGACCTGGGTCCCCACACCAGGGTCCACTGCTCGGTCACGCTCTTATCCCAGGTCCTCGGTCCCGCCAGCCCCCAGGCTGCCCTCTGCTCAGAAGGACCTTGAGGGAGTAGAAAGCAGTTTCCCAAAACTCAGAGCACGTTGGGTTAGGGATGGAGATCCAAGGCCAACAAAGAAGCCTGTGGGACCCCTGGGACACCTCGTCTATGCAGCACAATTTACACGGGAGTAAGGTGAGGCTGTCCTGCAGCCCCCTCCAACTAGGGGGGTGTTCTTCCAGTTCCAGGTGCCCAGTGTGGTGGACACACGACCCCAGACCACGTCCTTTCCAGGTGCCCCAGGGAAGTGTCCAGCCCAGGCAGCCCCCTGGGCACCATGGGGACACCGCTGGCCATCAGGCTGTATGTCCCCCCCCCGCCCCCCCACCATGTATAAGCCCCGCTCATGCTGCCAGGAGCCTGGATGTCCGTGCCCTGTGGCAGAGCGCCTCCAATCCCTTTCTTCTTTCTCCCTTGTCATCTCCCCA
This sequence comes from Proteles cristata cristata, assembly GCA_017311185.1. Classification (NCBI taxonomy): domain Eukaryota; kingdom Metazoa; phylum Chordata; class Mammalia; order Carnivora; family Hyaenidae; genus Proteles; species Proteles cristata. The sequence continues at coordinate 8,984 of JAESUZ010004339.1, read as the reverse complement.
GCGTCCACTCCTTCTGACCCCATCCCATGGTCCCCATGTGTGAAGTCGATGTGTGTATGTACCTGCGGGCTCGTGGGGAAAGGGCCCAGATGGTACGGGGTGGACGGGGTCCCTCGGGATCTTAGGCGCTCTCACTCTCGTTGGAAACCCCATGGGAGGGTTGAGCCCTGGCCCGGGAACCAGGACCTTCCCTTCTCCTCTGGACTCCGCTCACTCAGGACTCCGGGCCAGTCCCCGCCTCTCCTCAGTTTCCCAGTTGTACCAGGAGGGGTTGGACGCGGAACTGCGTAAGCGCGCGCTCAGCGTGGACCGGGCGCCGTGCACCCTCCTCGCCGGATGGGGTGTGGGCCGGGGACATGTGGTCCTCCGTCCACCCCCGCCGGCTTGGAGGGCGGCCGGGGCCGGGGGGAAGCACTCACCTGGCAATCTACCATCATCCTCAGCCCTGGCAGCGCATCGCCGGCCCCAGGGCTGGGCTCGGGGCTCGCAGAGGCCGCTCGCCTCGGCCCGCGCGCGGCCCAGGGGGGCGCCCGGCTGCGGGGCTCATGGCGCGGCCTCCCGTCCTCGCCGGGCCCCGGGCTCCGCGACGCCGCCGCCCGCGCCGCTCCCATTGTCTGCCGCGCTGCCGCCGGCCGCCGGGCCCCGCTGCTCGGTTCCGCCCGCTCCCGGGCTCCGACCGGGTGGGACAGCGCGCCCCGCCCCGCCGCGCCCCGCCCGCCGCAGGTGTGAGGCGCGGGCGCCGCGCGCGCGCTCCGGGGCGCTCGGGGGCGCGCGCGGCCTCCCGCGGGCAGCGATGGGTGGACCCTGCGGAGGCTACCGGGCTTCGTGTCGCTGTCGCGCGCACACGGGTCCTGTGCGGGCCCGCGGACAGCGCGTGCACGGGAGCCGCGTCCCGCCGCAGACCACGGAGGGCTCGGCGCACGGCGGGTCCCACGCGTCGCCCACGCCCGCTAGGACCTCGCGCCATCCCGAACGCAAGAGGGCGAGGGGCGGTAGGGCGCTGGGCCGGGTTGGCGTGGAGACCTGGCGACTTGGGAATCTCTGAATACACAGCACTATCCTTCTGTCCTGGGCCCCACACGTAGCCTGCAGTGGCCAGCTGGGTGCATGGCTGGCCCAAGGGACCTGGAGGCGGCAGTGGACACCGAGCACGGGCAAGGAGAAGGTCAGTGCGCCTCTTCCCCCTCCTCCTCCACCCTGCTTCCCCGAGTCCCTCTGGCAGGACCCCGGGACACGAGATGCAGCGTGGCCCTGGCGCAGCCCTGGTTGGAGTCAGGGGTGTGGGAGGAGGCCCGGGGAGGAGGGGGCCCTCCATCGGGATGCAAGGATGGTCCTAGTTAGTGTTGCAAGGGACCCCCCTGGGCACTCAGCGATTTTATCCCCCTCTTCCAGAAAACATTTTTTAACAATTATTTATTTATTTATTTATTTATTAAATGTTTTATTTATTTCAGAGAGAGAGGCAGCCTGAGCAGGGGAGGGTCAGAGAGAGGGAGATGCAGAATCTGAGGCAGGCTCCAGGCTCTGAGCTCTCAGCACAGAGCCCGATGCGGGGCTTGAACTCACAAACGTGAGATCATGATCTGAGCCAAAGTTAGACACCCAACCAGTTGAGCCACTCAGCCACCCCTCCACCCTCCCCTTTTTAAAAAAGTTTATTTATTAGAGAGAGTGCAGGAGGAGGGACAGAGAGAGGAGAGAGACAGAATCCCAAGCAGCCTCGGCACTGTTAGCTGGAACTCACCAATGGTGAGATGATGACCTCCGCAGAAATCAAGAATCAGATGCTTAACTGGCTGAGCCTGACCTAACCCAAGTGCCCCGTCACCCCTTTTTATACATGAGCAGCGCTTCCAGCGATCAAGGTCACTCAGCTTTGAGTGACCCAAGTCCAGCCGTGAACATGAACGGGGGATTCTGAGTCCTTCGTCTTCACCCTCAGTGAGCCCCGCGCTGACCATCATGGGCCTTGCTGTGGTGGGGCTCCCATGTGCCTCCAGGTCACCCTTCTGGGGTCAGGGTCACAGACTCCATTTTCAGTGAGGCTCCGAGAAGCCACCACATGAGCCTGTTGGTCACAGGGCCTTGTGTGACACGGCCCTGCTGTGGGTTTGAACCCAAGTCAGTCTGACCCAAAGGTTGTGGCCTCCGAGCCCAGCCTTGGACGCAACGATGTCCTAGATGGGAGCCATGGAGAGGGGCGTCAGTGGCAAGGGGCTCTGAGTGGTGGGCTCCCTGCAGGAGGAAGGCTCTAGGGAGGCTGGAGTGTGGTGAGGGGTGCACACTGGGGAAGGCGTCTGGACCAGCTCATGCAGGGCTCTGGATATCAGGTAAGGAGTCAGGGGTCACTGCAGGTTGGGGAGAAAAGGGGAGACAATTCAGGCAACCATTTTTTTTTAAGTTTCTTTTGAGAGAGCGCACGTGATCAGGGAAGGGCAGAGAGAGGGAAAGAGCATCCCAAGCAGGCTCCATGCTGTCAGCATGAAGCCCAGCTTGGGGCTTGAACTCACAAACTGTGAGATCATGCTCTGAGCCACTATCAGGAGTTGGATGCTTAATGGCTGAGCCCCCCCGGGCACCTGCAGGCAGTCTTATCAGAGCCATAGCATCCTCGATTTGGAGGGAGTTTGGTGGGCATGTTATTTGGCCCCACTCAAGCATGGGTCTCCAAAACCAAGCAGGGATGAGGAGGATGCCTCAGTTTCCTCCTGTGTTGTGGAGGCTCTTGGGGTCAGCTACTGCCTCCTTCCAGGGTGGGGTGTGCTGCTCAGGGGGCCCAGACCTAGCCACGTCGTGAAGTAGCTGTTCTAGACGAGTTGGTGTCCAGAGGTGTCCCGGCCATAATCTCATTTGATCTTCACCCCAGGGCCCCAGATGGCCTGTCCAACATCCCACAGGTGCTGTCTCCCCTCCCACAGTCATTCAACATTTATAGGACGCCTCCTGGGTTTCAGCTACGAGGGGAATTGGGGCCGGCCCCAGTCTATCCTCTCTTGGGAGTTTACTAGCTGGGGTGAGGGGTGTACACGGGCAGACGTTGTAAATGACACAGGGATGGGGAAGCTTCGTGGGAACACTGAAAGGCAGCCGCTCTGGAGGAGGGCACAAATCAAGACAGACTTCCTGGAGGTGATGTCAGGCGTGAGTCCCCAGAAATCAGCGGGGTGATGGGATGGGCAGACTTGACTGGGGGGCAGCGTGAGCAGAGGTGTGCGGGCCAGGCCCTATGGCCGAGCAATGGTGTGGGGAGGAAGCAGTTGGCCACGAAGGCACAGAAAGCCTAAGTTTCAGGGGCCTCCACGGCAGACATTTTGTCTTTGTGATTTTGTCTATTTCTTTTGCAATGTTTTGTTTATTTTTGAGAGAGAGATAGAGACAGCATGAGCAGGGGAGAGTCAGAGAGGGAGACACAGAATCCGAAACCGGCTCCAGGCTCTGAGCTGGCTGTCAGCACAGAGCCTGACACGGGCTTGAACCCACCAACTGTGAGCTCATGACCTGAGCCGAAGTTGGACGCTTAACCTACTGAGCCACCCAGGTACCCCTGATTTTGTCTATTTCTTAAAGAAGTACCTGTGCAATTCAGAAAGCTTTGAAGCCCCCCAACCTGATGGGCCCTGGCAACAATGGTGGCTGTGGCTTGGACCTGATCCTGGTCGGGCCCTATCCCTCTCCACCTCCGACCCCACCAGGCCCCTCACTTCCCCCCACCCATGGAGCAGCTGTGGCTCTGAGCACTCAGCAATTCTTTGGAAAGTAACTTGGATCCTGTTTGGGTTCTAAGAGTTGGGTCCTGTCACTCCCTCAACCCGTGTCTGAGAGCTGTGTCCTATGATGGGAGCCGGTGTCAGCCGTATTCCCTGGGGGCTCTGGCGGAGGCTGGGAAGGTCCCTCAGCTGTGTCCGCGAGAGGCTGGGCTGGAGGCAAGGCAGGGGCTCCCTTCTCCCCTACAGGCCTGCCGCTGCTGCTGCCTGGGCCTCAGGGCCAGCTCCTCCTGAGGCCTTCTCTGGACTCCGTGTCGAGGGGCCCCAACGTGGAAGCTTCTAGAAGGCAAGCCCTGCTTTTGTCACACAACCTGCATCCCAAGGCAGGGTGCTCCCCACCGGGACACACCCTTGCCCTTCTGCCTTGCAGGCACCTTGGGGCCCCTTCCTGACCTGCCCTCCCCGGCCCAAGCTCTCCCCTCTGCTCAAACTCTTCGTAATCTGTCCTTGCCCACTGGACAGACCCCAGGCTACAGGAGTGGGCCTTGGGCTGACCCCCAGCTTTGCCCGGGGGGCCATGTGGCTGGGTGCCTGTTCCTCCCTATGTGGCCAGAGTGTATCCCTCTGTGTCCCCCTCCTCCCTGCCATGGCAATGGTGATGCTGTCCCCAGAGGAGGGGACACTGGGCCACCAAACCCTGAACCCCCTCTCCCCTATCACTGTCCTGTCAGGCAGCAGCAGCCACCGCGGGGGCTCTGAAGTCCCTCTGGGGCTACTGCCCTGCTGAAGCTGCCCTCCCAGGCCCTCTAATCCTGGGCACGCATCACAGCCATGGAGCCCCATGCCCGCTGGTGGCCTCACAGGTCTGAGGCTGCCCGAGTTTCAGGAGAGACCTGTAGACGCACTCATTATGCATCAGGGGCTGAGAGGCCACGTGGCGTCCAGCTGATGAGCTCTGGCCCCTCGATCGTCGGGGGTATGGCACCTTCTCCCTCCACCCCTCTCCCGGGAGAACAGGAACGGAATCCTGTCTGCTGCAGCGGCCGCTGTTAATGCAGGCTTTCTGGAAGACTGGACCCTCTCTCCTTGACCCCCACTGGCTGACTGCACGTAAAATCCAGGCTGCCCGGATCGCCAGCGGCTGGCGGTGACACTCGCATGTGCAGATGAAAACACCCCGGTGAAGGCTTGGCGCGTGCCACGTTTATTAAAAACTGCCCAAACCCTCTTACGAAGGAGGCGGTGGCTGGTGCCAGGCACTGTGGTCCACCACGGGGCACAGGCCAGACCTGACACCAGAGAGCCAGGCCTGTTCTGTTGCAAAGGTTCACTCCAGGGCAGAGCGAGGTGTTGGCTCTGTGGGGCTGGGGGGACGTCCCAGCACCCGGGGCCCCTGCAGCCTGAGAAGAGGTGTCTGGGTGCCTTTCACATTGGGTTCGTAGAAGTGCCACCTTAAAGGCAAATAGGCAACAGAAGGGGGCAGAGGTGGGGTCTCAGGCACTGAGAAGGGCTGACACCGAAGCCTGCCCCAGGGCACCTCTGTTAGGCGAGGCCTGTAGCCCTGTCTCCTCCACCCCTTCCCCTTGGGCCACACTGCTGTGTGAGCTTTGTGTTCTGCTCTTATCCGCGCAGCCCTTTACAGTTTACAAAGGCCCTTCCACATCCATTTTCCAGGTGAGTTCTAGTAGACTGAGGTAGGCAGGACTGGACGGGTCTCACCTGAGGCCTGAGAAGCGGAGCCACTGATACAGGGCTCTGCTGGGACGAGCTGGGTGCCCACCAGCATGAGAGGGGTGCTCCCCCCGGGGATGAGCAGGGTTACTCCACTAGGGCAAGAGGGGTGCTCCCCGAGGGATGAGCAGGGTGCTCCCCCAGGGACAAGCAGGGTGCTCCGCCAGGGCAAGAGGGGTGCCCCCTGGGGACAAGCAGGGTGCTCCGCTAGGGTGAGCGGGGTGCTCCGCAGGGGCAAGCTGGCTGTGGGGCTTGGGTCCCCACCCACGGCAGCCCTGGCTCTGCTGTCAGCTCCTTAGCCAGCTGGTGTCCTTGTCCAGCGTGGAAAAGCGGATCAGCTTCAGGCTCGGTGGCTGGGGCTTCCTGTCATCCCAGAGGTACTCCGGGGACAGCACCCTGGAGGGCTTGTAGGAGATGAAGCGTCGGTTCAGGTGGCTCTCCTCCTGCCAGGCGGCCATGATGCCATTGGCCTTGTCTGCCAGGATGGCCATGTGGCAGCCTGTAGTAAACTCGTACACCCTGGCCACCCGCCCCCCAAAGACTGCCCCACCATAATAGAAGTCCCCCTCATCGTCTGCCACAAAGGCGGTGGAAGTGTGCCTGCGCTCGTAGGGAAACTGCTGGCGGGGCACAGCATAGTAGCCCGGGTGAATGGTGGCCACCAGGTCCCCCAGGGTCTCAGGGCCCCATGGGTTCCGGAACACCATGTCCACATCGAGGCAGAAAATGTAGTCCACCTCTCGGTGCGCCCTCTCCGCAATGTGCCGGCTGATCGTCTCCATCCGGCGCATGGAGATCTCCTCCCAGCGGGAGTGTCTCTGGATGGGGATGACGCTGAGGAGGCGGCGGGGCCCCAGCCGGACCCGAGGGATGGCTGCGGGCTCGTTGGTGAAGATGTAGTAGTGCACCCGGTAACCCCGCATGAAGAACTGCTCGGCTGACTCCAGGAAGTGCTGGACGAAGCGGGTGTACCTGGTAGGAAGAGCCCCGTCATCCACCCTGGCCCCGCAGGGCTGCTGCCTAGGTCCCCACTCTGCGGGGCATGGGGCTTGGGGTTGGCCAGGCCGGGGCCCACCTCCCAGCTCCCCACCTTGAGAAGCCGCTCAGGTGTGACCTACAGGGTCCTTCTCTGTCAAAGCCCCACAACTGCAGTCCTGACCTCCTTAAATATTTTTTTTTGGAGAGAGAACGAGAGCACCTGAGTTGGGAAGAGGGGCAGAGAAAGAGAGAGAGAGAATCTCAAGCAGGCTCCACTCTCAGCATGGCGCCGGATGCGGGCTTCAGTCTGACCCTGGGATCATGACTGTGAGCAGAAATCGAGAGTCGGACCCTCCACCGACTGAGCCCCCGGGCGCCCTGCGGTACAGGCCTCTTACAACCATCGTAGGAATGGTGCTTCACAAGGATTCTCAAAATCACAAACTGAGCTAACTTTTAGTGAGCACTTTCTAGCTGTCAGGCAGTGTTTCAAGGGATTCTTAGCCCCTTTGAGCCTCATAAACTCCCTGAAGGAGGCACCATAATCCCCACTGTAAAGGTTATTTTATTTTACTCTTTTAGTAGTCTCTACACACCCAACGTGGGGCTCTAACTCAAGACCCCGAGAGCAAGAGTTGCATGCTCCACCAACAGCCAGGCCGGCGCCTCCCCCATGAATCCCCATTTTAGAGGCAGAGACACTGAGGCTGAGAGAGAGGAAAGTGACAACACGGGGGCTAAGTGGGCAGCATCAAGGCATCAAGGCCAGGTGAGTGGTGCTGGGGGCTTGGGGCCCAAGGTTCCAGCTGGAGGAAACACCAAGCCACACCCCCCAAGCCAAAGCTGATTGGACCAGACAGTCACCTGACCCAGGGGGGAGCTGTCAGGTGGTGTCTCCTAAAGGAAAGGCCAGGCAGGGTGAGGGACAGGAGAGGAAAACAGGTGTCCAGAGAGGAGGCAGGCCCAGAGTGGGGGGAGGGGAGAGCACCCCGTGGGCAGGCCTTGGCCTGCCTGGAGCCTGACTGTGGCCCCCAGTTATGTGCGGTGGTCTTGAGTGATTCCATTCCTTCACACCTGCCTGAAGCAGAGAGGGCTACAGAGGCAGGGGGGCGTCCTCACATCGGCCCCTGAAGCTCCTTCATCTGGGCCGCCTCCCTGCTTCCATGCCAGGGCCAGATCCCCTCTTCCGGAAAGCCCTCCCACCATCGCCCTCTACTCCCTATCTTCCCCCATACACAGGGCCTGGTTCAGGGCATCCCTGCTGCCCAGGCAGGCTCCTGTGTCCTGCCTCTTCCCGTGGCTCAGGGAGAACCAGCCACCCGGCCCACTACTCACTTGCCGATGGCAAACGCTGTGAGCCCGATGGTCAGGTTCAGAGGTTCGTAGATGCGTTGCAGAAGCTCAGGGTTGAAGGTTCCCTCCGAGACAATGGGCGCCAACCAGGGTGTGAGGGTCAGCAGCTCAGTAGGCCTGGCAGCGGGGGAGGCCAGGGCACTGAGGCCCTTTCCCTGTGAAAGCCTCAGCCTCTTCCTGGCCCTGGTCCTATGCCGTGTGACCTTGGGTGGCTTCATCCCTGTCTCTGGGCCTCACTATTCTCATGTGGAAAGCGGGGACAGGGGCGCCTGGGGGGTTCAGTCGGTTGAGCGTCCAACTTCGGCTCAGGTCATGATCTCAGGGTTCTGGCCCTGCACTGGGCTCTGTGCCAACAGCCAGCTCAGAGCCTGGAGCCTGTTTCAGATTCTGTGTCTCCCACTCTCTCTGACCCTCCCTTGCTCACGCTGTCTCTCTCAAAAGTAAATAAAACATTAAAAAAAAAAAAAAAGTAAGCGGGGATAATAATGGCTCCTTCCTGGCACGGAGGAGGACAGGAGTTATTGCACGCCGAGTGTCTGAGGGAGCCTGGCATTTCAGGTGCCTGCTAAGCGCCAAATAAATGAGGGGTGTGATTGGGCACTGGCTATGCAGCTGTGTGTTCTGCAAACACCATCTCATCATCCACTCCTCCACCCTGCTAGGAGGCGGTTGTTATGATCTACTTGCATAGAAAAAGGCCCAGAGCTGTTGAGTAACCTGCCCAAAGTCACACAGCTAGTGGCAGAACTGGACTGGAACCCAGGTCACAGACTACCCGGACCCCAGGGCCGCCTGATACCCCCGCCGCCCCCAACTTGTAAATCAGAGCTCTGCCCACCCCGCCTTCCCTCCCCACACCAGATGTCTCCATTCCCAGGCCCTTCTCAACGCCTACCTTTGTTCCAGAAGCTTGGGCTGAGGGTACAATGACCTGTAGCCAAGAAGGGCCGGGGGTGAGGAGAGGCAGCCCCCAACCCCCGGGGGCCACAAAGGGGGAAATGACAGTCTGCTTACTGTGTCACAGGCTGGAATGGCTTCTCCCCCTTGTACTGCAGTTTCATGTTGCTGGTAACAGAGGCAAGAGAGAGGTGTTAGTGCCAGGGCTGGGGACAGACAGATTCAGTGCAGGAGGGACAGAGTGGAGGATAAGCAAACACCCCCAGGGGCAAGCGCCCTTCCAGGTTCCGCGCACACTGCGTCGAACCGGCCCCACTGCGT